>JAWNLS010000625.1:0-340572 GCA_035042185.1 Drosophila kambysellisi | reverse complement strand
CAAAGTGCCTTTTTAATTAACTGCAAAGGCTTCAGAGTCAGTCGGGAGCATTATGAAACTACCCACATATTGTTGGATATGTTCTTTGGCATGTTGAATAATGTTTGCATCTGCAATGCCTGTATTTTTTTTTTCTTTTTCATTTTATTTATTTATTTTTTTTTTATTTGCTTCTGCTTTTGTTTTCTGTTTAATAACCAGCCACAAAATGATGCCGAAGTCAAAGCCAATTTCCACGCCAATACCACGCCCACCACAGACAGTGCTAATTAATTATGCACTTGTTATTCTCGGGAAATGATTTCTATACAGGTTACATGAACTATGTGGGAAAGTTGGTGATCTGACCTGAAATACACATTTCCATTTGCTGATATACATTTAAATCTGAGTAAATGTTGTATTTGGAATTTGCTGCAAGCAACCTTTCTATTTCTAAAGGTTGAATTTGGAATTTGCTGCAAACAACTTTTCTATTATTAAACTATTGTTTACCATTTCATAATAAATTTTGGTGTTCTCTTTAAAGATACAAAAATAATTGCAAATAGAGAATTTGAGCATCGTTATGTTCTAATTAGCAACGACTCTTGTTGTTGTTGTTTTATTTGGTTTCAAGTGGCTGCCACGTGTCCACTTGCAGCATAAACACAACATTTTGCAATTTACATACATATATGTATGTATGTATTTTCTGCATAAAAATCCCAGAAAAACGTTTTTGGCTGCTGCAGCTGCTCGGGCAATGGAATATGATGGTGACTTTTGGTCCCCTGGCAAACGGCAGTCAACCGAATTCAATAGAACAGCAGGGAAATGTGTAAATGGAGGTGGTTGCATGCATTGTAATGGGATGTGGCAACAGCATAGGAAGTTGAGGCACAGTCGTGGCAAGATTGTTTAGTCTTTGTCTCTCGCTTTGTGTTATCCAGTTTTCCCTCGCTCACTTATTTCAGTTCTGGTTTGGCTATACCCTTTTTTTTCATACCCTGCATTTCTATATTTTTAATCGAGCTCTTAAATATTTTTATCTTTTTTGATGTACAATTAAATAATACATATTAATGTAATTTAATTTTAATTATATTTAGTTTTGAATAAATAAATAACAGACGAGTCAGTTTCAGCATGTCCTTCTATAAAGCTATAGATATTCAATTAACTTGCCCCAAATCGAGTTCCCTTCTTTAAGATTATATTGAGATCGAGGCAATAAATACTAGGTATCTTATAGTCGGACATTATTTAAATTGTATTCCATTTTGTTTATCTGTGTCCCCATATGCAAAGCTCACTTGCCACAGCTCGCATTCGTTGCTCAACTTTATGCGGCTCTCTGAATGCATATGAAATTGAATATTTTTATATTCTCATGCCATAAACGTGCACATTGCCACATACTTTAAGGCGCCATTCGCATATATTCAAATACCGTTGGTTTAGTTTGCAGACTGCACAATTCTAAAATTGTTTATTTGAATCTTTATTGTTATCTCCAAGTGTCAGCCGACCTGACATTTGCAGTCTTTATTAGTCCAATCCCACAGAATGCAGAATCCAGAATGCAGAGAAATTAGAGTTTCTAAATACTAACCAAAAACGAACTGACTGCAATTGAAACATTGGAAAAACCTGAATAAAAGCCAAGAGGCTAATGTTGTTAAAGAAATGGAAAACAGAAAATTGTATACAAAAATTGAATAAACCAATTTAATGGTAGGTTTTCTTTAGCTATATTTTATGGAGGAAATGTATCTGATGGAAAAATATTTTACTATTAAATTTTTATTCATCTGCAATGAATTTGTCAAATATATTGGAAATTGTTGAAATATTTTGGAATAAAATCTGCAAAACAAGCCAAAACTGAATACCAAATTTTAAATTTTCAATTCACTTTTCCAGCCACAAATGTGACCCAACCCAGCCATGCAATACAATTCCAAATGAATATTAAATACATTTTCCACATATATTCGACGTCATTAGCAAATGTAACAAATATTAACCACAGTCAGTAGAAATAGTTGCCTAAAATGAACTAAATTTATAGCCAAATATGTGTTTAGAGCTGTTCGATTTTCATACGAGATCTCCGGGTGGGAAAAATGTGGCAAGAATTATTTGAGATGCCGTTGCGTGTCAGGATAAAAGGTGAACAGCTTGTGGGGAATGCACAATACACAGAGAAATTACTCACACAGATACACAATAAGTGCATTATTTGAATAACAGGCAAATTGTGTGTATTTTGTGATGCATACAAAAACATTTCATTTCGTGCTTCAGCTGCTGCCTTGCAGCTAAAATTAGACAGGAAATTATTTGTCTAACTCCACTCCAGGAAGGGAAAACGCAAAAGACGCATCGGAAAAACGGAAAAGTTGATTTATTATGTTGACGCTGTGAAATGAAGTGTACGAATTTTGTTGTCTAATGCGTTTCTTTCATTTGCCAACTACACCTGTTAACCAGATACACACACACACACAACCACACACACCTTGCCTAGGCCATTGTATGCAGTATTTTGTTTTCACAATTTATTTTCATTCGCTTCACAAATTTCAAATATTGCCTTAAGGCAACAAGCAGAAATATTTTTGCAACAAATTAAGTTTAGCATACTCAGAGAAATTTTTAATTGATTTTCAACAAGCAAATTAAGTTGAGTTGAAACTGAAAGAGCAGTTTATAAAATATAATGCAACAAAAGAGGGTTAAATAAGAGTACAGTAATCCCTCCGCATTTTTAAAAGTCTATTAAATACTTGCACAAAGAAATAATTGTAAAACCAAAAATGAAAAAAAAAAATTTGTATAATCATTAAATCCTAGCAATTTAACTACATGAAAAATAGTTTAGGCAGAAAATCTGATTTAAGGCTTAAAATTCTCAGAAGAAAAAATTATTAAGAATCGACACAGATTATGCACAAAAGATGATTACTCCAAAAAATTGTATTGCAGCTTGTCTAGCAAATTAATTTCAATAAAATTCAAAATAAATATTTACCTTGCAAAGGACTCACAAATGAAGGGAAAATTCCTAAGCTCACTGGCTGCATTCACTGTTGGTTTCCGACGAAAGCTCCTTAATTCCAAACAGCAGCAGCAGCAAAGCAACCAAATTGTGAAATTTTACTAGGATCACTAGGAGAAAAGACAGAATAGAACATTCCACCATCCACGGGGCAGCAGCACTCTGTAATAAAGCAATCAGTCGAAAAATTAAAAAACCCATACAAAAGATGACAACACACACACACACACACACACACACACACAACACACACACACACAGACACACGCAAACAAATTCAAAAAACTTAATAAAAGCATCGGAAAAAAAATTCGCTTGCTATGCATTTTGTAGCTGCAATCCATGGGATAACAAAATGTGGGTTGGGTTTAGGTTTTGAGTATTCGGGTATTCGGTTTCAGGTTTGGGGCTAGTGGCATTAGGTGATGGCTACGCAGGCAGGCAGGCAGCTCAAACATCATTGCACAGACGACCTTTCAGCACAATCTAGCCGGCTGGCTATAAAGCTGCCTCGGACGTCAAACGCTTTGTTTACAAAATGTCGGCGCCTTTTTATCTTCATTTGACGCTCAACGCTCGACGCAAAGTGCCAAAAAACAACAACTGCGGGGCAAAGGGGAGGCAGCGATGGCGCCGAGGTCAAACGGTGGCACAAGGGCTCCATCCACATTCAATCAACATTCTGCAGGAACTGCAACTCTTTGGGGCAGGTTCCCAGACAGAGCAAAACAAAACGTTGCCAGTTTTTGGGAACATGTGTCTGCCGACAATCGGTTGGCTGCTTTTATAATTCCTTTGTACAATATTTGTTTGGCAATGAATTTAATTGATGTTCACAGCTAGCCAGCCAGCCAGCCAGACAGTGGCAAAGGGGCAGTGTGGCATGTGGCAGACAGCAGTCACAACCCAAAAGGGTAATCGCAACAACCAAGCGTGCGAAACTTCAATCAATTTCTTTTTATTGAACTTCGATAGAATCACAAAAGGTGTTTCCCTGGTATTTGTGGTCGCCAAACGATAAAATAAAACCAGTGGGGACAGTGTTAACAGTGTTAACAGTCAGCGTTGAAACTTGTTGAAACTTAATGAACACTTTAACTAACTTAAATAAATTGGTAGCTGAGTATTTACTCATTTCAAAAGAATACCCACAGGACCTCAGATTGTGTCGCCCTCGTCAGTATAAATATTCGAGGAAAATACATTTCTAACTCGCCTTTTACATTTTAATTTAACTTTTACAAAAAGCTAGTAATTTTAATATTTAAATCAAGCATCCAAATTAAAACTCAATCTCATTTAAATGTATTTTGAAATATCCGTCTATTTCAGATATTAATAAAATAACTTTCCTATCTAATAACAAAGTTGACGGTAGCTTCTAGTGGAGCTCTCTCGAAAGCACTCTTAATTTGTATTCATAAAAATGTATATTAAATAAACTATACAAATTTCAAAAGAGGTGTCTTTCAGCGATTTTCCCTTCACTGTGGATGTTGCTAAGTTGCAAGTTAAAAATGAAGTAACAAAACAAAGAGAGATATTTGCAGACAGCACTATGTTTATTTCGAAGAACTAATTAATTAACTGCTTTTGTTGAACTTTCGGCTCATTTGCAAATGTTCTGTGTCGACCAGGCTGACTGTGGTGTACATTAAACACTTTTCCCCTCCCGCAACCCCATCAAAATTAATTTGCGGTTTATGCAAGCATTTCGCAGCCATCAAGTAAATGAAATTGGCTTTTGTCACATGTGCGCCCCGGGAACTCAAAGCTACCATGTAAGTGTGTGTCAGTAAGCCAAGACTACATACACTATATAATAAATACCACACACACACACACACACACAAACACACACACACATGTGCACAGCTTATTATTAATAGACTTAGGGCTACACACAAAAGTAGGCAAAATTCGGAAAAGCCCAGCAAAGGGAAATTTTATGCATGCGCCACACAAAACTTGACTAATTACAAATTTAGCCACAGGTTAAATGGCGAATTACTCGTAAATCACTTCACGCAAAAGGAAATGAGCTAAACACAGTTTGAGGAGACGGGCGGGGGGGGGATGCCCACATATGTGTGAAATTGTGTGGCAAATAAACAACAACAAAGCTTGGCGAGATTACCAGTCACTGGAATTTTATCATCCACTCTCTGCGAAAACTCCCACAAATTTTTTCTCCTATTTTTTTTTAATAAATGAAGCATTTATTGTTGTTCTCGTTCAGAGCGAGCACTAATAAACCAAATCAATTGTATTTGTGCACAAGATTTATGCTATGCCAAGCAGAAACAATAATATGTATATCCTGAATGCCCCCCCCCCCACATTCCCCCCTTTCCGTTATCCTTTGTTCGTGATCAAGTTGCCGCACCGAGCTGCTCAATTAATATTACAGATGAATCGCAAAACTGAACTCAAGCAAACTGCCACAAATGAATGGCGTCAGCCAAATTAATATGCCACTGAGATATAAACGCAAAGTTGCCACCAGATAATTCATAAATTGGTTAGCCAAGGAACAAACTCAAACAATCCAACGAATGTGAAATGCTCTACAAAAAATACATATTCCTAATTAATCAAGTATTTCTAGGATTTTAAATTGAAATCTCAATATTTATGCTTAACTGTTAAATAGTTGAATTTGTCATTATTAGCTTAATATAAACGACAGTTAAATATATTTATACCTTCAAATTAACAAACACAAAATGCTATATTTCTGGATGTTGTTTTTCATTTCATGAAGCGGCTGTGGTTGTCATCCCTGTTGTTGTTGTTGTTGTGGTTGTTGTTGTTGTTGTTGTTGTTGTTGTTGTTGTTGTTGTTGTTGTATTCAGTTAGTGGAACATAAAAATGCCAAACAAATTTGTCTAAATTAATATGCAATTAGTGGCGCCACTTGCTGGCCACTCTCAACTGAATTCTTATCTATCTCCCTCTCTCTCACACACACTCCCTCTCTCTCATACACTCCCTCTCTCTTTCTCTCTCTAGCTGCAGCTTTTCAGCACTTTTCCCGGCTGGAGCTGGAGCTGGAGCTACGTGCAACCAACGTATGCGCAACGCGCTTTTTAATTTATGCACTTTTCAAGTTTAATTTATGTGTGGAACAAACGAGGCAACTGCCACGCCCTCTCCCCCAGCGATACCAACAAGGTGGCTGTAATGTTTTAGCTTTTGCTGCTGTTTAGCTCTAATTTTATGAATTATTGCTGATTAATTAGATTGTTAGGCGAGGCAGCGATGCTTGAGGAGTGTACATAATGTATTCACAATTTACTTCCTTCTCCTTCTTGTTTGGGTTGGGTTAAGGGGGAAGGGGGAAGGAGGGGTTGTGGTTGACTCTCTGGTCAGCTTCAACTGGAACACGTAGCGGAAATTGTGTGCGGCGTGAATAACGGAAATTAATAAGAAAATAAATCACATGCCTGCCGTTTTTAGTGCCACCATTTTTCCCGCCCACATTTTCGCTCATTTTCCATGACTTTGGCCAGCCTTGACTTTCTGTCACAGGCAAAGACGCTGCGGAAGGAAGTGTCTAAAGTGTTGCGGTTGATTTACGGCAATTTTCTTCAATTCATTTTTTTTCTTCTTCTTCTTTTTTTTTTGTGGACGCGGAAGTGTTTTCGGAAGCTTCCGGATGTCCGAGCTGGGCAAAAAGGGAAAGCGGCCAAACAAAGAGTGGAAGAGTGGGTTTTCACTTAGTCCTTGTCATAAAGTCCATGAACGGGTTGATTTTGATTTTGCGTGCTCGTCAATGATAAATGTCTTATGAGTTATTAATTAGCCTGCATTCTCTTAATATAAATTCAATTTCCGCATAAATAACCGAATTGAGTGCATGAATTTAATTCAACTTAATAACTTTTCTATGCCCACCTCTCTTTTAAATCGGTTGACAAACACGGAATCATTAAAAACAGATACGATAGCATTAAAAAGAGCTCATCTCCCGTACTTAGCTCATAAGCCTTTTCAGAGTTGCTCTGATGACGATAAAAATCTGTTGATATTGATTGTCTCTCTGTCCCTCACTTTCTCTCTCTGTCTCTGTCGGTCTTCTTAATTGTGGTTGCAATTGAAGTATTATATATATATGTATATATACATATATATGTATATATATGTGTTAAATATTTAAAATAACAATGCGTATGCTTAATGCGCACTAATGATGCCATTTCTGGCCTTAAAGCATTTTCTTTAATATTTTCCGTTTTATTTTCAGCTTTGACCCCCCGTGTGGTTTTAAACGCTTGTAATTGCTTCACTCGGGAAATGCAGTGATGTGGGGGGAAAAAGCACAAAACGCAGCAAATAATTTCGGAAAATTATGAAGAACAAAACGAATTGAGTGCTTGCCAAGTTGATTAATTGCGTTAAAATATGCTGAAAATGTTTTTATTGTTTCAACTTGTCATATTGTTTTAAAGCAATATAAATTGAATTGAGATAGGCAATGAATTTTAAAGAATATAATTACTTTATGAGAGCGTTAAAATTTTTAAAATTTAAATTGAATTGACTTAATCAATCAACTGTACACCAGTAATTATTTATTCATGTTATATTTGCTATAGATTTTCATTGGAAAAATGCCATATCTCAAAACAAACTGGCACAACTTGTTTTGTTCACTGGATTTTCCCAGCTTTATCTGTCGTTTTCGACAAGTGTCACTGGTCCTTAAACAATCAGGGAAATTTAGCTCTTGATCCATTTCCGTAATCCAAAATGTCTGTTAAACTCGACACCAATTGAAAATTTGGCTGCTCATTTTGGTTAATTACGAAATGGAGCAGCTGTCATTTATCATTTGAAGTACTTTATTCTCGTTCACATTCACAATTTGGACACTCAAACTCTTCAACACTTTGACAGAACATTTGCAACACACACACACACACACACAACAACAACACACATCAGCCCAGCTGCCAAAATTTTGGTACCCTTTTTGCGGTTTGTGTTTCGAAATGGCTTCGGGTGCTGTTCGGTTTTATTTTTGAAAAGAGCTACGCATAAAATTGAAATACCATTTTCGGATTTGTGCAGTCATCAAAATATAAAGAGTCATAATAATTTGGCAAATGCGATTCTTGTCTGTTGCGGACGTTTATGTAATGAGTTTTATGCCCCTTTTAAATCAGCCTTTGTTATAGCCATCGCAGCCATTGCAATCTGTTCAAATCATGTTGATGATGATAATAATGATAATAATAGCGATAACGATAACGATAATGATCATCAGAATAATTGCGTGTGCGGTTAATGTGATTTTTCAATTGATTCCTCGTGTGCGATGACAATGAGATTGAGTTATAAATGGCCAGTAAAAGTGTGTTGATTTTTATTGGACATGGCTAACGTTTAACAACATCAACAGATTGTGAGGAAACCGAATGCGTTGTTGTTGCCTCAACTTGAACTACCTTCACATACTTATCACATGTGATTCTAAACGAATTAAATAAAAGTATCACTGTTTTGAAATTCATTTTCAGATATTTACATCTTCTCCCTTTAAGAATATGCAACTATGTACGCAACATATGATATCGATATATATCGATAGAATAAGTGTAGTCACTAGTGTGGAGAGGAAGATCTCTGAAGTGCTTTGCAAAGAGATATAATTTAATGTTGACTGCTTTGATTTTAGCTCAACAAATTTCGACTTTATTTTCTTTATTAACTCAAGTAGTCCTCATTTTGTTTATTTGAGTACTTTCGAATTGCTCATTAGCCGTTTATTCAATCAGTGCTTAAGCTTAGTGATTTTTTGTATTCTCGAGAGAATTCTCAACTCACCGAATTATGCAAAATTTTACACACATTTTAAGCTTATGCCATTAGACAGGATTATCACATTTGCAAAAATTCGCAGACAACTAATTCGAATTCGAAAAGTAAAATGTTCACATAGGTTCTGCCGATGTCAGACCACAAAATCCGCACTTAAAAGTTCATTTCTGATGTTTTCATTTCCAACAAATTTAGCCATGAAAACTGAAATCGTGAGCATTGGGGAAAAAGGTGAAAGGAAAGTTGTGCGTATTGCACTTGCTAAGCGTAAATCATAAAGAAAAACTCTCGTAAAAGTAATAATGCGATTAAGTCTGCTTAAGCGACCCAAAGCGTACTTAACAAACTGAGCCGTAGATAGATGCCCCAGACGGAGACGGAGACGATGACGGTGACGGAGACGGATACGGATAGATATAGAAAGACATGCGCATCTGGAGATGCTGAGAGCAGGGGAAGGAGGTGCTCTGCTTATGGAGGATTGCGTAAACTTTTGACACAAACAACAACAAACGGTTAAGGCTGAAAGTCGGAGGGAGGGGGGCGTGGCAAAGCCGGAGACGCGATAAAGATGCCGACGCTAAGGACAAATGAAAGATTAAAAGTCAAAATGATTAATTGTTGTTGTTGGCTGTCAGTCGTCGTCGTCCGACGGAAAAGTTAAATAATGACCAAAGGCGAAGGCAGCAACAGCAGCAGCAACTGCAGAGGACGCAAACTGGAAAGTTTTGTGCCCACTTGAAAAGTGCAATTTCAAGCGATGCTTTCCACTTGCGGCAACTTACAACGGAATTGATTTCTTAGCTCGTTCAGCCCGGCAGCGTCCTGTTTGCTGTTTGCTGTTTGCAGCAGCTTTGCGGCTTTCCCAACAATAAATTAATTTTCCAAACTAATATGAGTTCGCGATGTTCGCCAGCTACAAAACTCGATTCGACTTCAGCTCCAAAAGTTGCTGCTGCTGCTGCTGCTGCCAATTTTAAGCGGCTTTTGGCTTAAACTCATTGTCCTCTCCTTCGCCATGTTTTTGTCGCATGCATTTGCTTGCACAAATAGTAAGGAAATGTACACAAAATTCAAACATCCTCCCACTCCCCTCCCTCCATCTTAAGTCTGTCCCAGAGCATGCACTAAGTAGCTTACAATTATTTATTTATATTCGCCGGCGTTTTAGTCCTCGTTTTTGCCAACTGTTTTTGACAGTTGTTACGGCTTAGCGGCCATGAAATGAACCTCAAAACATCAACTCACAGCACTCAAAGTGGCAACTCTGTGGCTCTCCAGTGTCCTGTGTCCTGTGTCCTGTCACAAGCTTAAGAAAACGCTCAGCGCTTAAGTTTTGCATAATTTGCCAAAGGGATTGCCATTTTGGATTTGTGAGGCAAAAGTTTTCGTGTTTCAAAAAGTCCTTTAATTTCAGCTACATTTGTCTGAATGCAACTTTAACATATACTGGGTATTCAAACTTACTTTCTTATCTAATTATTAAAGTGTGGCAAAAGCATTCATTCATTTTCAGAGAAAACTTATTAAGAAAGATTCTGCTTTAAGGCTGCCAATTTTTATTGTTTTTAATACTTTTGAGTGTGAGAAAGGAACGACGCTGAATTTGCTATGATTTACTTAAAATGCCATTAGACTTGTTGTCGAACTGGAAAAGCATTGCGAAAACACTTGACACTCGCAGCTGGATGACTGAATGGTGCCACTTGGTGCAATAGGACCACCCACCTACAACTGCCAGCCACCCCGCTGGGACTGTAACTGGGACTCCTCTGGGTTCCTCTGCCACTCGTGCAGTTGGTTCCTTTTTGCTGGCAACCCCTTGACTATCGCATAAATACATGTTTTATTCATCAGCTGCAGTTGGCTGTCGTTGCAACGGAAGTTCGTTTATGCCAAGTCGCAGAATTTGCTTCTTGGCCACGCCCCCAAAAAGTTAGTGAATTAAATCAAATTCGCGCTTCAATTGATTTTCATGCTGACTTGGACTCGAGACTCCACCGACTGTTGCAAAACTAGTTAAAGTTTTTTGCTTACAAAATGTTGCTTGACTGCTTTAATTGAAAGCACAACTTGACCAACAAACTTTATGGCCAGCCCTGTAATATCGTTACGTTCTATTCTCTACTCTTAACCCCTTTTTCCACTCCTTGTGTCTATATTTTCAATAATATTTGCCAGCTAACGCCTCAACTTAATGGGAACACTTGTGAAACGCAATAAACACTTCATGCATGTCATCCATAGAAAAATAAAAAAAAAAATATATATTAAAAATAAAAACAGAAACACATCCAGCAAAATGTTGGCAACAGACAGTTAGGGCCACAGAGCAAACAGTGTTGACCAAAACTACACAACAGCAAACAGAGCCAACAAAACCAACAACAACCAACATATCCTGCAAACATATCCAGTGGATGCTTCGAGTGGCTCTGCGGTGATTTGAACGCCGAATACTGTTTACGATATAATTGCAACTGCCACTGCGACGAGCTCGTGTTGAGCTTGTCATGTCCAGCCAAACGTGCAACGAGTGGACCGAGCGGAGCAGGGCCAGAGGAGTGGCCCAACAACAGCTGCGGCAGTGGAAGTAGTCGGAATGGGAGCGTCTCTTTCAAACTGGGATACTCGTTGTCCTGCTGGAAAAGATATGCCAGCAATAACACTTCTCAATTCCTTATGGGTATTATTAATAATTAAGCTTGATTCAATATTGGACATTTAAGTTAAATATGCAACGAATAAATGTAATTATTTTTTAGGGAAATTCTAAAATGAATTTCCAAAATGGAATAAGTTTTAAAGAAATGCTTGGCAAACATTCCGAAATGGATAGTTTGAGTTGGAATTTAAAATTAATTTCAATTTGCAATCAGGTTTCTTAACTTCAAAGCAGTGACAGTCAAACAAAAGGCACTAAAAACATTTAAAGAACTAAATGTAATTCTAAATTAGAGCCTCTTCTAAGGATTCCCAGGAACATTCACAAAAATAAACCTTAGGGGTATCTGAAGGTGCCTGCTTTCTTAATTGAATAACTTCAAGAAATACAACGCGTTTATTCGTTTTAAATGAGTTCGTTTATTGGCACCTTTTGCAACCGGGCTGCGCTTGCGGCATGCCACGCCTAATGGATTAAATCAAAAACTGTTGATTATTGAGTGCCGCACTGCAACGCGGGCGATGATTTTGCTACTCATCCGCCGCGTGGTGCTTAGACGCATAAATCAATTGAGGAATCAATGAAGTGCAGGCGCATAGCTTGCACAAGGAGGCAAGACAAGTGAAGCCAGCAGACCCTACTCCATGCAGCAAGTCCCGACACCAGACCCGGACAGCAGCGAGCATGCTGGTGGCTGTCCCAGTGTCCCCGTGGCTGATTCATGTGCCCCGCCTCGGCTGATAAGCTGGTGCCACCAAAACGAAGTGGGAGCGAAATAGAGACGCCGCCATAGAGAAGGGGATGGAGCTGTGGATATTATGGGGCAGGCAGGACCAGTCACATAATTGAGCCAGCAATTTACAGGACGACACAATGCGTGGCTGCCATTCAAAAGTTGTTTGTTGTTGCTTATCCTATTGTTATTGTTATTGTTGTGCGAGTGTGTGTGTGTGTGTGTGAGTGTGTGTGTGTTTGTGTGTGTGTGTGAGTGCGTGTCTACGCACCAGACAGCATTGAGTGGCAACAATACACATGCGTGCTATAATTTAGCTATCTTTCACACATAATTCACGAGCGCAGCGACAGTCGGGGGTTGGGGGTTGGGGGTGAGGCAACATGGAATGGAGCAGGTCTGCAGGGACTGTCATTAGTATTGGTGCATTTGACTGTGCAACCGGAAACGGAAATCGCGCTGCATTCAAAATGACAGACAGCAGCAAACTGCACAACAACAAGTTGCCAACTCAATAAGAAAGAGGAAATGAGTCAACAGAGGCAACTTGCAAATAGCTTGCAACAAATCGACTGGACGAAATAAGTTGCAACAGACGCGTGGCAAATATTTTGCCATTTCAATCAAAGCAAAATATTGAGAATAAATAATAAATAATTATAATATAATATTCAATTACCAGCAAGTAAATAAATACTCTACTCAATTATTTATATTATTTTAGTTTCATTTACGCAAGTATTCATTAAATGCAAGCTTACATCTTAAGGATGATCAAAACTTGTTATTGTATCATAAAACTGCAGTTTATATCCATAAATCGGAGCTAACCAAGCTGCAAATTAGTCAGCCATCGGTTGAGTGAATACAGGGAAGCCTCCCAAATGTGGCCACCTTCACCTTATTTGTATTGGCGAACGAGGACCTTTTGAAAATAGTTGTTCAGTGAAAACATTGCAACTATCTAAAATTCAATATGCCAAAGCCTCTGTGTGCTGTGTGCTGAGTGCTGTATGTGATGCCTTTGGCCAGACCAAAATTTGTATGCAAAATGCTTGAAAAATGCATAGTTGCAAGTGGAGAGCGGCAAGTGGAGAGTGGCAATGCGGAGAGTGGCTTGTGGGGGGTGGGTTGCTATGTAGACGAGTTCGGTTCAATATTGAAAGTGCACTTGGTTTGTGTGGTTCAGCCACAGCATAACAACAACAACAGCAACGAGACAAACAATGTGCAACAATGTTGTAATCAACAAAAATGTCATCATCAACGACAGCAGCAGTGGGCAGCAGCAGTTGTTGGCGGTAGCCATGGAAAATGGTCAGTGGCAACGTGGAGCGAGGAGCTCATCGATGTCATCAACACGTAAGCAGCACAAAAAATGAAACAAGACATGCAACAAAACAATTTCAAATGATCAACACTCAAATGCCCTGTAAAAAATTGAAAACTTAAAAACTACATGAGAGGATTTTTTATTTAAGTTATTTTTAAATTAAGAAAACTCTTTGAAATTAATCAAGCTCTAATTGAAAAGAATATATACAGAATGCACTTAATTATCAAAAAAACTAGAGATATATTATTAAACTATTACATTCTAGTCGTATTACATATATATATATATGTTGGTCCTTAACCAATCTTACCTACATTGGAACAATGCACTTACAGGGTATACAAAACGTCAACAATTTTAGCCAATAGCTTGACCATAGTTGCATCTGCCTGTTGTCAACACACACCACACACACACACATACACACAGCTTCATGCGGCCACCGGAAATGTCAACACACACACTCATACACACACACACACACACAAACACACTGTGTGTATTTGTATTGGTGTGTTGAACTCTACTGCTACTGCTACTGCTGCAGTGTCTCTTTCATAATTCAAGCTTTGGCTGCTGTTGTACAGTGCCACGCCCACTGCCTACGCCCATTGGTTAAAGCCCCACCGAATCTAGGCAACAACAACAACAACAACAGAAAAAACAAAGAAAAAATAAAAAACAACAACAATCAATAATAAAGGCTTTAGTAAAACAAAATTAAGTACGCAAAAGAATTGCGAGAATTGCAAAAATTCTTTCAAGCTTGATTGCGTATTGTTTGCACCCAACTGAAACTACTCAATTTGAATACAAGTTGCCAGTTGGAATAGAAAAAAATGCAGAAAAGGATGCATTCAGTAAATAAAAGAAAGATATTTGAGCAAAAGTCTGCTGAGCAGTGCAACATACGCAAATCAAAGGGAAATAAAAAATATACAAAAATGCAAACACTTGAAAATAATGCAAATGAACCTGTGAGATATCAAATTGATTTAAACAGAGTTTTTTTTTTTAAAACTGCAAAGTAAATAATAATAATTAAATGCCAGTTGTGGAAACTCGATAAGATGAATTTAAACCAGTCGATTCTAATTGGTATAAAATAATTGTAAATAAAACTCTGAAAAAACAAGTAAGATGCTGTAGTCGGTTTGGCTCGACTACGATATACCCTTAACCAATTTGTTAAATATATTCTAGTTTAATTGGCCAATTTGCCTTTAAGATGATTTGCACTAAAGTGTTCAACTCTGCAAGTGCATTTCTTACAGAGTATTTTTACACACAAGCATATACATATATACTTACATACAGACATACATACGTACACGAATCAGTACTTAACGGGGCTCTGCAAAATACACACAAATATATTGACGCTAGCGTCGATTATAATGTCATCTCTTTCTCACACATGCGCTCGCCTATTTATATGTATACAGAAAATGCTTGCGGCTGCTGACAGCAAAAATATTAATATGAAAATATATTTTGGTGTTTCTTATCCGATCTTAATGAAATTGGCAATTGATCAATAATATGTATACGCATATTATGTATAAATTGGAAGCCTCTGCCTCTTAAATTGTAGAATTTACTGCTATCGGAAATCGAAATGTATCGATAATTCAGAAACCGAGTCAGTTATCGGTAAAATAAAGCAAACTTGATCTGCGCCTGGTACACGAGAACTTATATTCAAAATTTGAAGTCGCTTGCTCTTATAGTCTCTGAGATCCGCGTGTTCATACAGACGGACGGACGAACAGACGGACAGGGCTATATCGACTTGGCTGTTGATCCTGATCAAGAATATATATACTTTATGGGGTCGGAGATACTTCCTTCTGTTACATCCATTTGCACAAAACCATTATACCCTTTTTATCCATTTTTAATGGGTTAAGGGTATAAAAAACAAGGCAAATATTTGATTGCCAATCGTTTTGGAAAAATAAACGAAAAATGTTACTGAATATAAATTATACAAAAACACAATGTATATACAATTTAATATATGTATGATTTGCAAATTGTTATGAAAATGTTTGGTGTGCACAAAAAGTCCATTAACATAATTTACACAGCAAGTGTTTTGGCTGCTTCAAAATGCGTCTCAAACTCAAGCGGCACATAAATTAATTGCTTGTTTAAGTTTCACATCAAATAGGACTGACTGTCTATTCAGACTGTGTGGTAAGCCTCAAGACACGCCCACTGCCCACTGCCTACGCGAAACCCAACCCAACCCACCTCCGCCACACAATTTAATATTTATTGCTTTTTATGCGGCTCGCACAAAAGGCAGGCGTCAGATAAATATACGACAATAATAATAAGTATACGTTGAAGGAGCAGCAGGAGAGCCACTGCTAGTAAATCACTTGGTCCACAGACAATGTACACCCCCTCCCAACATATCCCCTCACCCATCCCTCTGCCCATACCACACCCATCCCCCCGCCTTATTATAAGACGACAACAAAAGCGTGCGGCGACAGGACGAAAGAGTCCTCTGAGCTAGGAAAAAATTGAATTGTTCTCAGTTTGTCAATGTGTCGAAAAAGGGCTTTGCAAAATTGATTGGGCAGGAGGAGGAGGAGGTGGGTGAGTGTGAGCCTGGAATCGTTAGCTAGGAAAAGCCTATGCCAAGTGAAGACTGCCATATGGATATGATATAATTTCATGCTGGAGTAGTCAAGCTCTTGCCTCATTTTGTCAGAGGTTTTCTATCAAATAAAAAAAAACGAAGAAAATCCTCAGTTAGTTTTACGTTTTAATTTCTCAGTTGTCAGTTCCAGAAATGCCGGGCACCAACCAGATAAAAGTTTCAACTTTTGCGGCCCCAAACAAAATGCTGCAAATGACAAAAGCAAAAAAGTAAAAGCCTCGAGCTGTGAATGCAGCTTTAGTTGATTTTTGTGGCAACACCGTCGTCCTCCAGCTGCACGTTCTCCTGGTCCACGTTGCGTTTGTAAAAGGTGTTACGCCTCCGAGTAATTTGCATCATTTTACGCTTAACGCGCCCGAGCAAACCGGCCACCAGCCAGCACACACACGAGAGCCAGCCAGGCTGTGCCACACCAACTGACACCCAGAGAGACATGCGCTGCCAGCAGCAGCCGTTGCGGGAGGGGGGGGGGGGGGGGAAGGGGGGAGTGGCAAGCCAGTCTGACACATGCGAGCAGCTGCAGGCGAACGAATTCATCCCGTTGAGGTACCGGGAGTGCTTAAGTAAATTATTTACCAGATAACATCAGACTTGAGTTTGCTTCTCAAACTAAAAGATATTTACTTTTATTCAGCTACATAAAATTAAAAGCAATCTACACACTTTTAATAAAAATATTAATATTACATTTATTGTGCACAAAATGCACCTAGTTGAATATTAATTTTATTATTTATTAATAAAAAATAAAAAAAAAATAATGCGAGTTATCTTTTGGGAAATATTTACGAATTTTCTCTTGAAGTTTCAGTCGGAAAAAACGTTGAGTTGGCAGCGTCAACAGCTCGGCTCAAAACGTGGCCTTCTCGCTCCCCAACCCCCACTCGCTCCGCCCAGCAGTCAACTGGTGGACAGTCAACACGAAACAAGCCACAATTTGCCATACGCATGAATTGCTTGCAACCAAACAGAGGAGAGGCATACACAGAGTATAAAGCAGATATTACACATGCAATTACAGGTTATCAAGGACCGTTCGCTATTTGCCCCTTTTTGGTGCACTCCTCTCGTGTTGCACAGCTGGCAACGGAAATGACTTTATTATTACGCTCAAACAATTTTTGGGTGACGCGTTGCCCACTGTTTGTGTGCTGCACATAATTTTAATTAAGGTAAACAGTTTACGTGCAACAGGGGAGGGAAACAGCAAAAAGCAAAAAGGAAAAACATAAAGCAGAAACAGCGTGTGAATTCAAATGAAGATGCCAGGAGAGCAGATGAGGAGCAGATGGAGAACAGCTCCAAGGGGCCAGAGGAATCTGCGAGGGCAGAGCGGAAGCGGCAGCATTGAGACTTGACAGTTGTGTTGACAGTTTGACGCAGAGCAAATACGGTGGCAACAACATTCGCCAGGTGGTGTTAACTGCAAAGAGTAGGCGAGCTGCCACACGCTGCACGTTGAATGTTGAATGTTGAATGTTGTAATTCGAGTGCTTGTTAAATAAATCGCATGTTAAATGATGAAAAGTTGATGATATGCATCATGATGACGCATGTACGTATGTATGTATTTAATTTATGTCTATGTAAGCATCTCATTAACTCAAAGTGGCAACGTTTCCAGTTTTCGGGTGCTCAAGGTTAACACACATCTCATTTTTAACGAACTCTCAAAGGTTGTCCATATTCCTTTCAAAATTATAAATGCTTCTCAAATAAAATGTAATCCAAATTAACATTAACTACATCTAAAATTAAAATATAATTTTAATAATTAAATTATATACCAAATATATAAGAAGGCATTCCAAATTCTTAACATGTTTCACATATTCAATTCTTATAATTAATAAATTTTATAATTTTGGATCAAATGCAATTTACAATATTTGGACACAATCATCACACTTTTAATAAATAAATATTAATAATTTCAAATAGGTTTAATGAATTATGAGTTTATTTAATTTAATAAAAATGCAATATTGCAAAGCCATATCCATAAATACGTAATGGCCAGTGCAGGATAATAATCGTCCTGTGTCATCGCTCAAGTTAAATGCCGTATCAATGCGCTAACTATGTCATCTTGGCTCAAACAAGCAGCAAATTGCACACTTGACCTGCTCGCAACCCTATAACTGACCCCACTCCCCCTCCTCGTTCTGCTAATACCAATAAGCCAAATTGAGCAGCTATGAGTACCCGAGTGAATAGTGCTCGACAAGCAGATGTCCTGTTTCCAATTATTTGACAAGGTTCAAATAAATATTAATAGTTTTTAAGAGTGAAAATAAAATTGCCAAATAATATTTTATTTGTAATATAACATTTATATATTTAAATATAAGAATTATAATTACATGAAAACTATCATAATTATATTTGTTGAATTTGTAACTCAACTATTACAGTTTGTCAACTTAATTATGCATACAGGGTATGCACACAAGCAGAGGCAGTTGGAGCGTGGCATTTGCCCCTGCCACTGCCTCTGCCTCTGCCCCTGCCTCTGCCCCTGCCTCTGCCCCTGCCCCTGCCACTGCCGCTGCTTCGGCCTCGTCCTTGTGGACAATTGATGGGGCTTCTTGCAATATGCTAGTGCATTTTGCATGTGGTAATGCCAAGTTTTGCATGTGTCGCACAGTCTACCAAATGGCCACCCTTCCGCCCGGCCCACAGTTGCTTCCGTTATTGGCAGCCCCGGCAAATATTGCACATAGATTTATGGCTTTAACATTGACATGACATTTGGCATTGCAACTCGTGCAACAACGGCAGCAACGACAACAAAAGCTAATAACTACATGTCCTGGCTATTTGTTGAAAATTGCATGGTAATTGGGAGGGTGTGTTGGCCTGGCTCAAATGGCGCCCAAGTGCCGGGGCACTTCAAATAAAACGATCCGCTTTCCAGCTTTGAGTAGAAGCCAATTAAAATGGATTTTTGTGCCGACGGACAGCACAGAATCAATTAAGAGGCAACAACAAAATTCTGTTGCATATTTTATGCCGTCTTTCAACTTCAAAAGGGCGACGACAATTCATATTCCTCTCATCCCTGATGACTGACCACCCACTCCACTCCAAGGGATTTGCCCAGTGTATATTTGTATTCCTGATTCTTTTGTTAAGAGCGCAGAAATTGTTGACGCATAATTATGTAGGCCAGAGAAGGAACAATAACAACAATTCTCAACCAGATTCCCGCAATTGATTCGAACATTTTTTGCCTCGCAGCGTTTCAGCATGAAAGGACTGAGATTTTTATTATATCAAATAAGGATGTTGTTGTTTGTGTTGCTGTTGTTGTTGTTGTTTCATTGTGATTATTATCCCGCGGTCGAGTTAATTGAGCAATTGCAAAAGTAAACAAAGACATGGGCCACCCAATGTAAGCGCCGGGAATGGCGCCTTCTGCACTGAAAAGCCACAACAGAGCACAGCACAAAATACAATTAAGTTATGCCTAAGGCGATGAAAACAACAACAACAACAAAAAACAACAAACAAATAACGACGACAAAAGGCAACAACAATTAAAACAAGAATCTATTTACGGTTCATTCCGGAGCAGGCAGGGGTCAAGCAAATAGCAGTCGGAGTGGTGCTCAATAAATATGTGGAATGTGGTGTCACCGATCCACAATTTGTCCTGCGGTCAACTTAAATACACAGCTATTATTTGTATAACTTATACTCACGTAGAGAATATTCAATAATATATATAATTACTTTAATCTAGACACATTCCTCTCAAATAAAGAAATTTGTAGAGGTTTAAAAGTATTCGAGACAAACAAATGATTGCAAATTAAAAAGAGTGTAGAAAAGAACAGAAAATTACTTAAAATTAAATACATAAGACAGATTCAGCAAATAAAGGAATTTATTAATATGTAAATTACTCTATGTATTTAAATAATAATTTAAATGAATTAAAGTAAAATGTAGCAAGTTAGCCACTAAATAGCAAGCAAATACAGCAAATTGCAGACTCGAAACGTTATTTCAATACATATATAAAAGATGGCTTCGAGTTGCCATCATCTTCAGTCCATGAGTTTGGTTAAACATAATTATTGGCATCGATAACAATTAAATACTATTACAAATGATCAAGTTACAGCAAATTAGAGACCAGCATGTAAATGATAGGACAACTCGACTAGAAACCCCAACTTGGACAGCAACTCACTAAACCAATAAGTACACCAAATAAGCTTCCTTTCAGTGACCAGACAGCCATGCAAATAGGCTCCAGATATAGAGTCCTGCCCCAGCTCCGGTTTCTCTATTCCAGCCAGCATCCGTTGCAGTGCAAATGTGATCTAAGGATTTGAATAGCTGCTCCTGAGGAGCTGAGACAGCCAACAATTGGAAAACAATGGCGTTGCTGGGTTGCCAACCCATGGGAATGTCTGTGTCTGTATGCCTCTGCTTGGGGTACAGTTGCAATATGCAGCACTATTTGAAATATGCATAAAACACACACACACACACTCACACACACACCCAAGGATACACGTCCAGAACAGTAACATTGGCAAACAGCGGAAACGGATGTTTGCCACTCAAATGCAGGCAGAAATGCAGTTGCACCAACAGCTGCGCTTAACTACAAGGGACATGAGGCAACTCACAGCCAAAGAGAAACAGAGGTAGAGTCATCATCAGAGAGAGAGAGAGACAGCGAGAGAGAGAGAGACAGCGAGAGAGAGACAGCGAGAGTTGGAGAGGTCGACACAATGTGCACTTAATTTCCTTTTCATTATCAAATCATTTTCGACTATGTGTAGGAAATTAGAACGAGTAATAGAGAAGAGGAAGACTTACTGGCTCTGGCAAATGCTGAGTGAATTCTGAATAAGGGAGTGATTTATGTTTATTGATGACGTTGACAAAATTCAGCCAGTCGAGTCACAAAATGTTCTTTGAACTATAAATCAATATTTAGATTTCATTCACTTTAAGTGGCCAACAAGAACTCAGCTGCTCTTGACATTTATTATTTGTTGTTGCCATCAACGATTTATGTTATTAACAAACAATCATTGTTATGTTGTAGCAAATGTGTGTGCAACATGGCGTATACTTAATACGACATTGTTGCACATACAAAGTAAGCATTGACCCGAAAAACTTATCTAAATTTCGGGTTGTACAACCGCATCTGTGAATACCAAAGTCAAAATATAAATGCGCAAAATATTATTTCAAATTATCCAAGTATTTTTCAGCTTTTAAGAGAAAACAAGTAAGATGCTGTAGTCGAGTTGGCTCGACTACGATATACCCTTAACCCAGTTGTTAAATATATTCTAGTTTAATTGGCAAATTTCCCTTTAAAATGATTTGCACTCAAATGTTCAGTTCTGCAAGTGCATTTCTTACGGAGTATTTTTACTCACAAGCATATTCATACATACATACAGACATACATACGTACTCGAAACAGTACTTATCGGGGCTCTGCAGAATACACACAAATATATTGACGCTAGCGTCGATTATAATGTCATCTCTTTCTCACACATGCGCTCGCCTATTTATATAAATACAGAAAATGCTTGCGGCTGCTGATCAATATGAAAATATATTTTAGACTATAACTTTCGTGTTTCTCATTCGATCTTAATGAAATTTTGGCAATTGATCAATTATATGCATATGCATATATTATGTATAAATAAGAATCCTATGCCTCATAAATTGTGGAATTTATTGCAATCGGAAATCAAAATTTATCGATAATTCAGAAACTGAGGCAGTTATCGATAAAATAAAGAAAACTTGATCTGCGCCTGGTACACGAAAACTTATATTCCAAATTTGAAGTCGCTAGCTTTTATAGTCTCTGAGATCCGCGTGTTCATACAGACGGACAGACGGACGGACGGACAGACGGACAGGCAGACGGACAGACAGACGGACAGGGCTATATCGACTCGGCTGTTGATCCTGATCAAGAATGTATATACTTTATGGGGTCGGAGATGCTTCCTTCTGCCTGTTACATACATTTGCACAAAACCATTATACCCTTTTTACCCATTTTTAATGGGTTAAGGATATAAAAATAGTGTAAAGAAAAAAGAGATGAACTCAGATACATCATATTGAATTTGATATATTTTTTTCACTAATAATTATTATATTATATCCAACATGCCGTTATACGTTGTGTGGCATTTTAAATGCTTTGCAAATTGAATTTGATGCGATGCTTTTGGGCGTTAATTAATTTGATTCCGCTCAATTTCCTGCGCATAATTTGCACAGAAACTATAATGTATTCAAGCCCATTGAACGGAGAACTGTAAACAACATCTACATTTTGGCAAATGCAAAAAAAAAAACAATAATTTAAATTCTTAAAGAAACATTGAATCCAACAATTTTATTGCCTCAAATACGACTATAATGACTTCATCAGGCTGAAACTGCATCCTTTCACAATCATTCATGGAATAGAATTGTATTAGAAAGCCTCCTCAACAATTTTTTATTTGAAAAATTAAGAGTTTGCTCGTATTATTTAAGGAATCGAAGATGTGTCAATCTGTCTACTTTATTTGCCAATCATAGTTCCTTTAACACAATCTGTATCTTATTTGAAGCCACTTCACAGCAACATGCTTTTGGCAAGTTGAATCCTCTTTGGCTACACTTTTTTCCAACTGAAAACTATGATTTAAAACTAATATCCTTGCGAAGCGACATTTCTGTTGCTTTTCCAAACACTTTAATTTCCTAGTAGTACTTTTCATCGGTCTGGCAGTGACACGGAATACGAGTGCTTGGCCAGGACCTGGCTTGGATCCCCACAGTCACATTTGTATAACATTAAATGCCTTTGAGTATCGTAAATAACAGTTTAGTGTTCATAAATTCAAAGAGAATTATGAATGTCCAGCGGCGGGCAGCACAGACCCAAGTGCAACGTGTGCAAGAATGCAAGGAGCAGGACGAAGGGCTGGGATGAAGGGGTGGTGGTGGCAACTGTCAAGCCAAGTGGCAACTTTGGCGCCATAAAAACCAAAAGCAAAGCGTTGACATCCAAAACGCAAAACACCAAAGAGGACGCAATGCAGGACGATTGACTGCATTGGCTACTGGCAACACACACACACACACACACAGTCACACACACATACAGTTAGCTTTGAGGCACATCAAATGCACGTCTCGAACGCGCCGACATCCAAGATGAAGATAAATATGCTGCAGTAATAAAAAGCCTCAGCTGCCCCAAACTCCGCTCCAGTCCACCCTCTGCAGCTGCGCCTCAATTCTCGCCAGATGCTCGGCTCGTCTGGGGCACATTTAAGTGACCAAAATGCACATTAAGCGTCGCCCGTCGCCCCGTCCTGTCTGCCCCCTATGTGCCTGTTGTGTACTCGCATCGTCCTGCGGCTACTACTACTCGGTCCATGTCCGTGTCCATGTCCATGTCTGTGTCTGTGTCCGTGTCTCGTGCCTTGCATTTTAAATGTTGACATCAATTTGCAGCTTGCCTTTTGCGCTTTTAACTAAAACTATTTTAATGCCATTGCTACTCGCCCCCAACTACCCCCACCCCTGTGCTTATGTATAAGTGTGTACAACATAATAAATTTACAACTTCAACACTTCAGAGTCACCCCAAAAACTCGAGCTGAATTTTCACCCGATTTTTGTAGCCCTGTCACTTTTAATTTGTTCAACGGGCAATTAAACAATGCTCCGGCTAGTTGTTTATAAGGTTTGTTGCCATTGTTTTCGTAAATGTTGCATTGGCCATTCGTCAGAAAGTTGCCACATTTGTTGCAGCATGCAAATAACTTTTCCAGCTCTCTTGCCCCAAAATATATGTTTTCATTCGGACAACTGTGTCAGCTGCTAAATGATGAAGTGCATTGTTCTCCCCCTAAGCTATAAATATTTATTTTTTAAATAAAAATGAGAAATAAAATGCTTTCAGTTAGCTGGTTTTGTTCCAGTGTAGAAACTTTCCTTGTGCTCATGCAATCTATAAATTATATTTTGACGGGATGTCTTCAAAACCTGAAATATGAAATAGCTAAAATTTTAACTATATCTAATCAAGACAAGTAAGAACGCTGTAGTCGAGTGAGCTCGACTACCCTGAACCAAGCTTTAAATGCATTATAGGTTTATCGGTTTTGGGGGCTGGAGTGGGCGTGGCCCGATCTTAGTAATATACCTTCTAAGGAGATACAGGCATTTTTCGTTTTTTGTGGGCGGGAGTGGGCGTGGTCCAAAATTTGTTTTCCACATTTATGAAGGTTGTTACTAGCAATATACCTTTAAAATTTGGTGACTTAAGTTTTCAAATTGCGTGAGATATATGGGTTTATCGATTTACACCAACAGGTGTATCGGTTCAGGTAGGTGGAGTGGGCGTGGCCATCCAATTTTTTTATCGATCTTTGGAGGAGTTACCAGTAACATACCTGCAAAATTTTGCGACTCTAGCTTGCAAATTACGGCAGATATGCGCATTTTAAATTTCTAGAGATGAAGTTCCTGGGGGCGGCGGATGTGGGCGTGGTCCAAAAATTGGAATGCCAATCTTTGGAGGAGGTTACCAGCAAATTACCTTCCAAGTTTGGTTACTCTATCTTTAAAATTTTAGAAGATTTACGGTGTTATCAATTTACAATCGGAATTGTCGATTATAGGCGCATATGTGGGCGTGGCACCACAAATGTATTATCGGTTCTTAAAGGCGACTACCAGTAATATACCTACCAAATTTGACGTTCCCTACCAAAAACTCCGGAAGATATAGCCATTTGAGTCTCTATCTCTAAGGGTGCCGGAGGAACGCGCGTTCATACAGACGGACAGACAGAAAGACGGACAGACAGACGAACAGACGGACGGACAGCATGACGGACATTGCACAAAACCAATATACTATTATACCATTTTGGTATAATAGTATAAAAATATATGTATGTATATTTACTTTATCGGGTCGGAGATGCTTTCTTCTGCTTGCTTATATTATATATTAATTTGTTTATATTTTATATTAATTTAAAATGGATTCAAAACAAAAAACAAAACATGCAAGCAAATTAAAAAATTGAATTTATTTTAAATTATTTATCAGTTTGCATAAAAATAATTCTTAATACAGTTCAACTTAAATCTTTGCATTTCTTAAAATTATTAATATGCTTATCCAATGACTAAAGATAATACCTAGACTTAATCTAGGGATGGCTTAAATTACTAACTTGATTGTGCTTTGAAAAGTGTTCTTAGCATGATTAAGTTTGGCCTTTATGTTTCTATTTTTGTAAACCAATTGCCACATGCAGCAGCAGCAGCAGCTAGTGCAATTAGAGGTTTGCACATATGCCACACTAACACCACACTAATCTTCTTGGCCTGAACCAGTTCAACCAACAGCAATTAATCAACTGAATTTCATTTAAGTTTACTTTGTTGCTTTGCACGCGCGCTAAATGTGAACAAAGTTGTTTGACTTTTTTATAGTGTCGCCGGCGTCATCGTCCTCATCGTCCTCATCGTCGTCGACGTCGTCATAAATGCCATTACGGCACACACGTACCACAATTTCCAACTGTACACGTTGCACCCCCCTCCCCGACATCTCCCAGTGTTGCGCTGCACTCTAACTAATGCAATAGAAGCCACTGCGTCGCTTACCTGGTTGCACTCTTTTCTTTACATTACATCTTCTTCTATTTTTTTTTGCTGTACTTTCTATTGTTGTGTATTAATTTCATAATGTAATTTTTACTGCTTAGCGCAACATTTAGCAGTAGTAGAAGTGGGATCCATCAGAGGCGACTCCGGCTGCATGGCGACCAGGCCCCGATACGCCTCGAGAGCTGCCCATAAAAACCAAGAGCCCCAATTGAATTTACGACAGCCGCTGCCTTTGCAAGTGGCAAACAATTTGCCGCTGCTTTTATGCAGCTCTTTATTTTCCTCTGCATACATTTCCCCCCTCCCCTCCCCTCCACACACGCCAACAACATTACCCAACACTTTTTTTTCGTTATTTTCTTTGTTGTATGTTTGCATTTATTCTTCGGCTATTGTCTGTGAAAATCTCCTTGTTGCTAGTTAGACTAGAAGATCTTTTGATTTATTATACTATGATACTTGAAAGTACCCTCAAAAGCTTAAGTGTCAAGGTTTTAGTCCTACGTCCACTAGGGAACTAGAAAATCGATAAGCATCGATATACGGAAGTCGATAAAGCCACATATCTCCCACAATTTTATGGATACAGTCACCAATTTGGTTGGTAGGTTGTTGGCAATATCCTTCAAAGATCGGCATATGCCACGCCCACCTCCGACGCCCCATCCGACCGCACCTAAAATTTTTAAGTGGCTGTATCTCTTGCAGTTTTTGAGTAGGGAACGTCAAATTCAGTAGGTATATTATTGGTAGTCGCCTTTAAGAACCGATAACAAATTTGTGGTGCCACGCCCACACCTACGCCTATAATCGACAAAGCAAACTCAGCTTGAGCAATAAGCTGCTGGTTTACAGGAGCATCATCGAGCCCACATGGACATATGGGATTCCATTTTGGGGCACTGCTGTAAAATCTTGAATATACCAAATTCAAGTCCTGCAGAACAAGGTGCTCAGAGACATCTCTGGTGCTCCGCCATACGTAAGCAACAGGACGCTGCACAACGACTTCGGTCTACCGACAGTGAAAACACAGATAAACCGACATAAGAGTCGGTATAACGACCGGTTGCATAACCATGTTAACCCATTGGCTTGCTCCCTTGGGAATAACACCACTCGCAGGAGGTTGAAGCGCCTCCACACCAGCGACCTCTGGACTGTTGGCCGTTAGATAAATGTTATATATAATGTTATGTATTATTAGTTAAAACCATTTCTATGTGTATGTTATAGATCCTAAATCCACTGTTCACTTATACTGTTTCAAATCAATGTTTTATAGCCTTTAAGTAGGTTGATTAATGTTTAAATATAATTGCCACATAACAAAAAAAAAAAAAAAAAAAAAATAGAGTCGCAAAATTGTGCAGGTATGTTTTTGGTAACTCCCCCAAAGATCGTGATAAATTTGATGGCCACGCCCACTCCACCTACCTAAACCGATACACCTGTTGGTGTAAATCGATAACCCCATATATCTTACGCAATTTGAAAACTTAAGTCACCAAATTTTAAAGGTATATTGCTAGTAACACCCTTTATAAATGTGGAAAACAATTTTCGGACCAAGCCCACTCCCGCCCACAAAAAACGATAAATGCCTGTATCTCCCGCAATTTAAGAGCTATAGTTAGAGTAACCAAACTTGGAAGGTAATTTGCTGGTAACCTCCTCCAAGGATTGGCATATCATTTTTTGGACCGCGCCCACTCCCGCCCCCAAAACCGATAAATGCCCATAGCTCCCGCAATTTAATAGCTACAGTTACCAAACTGGGAAGGAAGATTATTGGGAACATTCTCATTGCATTGTGTATGCATATCTGGGCTTTTCCAAATATTGTTTATCACATCTGAAATAAAAATATATACAGCAAATTAAATTGCAAATTTAATTCAGTCAATTTATACACTTAAGTCTAATTGTATCTTAATATAAAATGCAATTTGTACATGGCTAAGACACAGCCCATTAAATAGTAGATTTAACTCTATATTCATTGCAGCTAAGATTCTAGTTCGCATTCAATAAAACGCTGCCAATATCAATAATGCACTTCTCTCCCAGATACCATAAATAAAAGTTGTTGTCTTTTGTGTGATTGGAATTTCATTTATTTCCTAAGTGCTTCCATGATATATTTCAGGGAGCTGCAAGTGCCGAGAACAAAGTGCATTAAATTGCATGCAACTCGCAACACAAACAGCAACACTTTTCCCAGATATGCTTTCCACACAAGTGAAAATTTGAATCTAGCAAAAATACACTCATATTTCAAAATGAAAACAGCTTGCATTGAGTTTGTCATTTTTCAAAATATTTAAATATATGAGCAAAAAAAAAGTAGCAGTATTTTTATAGGGTATCATCATTTTTTTAGCTTAAACTGTTTTATTGCGGACTTATTGCCACCAATTTCACTAGTGGCACCCTTTTCCTTTTTCGCAAGCCAATTTGTTTTCATTACACAACAGTCATGTCAATTTGTCTAATGAAAAACTGCAAATTTCCTGCAAATGACTATTAATTAATTCAATGAGTATCTCTCATTAATCTTATTTCCCTTTGCCCCTAAAATTGACTACAAATTTCTTAGAGCTCGCCAATTGTTGAACCTTTGACAATTAAATACTTAACTTTATTGGCTTGTTGTGGGAAAAATGTAATTTTTTGATAATTACAAATATTATTATTGTAATTGCTTCTGATTTGCTTGATGAGTTTGTCACGCCTACAATTGTTGTTGTGGCAACTCCTATTGTTGTTCCTTGTTGCAATCGCAATTATTGAAATGTTACTTGTTTGTCAGTCATTTCTTGTTTGTTTGTTTGTTGTTGTTGCCATCAACTTGGAATGGTTTATTAGCTAGTTTCTAGTTATGTATAATTAATACAATTTTCTGCATTTGCATTCACTGAGTTGTTTATGGGCTGCTTATCGTCTGCAGCCACAATTGATTTAATTTGAATATTTATGTGTTAATATTGCTCAAAGATATCCCAATTTTGTGTGTTATTTGCAACAAGATGTAAGTAAATATGTACACAGCCTAATTTGGGTTAATTTCTTGACCAAGGTTACTTTATTTTCTCGATTTGGTATTTCAAGCATTTGCATTTTCATCCCACTGCTCTTAAGTTGCAGCACTTTAAAGTTGTCCCATACCCAAACACTTGTTATGCGCGTTGCATGCCACACATTTTTGGCGCTCACTTACAGCGTAATTGAATATAAATATTGCCTCACTGTCTGGGGCACAGGGAATTCTGCCCCAAACTTAACGTCGGCACTGGGAAAACTTGGCAACTTGTTCACTTTAGTTCTTCACTTCACACTCTGCCGAGGTGGCCAATGTCGATGAAATTTATACGCTGCGCAGATTAATATTTAATAAATACAATAACGTCGAAATTTTCTAACAACCGTTTTGCTCACTACCAAATTAATTCCCACAACTTAACGTCGTCCCTACCCCCTTCCATGCCCCGCCCATGACCCTTTTGGCCATCCTTTCACTGAGCATCGCTCACTACCAAAGAAGTTTATGTGAAAGTCATACACAAAACTCAAATATGCACTATATGTGTGTGTTGTGTCTGTGTGTGTGTGTGTGTGTGTTTCTGTGTATACATATGTGAGTTTAGGGATTTCCTTATGCAAATTTGCAATAGCAATGTTATTTTAGCCAAGGATGAAAGCACCGGGAAGAGTACGAAAAATGCAAGGGATGGGGAAATAACAGCTTTGTAGCAGCTCTGGCAGAATTGTGCTCAAAATGCATAAGAGCGTGTATTAGTGAGTACTCATAAATATTACCATATGCACATACATACATACGTCTTGCCCCTTCCTCATCCGCACATTTAACGCTTCATCTTGTCCAGCTCCCAGGGCAACAATTTGAATATGCTCCAAGTGGAGCGCACAGATTTATCGAACCATAAAAACTGCTCCGAAGGGACTCGACGATGCGTTATGATATCCCTCCCTCAGGACAACCAATGACAGCTATGTCGCCATCGATAAACACAAAATTGAACAACAAAAAATCAAATGAGAAATCCGAACTATAATGAAAAAGAAATCCAAAACAAACCCGATACTTTTGAATGAATCAGATGGACCGAATTGCAATTAGAAAGTATCCAGCTTAAGGGAACTCCTGTAGCTAACAAGTATGCAAAGTCTTCACCTATCCAACTTGAAAGTCTTTCTTTTCCCAAAAAAAAAAAAAATGCAAATGCAATTCGATTTTCACTGAATTGTGTTTTCCTATTCGCTTCCTATTGTGTCCATTTTTTTCGTTTCACTTCTGTCGTCCTTTGTCTTGTGTCAATTTCGTTATCCGATTTGTTTGCACTTATTTTTCATTAACACATTTTTCACATGCTTACATAGCTTTTAATTTGTGTGTCACTCACACTCAAAAATACGCAAATATTTTGAAAAATTGTTTTCATTGCTAACGGCAAGTAAAACATCTAATCTGTTTTTGACAGTCTCGTTTGCACAAAATATCATTTTATTTAAAAACACATATTTCTTCGGGGCTTTTGTCACAGAAATGTGAGAAGCACGTAAATATTAAATTTCAATTATTCAAAAACTAAACAACCACAGAAGTTCTACAAAATTATTAACAGCCTCTTTTTAACTGAAAGTTTTATTTACTCGACGGAACTAAAGATGAAACAAGTAAGATGTTGTAGTCGAATTAGCTCGACTACGATATACCCAGTTGTTAAAGATATTCTAGTTTTATTGGAAAATTTCCCTTCAAACTGATTTGCATTTAAATGTTCAGTTCTGAAAGTGCATTTCTTACGGAGTATTTTTACTCACAATCATATACATACATACATACAGACTACAACTACAGCTAGCGTCGATCATCATGCCATCTCTTTCTCACACATGCGCTCGCCCATTTATACGTATACAGAAAATGCTTGCGGCTGCTGACAGCAAAAAGATCAATATGAATATATATTTTTGACTATAACTTAGGTGTTTCTTATCCGATCTTAATGAATTGATCAATAATATGTATAAGCATATTATGTATAAATTAGAAGCCTCTGCCTCTTAAATTGTGGAATTTATTGCTATCGGAAATCGAAATGTATCGATAATTCAGAAACTGAGGCAGGTATTGATCAAATAAAGCAAACATGATCTGCGCCTGGTACACGAGAACTTATATTGATGTCGCTAGTTCTTATAGTCTCTGAGATCCTCTCGTTCATACAGACGGACAGGGCTATATCGTCTCAACTATATTCTAATCAAGAATATAAATACTTTATGGGGTCGGAGATGCTTCTTTCTGCCTGTTACATACATTTGCATAAAACCTTTATACCCTTTTAACCCATTTTTAATGTGTTAACGTGACCATTCAATCCAAACTTTTATGATTATATTCTAATATTTTTAAAGGGATTTAATGAAACAGTTACTGATAATATTTGTCGCTTTTGTGACTGCTATTAAGTGTTAAGCCATTAAAACTTGCCGCTATTTTTTTTGAGGACTTTTTGTCAAGTTTTGGCACATTTTCACTCTACCTCATAGGCCATATTTGCGTGTATATCTACCACACACACACACACACACACACATGTGTGTGTGCCGCTCTTATCAACGTTTTCGTTTCTTTGTCGACTTGCTGGTTTTTACTGTTTGTTTTTACATCGACAACGCTCAGTATCATCATCATCATCATCCACATCATCATCAACATCAACGCACTTTGTATTTAATGTTTTTTAATGGAAAAACTTTGTAATGCTTGCTGCTGGAACAGTTTTCTTTCGCTTGCATTTGTCATAGGCGCTACAGGGCACATTCCAAATATACACACACACACATATATACACAAATACATACATACATCCCGAGATTCCCCCTCTATGAGAATCCTCTAACTGGGTACTAGTTGCCCTGCGGCAGCCGCTTAAGCCACTCAAATGCATTTTGCAACTCGGCGATGTTTGCTTTGCCTTTCGCAGATTCCCACTTGTAGTTGGTATTTTTTTTCCTCCCCCCTCAATTGCAACTCGAATCTCAGCATACCCTGTCGAAGTGGTTGAATAGGGTATTTTAAGGTTTTTGATTACATTCAATGTAGATTAAATCATTTAATTCGGGATGCAGTGAAAACGACATCTTTAAATTGACAGATTTATTTAAGAAGTGGAAAACTTAAATGGCATTTTCTGTGGAAAAACTTTTATCCAAAGATTATCCAAAAAGTAGGCAATACTTAAACATTGCAAATACATTATTAACACAAATATAAATTGCAATTGTAGTTGGCTCTTTTTAGGGTATCTTCCGGTAAGATACTCTCCGGTTGAGCATTTTTAGTGGTTCTCCTTTTGGGTTTTTTATGCCTGCTGCATATGCTACCAAGCTGACAGGAGCAGCAATTCTAGAAGCTAAGGGGTTTTGGCAGGCATCAAGAGTTGCCTGGCAAACAATTCTTAAGTGCCTTCCAATATTTAAGCAGGCTTCCAATTCGATTGCTGTTTGCTGTCATCGACTGGCGTTGTCTACGCATCTGAGAGAGCAACTTCTGATGATGGGAGCATGTGGGTAAGTGGTGTGCCAGTGATGTGCCAGGCACCCCAGAGAATGGCAGAGGATGGGACGGGGGCAGACGGAGAGAGATGCGTAAAGAGATACACAACATGGTGCCTTTTAAGAACTTTTTAAGATGCTGTCCTCGCAACTTGTTTAGTGTCGAGTTTTATTTCGGCTTTTAATGTCGTTAATGTTGCAATGTTGCACTTTTCATGCTGCATATTGTGCATAAATAAACATGTTAACTGAATTATAGTTTGGCAAATGGAATATAAATGACATTATTGTATACTTTTACTTCTCACTTTTATTGTTTTATGTGCTTAAGATATATCCTAACTGTTGCTGAATAATGTTTGTAAAACTTATTTATTTATTTATTTATTTGTCAACCAAAGTCAGTCGACACCAAAAATACAAAAATTAAAAATTGAAATGAAATCAAATTTAAAATAAAATTAAAATTTTAAATAAATTAAAAAATAATAAAATATTTATAAGATATATAAGAATGTATATTTATTATTAATTTTTTTCTTATTTTAGATTTCTAAGATTTCTGGGGTCAAAAACAAAATGGTCCAACATTTGTTGCAAGAATTGGGGAAAACCCAGAAAAACCCAATCAGATCAAAAATAATTAGTAAGAAAATAATTAGTAAGAATTAGTTAAGATCCATCACCTATACATTCAAAAAATTAATCTGTAGATAAGACATTTAGAATTGAGTTTTTAATTAGAGAAATGGAGGACTCTGAATTGATTACATGATATAGTTTATTATAATCATTACAGAGTACTCGAAACGGTTCATGCAAGGAATAGTTAGTAGTACAACGATTAAGGGAAAGTGGGAGGTAATATCGCAGTTGAGTCGATTTCGCCTTTAAGTAATTTTACAACAAACATAACTCCTAACATAACACGACGATTAGTTAAGGAAGGAAGGTTAATAAGAAGAAGCCTATCTGAGTATGGAGGCAGTACACACCGAGTCGAAGCGACGAAGCGCAAAAAGTAGAAAGCTCTTTTGCACAGATTCCAATCTACTTTGGTGAATATGATATTGCGGAGATCCATATTCCAGAATTGGACGTACAAGAGAAGTAAAAAGTAACTTGGTCGTATAAGGGTCATCAAATTCCTTTGACCAACGCTTAATAAAACCAAGAACTTGAAAAGCCTTGTTGACAGTGAATTTAATATGCTTATCAAATTTAAGCTTGTGATCAAGAAGTAAACCTAAATCGTTTACTTCCTTCAGTCTATCAAGTGGCATTTTAATCAATATTTAAAATAAACCTTTTTGAATTCATTTAACTCATAATATATTATTCGCATTTATTTTATCATTTCTAGTTCATTGATTTCGATTCGAATAGAAATTTACGAGCATTAAAATTAGCGTAAATAAAATTTAATTACATAGAAAGCAACCCATAGAAACTCCTCACTAATTACACTCCCTTTCAGTACCCCTCGCAGTCTATTTGCTATGTTTAATCCTTCATTCGAAGGATTATTTTTTGTTCAGACTGTTTTTTCTGCACTCTCATCGCATTTAATTAAATTCGATTGCAAACTGCTCTATAATGCTAAAAGCTCTCCTGGAAAAAGAGTAAGACTTCTATTATTTATGAGCATTACGAAATGGCGATAAAAACTAAGCCAATTGAAATTTTCTCACACGTGGCATAAAAGTTTCCGCCGTTTCTGCAGCAAGAGGCCGCAGCGCCACCTACCGGCGGCACAAACCAACACACACACACAAAAAACTTCTTTTACGTTTGCTGCGAATGTGTTTTTTGAAGCGAGCTGCATGCGATGCCTTAAATATATTTCACACACAACCACATTTGTACACACACCACACTCACACACACACACACACACACACACACACACACTCATACACTCATATATGTGATGCCAACACGAGGCGTTTACAGAATGAAGTCAGCATTTTTATGATAGTCGTCGTCGCATTTATGACATAGTCCAGGGGATATATACACGTCCACTATGCGGGGAGAGGGGAAGGGGGGGCGTGTTTAGTAGTGGCGTGGACTGGAGTACTGTGTGTTTGGCTGGGTGTGCATGGGTGTGTGGGGGCGGGATGTGTTGTGTGTTTAGTGGATGCTTCAAATGCGGATATTAGTTGTCGTCATATAAAAAAAACACTGGAAAAAAGTGGCGCTCTAAATGAAAAAGAGAGTGTATGAAAAAATAATCTTGTCAGAGTTAAGCTATGAAACAGCAAAAATATTCACAATTAATTCTAATTTAAGGGTAAAGAATCAACTATTAGATAAAAACTAAGATAACCAAGGAAACCCATGAAGAACAAATAAGAAAAAACCTCAGAATAAATTATAAGCAAAAATAAATAAAAATATATTCCCTAATTCGCTTTAAAATATTTCTAAACCTAGTTATGCAAACTATGAATTGGAAAAAATAGAAAATATCAGATCGGTCCAATTCAGTAAACATGTTCTTAAACCATAGGAACCATAGGAAAATTGATATAACATTGCCCGACTGACTTCCATCTCAAAGACTGAAGGACATATTCCTGTGAAAGATAAATCAAGTAGTTGAACAACTCGTTGACAAATATAACAGTTCCACTTATGCAATTGAATTTCTCTCAGTGTTCGAACTGACAATAGTTTATCATTTTCGTTTCTGTTTTTGTTTTTGTTTTTGTTGTTGTGTTCTTTGCTGCGTAATAACAAAGGCGTTGAACATTCGCCATTTGCTCTATTTGTGTTGCGAGTGCTGCACAATTTTATAGCTGCCACAAAGCTCGCGTTATATTTGCAATGAAAACGCACCTCGTCACACACACACACACACACACACACACACACATACAGAGAAAGAGACAACCAGATATACAGATGCGAGGCTATAAAAGTGCGAAATACTCATTTATTAACATGAAGCTTACGAAAATGGCGTAGGTGCGGTTAAGGACATGGCTCAGGACACACACACACGCACCCACCCACACCCACACACACACCCACACAGAGAAAACCACAGCCAGGACAGAAAATCAACAGTGGCAGATAGTGTGAGATGGAGGGGGAGTGTGTTGGAGATGATTCTTGTCCAGCTGCTTGTAAATGTGCTTAAAATTGAAATTTCAATTTCAGGACAAGCAGACAACGTCCTGCAACTGACCGACAGCGACAACAGCAACAACAACAGCAACAGTTGCAGTTGCAACAACAATGTATTGTGCACTTTGTTGCATGGCTACAGTTATGCAATGTTGATCATCAAATTCAGAGAGAAACTTTAAATCAATTTCCCGCACAATTTTACAACCAGGCCACTTGACAATGTAAACTGCAGCCGGAAAGGCGGCAGGAGCCCTCATATCCATCCCCCACCCCCCTTCGTGTGAGTATGTGTGTAGGGATGGGATGAGGATTGATGCTGTGATTTCGATATCGGGGTAATGTCGAAAAATGCTTTTGATTTGTGCAACTCTCTTTTGCACCGAGACCGAATTGCTTAATCGCCTGTGCATAATGCAAGCCCATATCCCATTTACCCGTTGCAGCCGTGTCACACGTGCCCCAAATGCATTACATACGCAGAATAAGTGAATACGTGAATACGTGAATCCGTGAATCCGTAAATACGTGAAAAATGCAATGCAAATTTCAACACAAACATTTTTAATGCTGATCCAAGCTTCATTCAATCGCACACAATTTTCGCTTACTGTTTAATTATGCGTGTAAAATGTTCAATCAGAGCGGGAGGGGGGTAGGGTTACGGGTTGGTTGGTTGGTGGGGAGGAGACATTGTTTGCCTGGCCTAGGCTGCTAATCAGAGCACCTAAAGCCACCTAAATCTCATGCCCAGACAGGCGATGTGTGTGCTGCATTGTGTGGCTGACAGTTTTATGAGCTGGATTTTTGGTCATAAAATGCATTTTTGTTGTTCATTTCCCAATTTTTGTTGTTCATCCATAAAAATGGCAAAAATTGTAACAAATTTTGTTTGCATAAAGTAGAATTTGTGATTGCAACACGCAGGCATATTTTTAATGGGCAAAACCTGCCCAAATGAAATGGTAGCTATTTTTTTAAAATGTTGCAATACATAAATATAAATTGTAAGCGTAATCGACTAAAATATGAAATGTATTCCAAATTAAAAGCACGACTCTCAATGATTATTATTATTAAATAATGTATACAAATTACACGTGTTTTAAAATTAACAAGTAAGATGCTGTAGTCGAGTTGGCTCGACTACGATATACCCTTAACCCAGTTGTTAAATATATTCTAGTTTTATTGACACATTTCCCTTTAAAATAATTTTGCACTGAAATGTTCAGTTCTGCAAGAGCATTTCTTACAGAGTATTTTTGCTCACAAGCATATACATACATGCATACAGACATACATACGTACTCGAAACAGTACTTATCGGGGCTCTGCAGAATACACACAAATATGTTGACACTAGCGTCGATTATCATGCCATCTCTTTCTCACACATGTGCTCGCCAATTTATATGTATACAGAAAATGCTTGCGGCTGCTGATAGAAATGAGATCAATTTGAGAATATATTTTCGACTATAACTTTGGTGTTTCTTATCCGATCTTAATGAAATTTCGGCATTTGATTAATAATATGTATATGCATATTCTGTAGAAGCCTCTGCCTCTTAAATTGTGGAATTTATTGCAATCGGAAATCGAAATGTATCGATAATTAAAAAACTGAGTCAGTTATCGATAAAACAAAGCAAACTTGATCTGCGCCTGGTACACGAGAACTTATATTCCAAATTTAAGTCGCTAGCTCTTATAGTCTCTGAGATCCGCGTGTTCTTACAGACGGACGGACGGACAGACGGACAGACGGACAGACAGACGGACAGGGCTATATCGACTCGGCTGTTGATCCTGATCAAGAATATATATATACTTTATGGGGTCGGAGAGGATTCCTTCTGGTTGCTACATACATTTGCACAAAACCATTATACCCTTTTTACCCATTTTTAATGGGTTAAGGGTATAAAAACACTAATTAACCAGAATTACTCTGCTGACATTTAGATTTCAACTTGAAGTACAAAATAGTTTTATTATACTTTTGCTCCACGATTTAATTTGAAAATTGTAAAATTTTGTATAGTTATAAATTTCATCAACTTGATTACTTTAATTGGAAGTTGGCAAGCAACACTGCGATTAGTAAAATGACATATATTTGTGCAAACAAGCTTAGTTTCTACTTTGGAATAGTGCAAACGATGTGTGTATTAATTTGGAAGCAATCCAATTGTGGATAATTAGTGTCTGAAGGAGCAGTTGATTAAAATGTAATGAAAATGTATTTCGATATGTAAATTCGTACCATGAATCAATTATAGAAATTAAACCGCTTAGCATTAATCTAAAATTGCCAATGTCAATGCTAATTTCGATTAAAATTCTGACTGGCAGCCAAGCGGCAAGGTGATCAACTGGGGTGGAAATTGCATCGGATCTACCCCAAAACAACATGCGGTCAAATTACACGAGACAAACACAGACTGCCTCAAGAGGCTCATGGGTATTTTGTGGTCCCCATTGCCATTCCCATTCCAGGGCGAGCCGAAAACACCAAATGCATGCACAGGACACTCAAGTGTTCGAAGTGTCCTGCTGCAATTTCCAGCCAAACACACACACACACACACAACCCAGATGCTAATTAAGTATGTGGCATGTTCAAAATGTACGAATCCAGAAAATTTAAATTTGCATTTTGCTTGAAATGTCAAGAAATATAACTAACTAGTAAATATTGGAGAGCGTGTTTATCAATCTGTTGGTGGCACCTAATATCCTGTATCCTTTTATCAACATTTTATTAATTCACTCAGCTTAACGCTTAAGTAAACCAAGCTGCTGCATTTACTTAGCTCTTTAAGTATTGATTTAAATATTAAATATTAACTAGACATTAATTTTATTTTTTCCTTTTCAACAAAATAATATTTGTTGTAGTAAATAATTGAATTCGCTTGGTGAATTTAGCAGTAACCAAAAGAATGTCGATTGTGGACAACTTGCTGCTTATTATAAATGAAACTACAATAATTGCAAATCAAATGTGACACTTGCCCCAAAAAAAAATATGCACATGCCACAATAGCCAGGGGAAAATCACATTACCGATTCTTGTATGGCAAGCAAATTGCGCTGTGTGGCAAGGGATGCCAAACAAATGCGGCCAATGGGAAATGCTCTGCGGTCAGCAGAAAATCTAAAGAAGTGAACAAGCTAAGGAAATCCCATGGACACAAAGAATTTCTGCCACTTAACAAACGGAAAATTCCAAAAGTCAAAGTAATTTCGTTTTTCTTTTTCCTCCTTTTAGTTGCTTCAAATTATTTGTGTATTGTGTGTGGCTGAGTGAGTGTTACGGTGTGTGCGTGTGTGTGTGTATGCACAAGGAGTTGTAAGAAAATTTGTGTGTGGTTTTTGTGTGAAGTTTACGAAGGGGGGTAGCAATTGAATCTGACTGGGAAGAACTTTAACTAGGAGCGGCAACGGTTCGTATGCGTAATATTCGGCGAGTGCTCAGCAACAATGGCAATCAGTGCAGTGCCGTCAACGAGGGAGGGGGTCGGAGGTCAAGGAGGAGGGTGCTTCCACGAACTTCACTGATTTTTATGATGTTCCATTTTTTTTTTACTTGGCTGCAATACAACCAAAGTTTTACAAATTCAATTGGTAGTTTCCCCATTTCTTAGTTTCTTCCTCGGGCTAATCAAGTGCACAAACTGAAACCCTTTGAGCGCACACATACAAACACACACACACACACACTTGACAGCTGTTTCAGCACTATTTTCAATTTCATTGAAACCTCAATTTCAACCGCTTGTGGGCAGTGCCCAAAGAACAAAAAAATTAAATAAAATGCAAGTACTTTTCTAAAATGATTTTCCACATTCACAAACGATACGACTCCCGCTTATTTCACTCTCAAATCAAATAATCTATGCTTCGGTTACGCCCAGTTTTCTTTTATATGTATGTATATGTAGTACATACATATGTATATAGAATCATTTTATAGAGCTTTTATAGCTTGTACGTGTTGCACGCAGCCAGCGAATGCTCAGCAAAATCAGCGAAATGTGCGCAAAATTGTTGGAAACTATTACAATTTGATATATGCGCAATTTAGTTGAATCTACGAGTATTTGCGGCCAAGTTTTCTTCTTCTTCTTACTGTTTCTACTTTTTTTTTTGGTTTTTTTTTTTGGGGGTTTTTCGGCTATTTTTTGTGCTGCGTAGCTGCCATGTTATGCGGCAATTTTGCGGCTTGGGGCAACAGCTGTTGCAAATTTGGCCATAAAAATAAATTTTACTTAGCGATTTAGTTTGTTTTTTTTTCTCTATTTTGCACAAGTGCTGCCTGCATGTCTTGGCCACATCATGAGATTTTAACAAAATTAAATCGAAATATATATCGTTTGAATGTCTAACGACTCGCATAAGCAGCTGAAGGTCAAGCCACAAGTTTGAATTGATGTGAGTTGGGCGGAAAGTTGTGGAAATGCTTTTCATAAGTGCATATAAGGATTTAGAGCTAAATAAACATATGTATATGGTAACTATATATGTGATGTATATGGTAACTATATATCTGATGTATATATCTGATGCTAATAATTGAGTAGCTTTATTACAGTTTTTAAGATTTAAATTTAATTTGCAAACAGTTTTCGTTGCTGAATAATTTCTTAGTGGCAACAAAAAGGTCGCTGCTACACAACTCATCTGCTTAGTTTTTCGCTGAGGGCAAGCTTGCTGCTGTGAAACTCTTCTGTAAACTCGAAATTTCTAACTTTCTGTTCCGACATTTGATATATGAAACTTGAATTTTTATATTATTATTATTATATAATATTATATTATAATATTATTATTTGGAGAAAATATTAACCTTTATTTATATTCCATTTATATTACATTTATCTGTGCATCTTTAATTGCTGTCAGCTTAGTTGTTTTAAATATCGAAGTGAAATGTCAACATTTGCCCAACTGTCATGCATATGTTTACAGAGGATAACCCGGCCAAGTCAGTGACATGGGTGGATATGGACGGGGACAAGGGGCAAGGGGCAATTGACAGTGACATGTGTGGAGTTTGTGACAACAATTATTTTGGCTTAATGCACGCGCAATTAATGTGTGTGCAGAACTATTTATTTTTGCAAACAAACAGCGTAATGACAACAAGAACAACCGCCTATATCAAATTTTAAACGATAAACAACGAGGCAACGAGAGCCCAAAAACATTTGCTGCTGTCAGCTTAATGTCAACAATCCGATAAAATAACAGATTTGCAAAAGGGCAACGCTCTCGGCAAATTATGTTGAATATAATGTAATTATCCATTGCACATATTTTATATTCATTTATCTGTGCAGAGGTTAATTTAAAACGGGTAGCTGTAAAAGATAATGTAGATCCGATTTTTAAACCTTGATATATACTGAATTAAGTTAACTGGCAGAGTATTTCAACTTTCGCATACCGGAGAAAGATATTCTTAATGCAGCCGATAAATTTCAACTGGTGAGAAAATGAATGATTGACAAGAAGGATGAGGGCAAAAGTTATTAAATGCGAATGCGATTAAGTGGATTTACAGCGAGCTCTATTCAATTAAAGAAGTGGCAAGCTGAAAAGGGAAAAAAGAGGAAAAACAGAGGGAAAAATGGGGAAAAATGAGGGAAAAAGAAACGTTAAGCGCTGGGTGTATGCGTAATGCATGAGTGCACATTGCGCATACGCCACTTGGACTGCTTTTCGCTCCCACTGCGGTTGCAACAAAGTGACATGCAAAAGTCGTTAAAGGAACGGAGCGCAACAGACAACAAAAGCCACGGCCCAAAAGGCTGACGACGACGTTGACACAAGTTAATTACAGGAGGAGGTCGAAACAGGACCAACTTGTCGCTGACTTTTTGGCCATTCGGGTCATATAAAATTACTTGTTTTACGCGCAGAGGTGAGCGACACCTCCGTGTTTCTTACATAGTTTCTCTGCTTCCCATTTTTCCCCCTCTCCCTCTCTCTCTCTCTCTCTCTCTCTCTCTCTTGTTTCGTTTTTCTTTTTTCGCTGCAGCTCTTTTACAGTCGTTACGTTTTACTGCTTCCTGTCTGCCCTGTCACTTTGGGCTTAATTGTTATACACGCAAAGTGCTTTGGAGTTTCCCCCTCTTTTTTTTACGACAACATTTTTCCTTCTGCCATTAGAAAAAACCGTAAAATATTCAGGGGTAATATGAAATTTAAAGTGACTTATGAATCGATTAATTCCTATACAGATAATATTGAACACCCAGGATTAGGTGGATAAATATTTGAGTCACTTAACACTATTTCACCAGCTGTTTATGCAAATACAAAGTAGCTTAAGGACAATTGACTATAGACTAGATATCCTTTTAATCTATACCTAGAGTCAAATTGCAACATTTCGCTGTTTCACAATATTTAAGATATAAAAAAAGAAACTATGTGCAACATGTTCGTTTAAGGCACTAATTGAGTAACTCAATAACCCAATTTAAAACAAGTAAGAACGCTGTAGTCGAGTGAGCTCGACTACCAAATACCCTGAACCAAGCTTTAAATGCATTACAGGTTTATCGGTTTTGGGGGCTGGAGTGGGCGTGGCCCGATCTTAGTAATATACCTTCTAAGTTTGGTAACTGTAGCTCTTAAATTGCGGGAGATACAGGCATTTATCGTTTTTTGTAGGCGGAAGCGGGCGTGGTCAATTTTTTTTTCCGTTCCAAGTTTCAAGTCTCTATCTATCAGTGTGTCGGAGAAACGCGCAAACGGACAGACAGCAGACAGTACATTGAACAAAACCAATATACTATTATACCTTTTTGGTATAATAGTATAAAAAAGAAAATATGTGCAACATGTTCGTTTAAAGCACTAATTGAGTAACTCAATAACCCATTTTAAAAATACTATTTGCTATGCCAAAATTAAGCCGAAATTTGCTGTTGGGCAGTTCATTAAAATGTTCATTATTAGCACAATCGAAACAGATGTCTGTTAACGGAAATGAACCATTGGAATGCATTATTAGAGCCAAAGATCAATAAAATTACAAGCATTACTCTGTGAAATTCGGAAAATGTATTTAAATTGCAACACTTTTGTGTCTATTGCAATTATGCAACGCTTTTAATTTTGTAATTTTGCAGAGAGCTTGCCCCAAAAATTCCGTTCATATTTATGTTGGCAAATGATACAGCAAATGGTCAACTTACATACTCATATTGACATGTTATTGAATGCTATCTCATAGATACACACCCACACACACACACACATACCAACAGAAATATACAGCTGCAGTGAAAAGCAAACATTGGAGCCCTCTGCACGTCCCCTTGGTTGCCACACTTTGTGGCATTTTGTTTATTTATGTTATGCTATGTTGGCTCTGTTGAGTTTTTGTATCTACAAGATACACAACACACGCAAACACATGTAATCCTTGGCCATATATGTATATGTGTAGAGATAACCACAAATCCGGCATGATTACACTTTTGATGGCAACTTTAATAAATGAAGTAGAAATTTATTAGTCTTAGTGCAGCAGCGGCAACCACAAAGTGCAAAGTGCAACACGATATAGATGTAGATGCCAAGTATCTGCCGGGATACTTAACGCATCTTTGCTTGCTTATTGGGTATTTTGTCAAATATTTCATTGATTTTGCAACATTTTTGTGGCGTCTCGGCTGCTCACCGAGGTGTTGCAGCTGAATTGCAACGATAATTGCATTTGCACTTTAAATTTCTCAATAAAGTTTCCCAAATGGAAATTATTGTGTGTGTTTTTCTTGGATTAACAGACAGGTTTCCTAATTGGCGAGAGAGCAATTTAAAATCAACAAAACAAATAAATTATAATTTAACTAGATTTTTGTGAGCTGTGAGTGAAACGATTATTTTATTTCTATATTTTTATACTATTATACCAAAAAGGTATAATAGTATATTGGTTTTGTGCAATGTCCGTCATGCTGTCCGTCCGTATGAACGCGCGTTCCTCCGACACCCTTAGAGATAGAGACTTTAAACTTGGAACGTATACTGGAAAGTACCCTCAAAAGTTAAAGTGTCTTGGGTTTGGTCCTACGTCCACTAGGGAGCTAGAAAATCGCGAAAATCGATTTAAGCAAATCAATAAATCCACATATCTCTTACAATTTAATGGATACAGTCACCAATTTTGGTTGGTAGGTTGTTGGCGAAGTCCTTGAAAGATTGGCATGTGCAACGGCCACCTCCGACGCCCCCATTACCCAGGTATGTTTCTGGTAACTCCCCCAAAGATCGATAAAAAAATTGGATGGCCATGCCGACTCCACCTACCTAAACCGATACACCTGTTGGTGTAAGTCGATAAACCCATATATCTCACGCAATTTGAAAACTTAAGTCACCAAATTTTAAAGGTATATTGCTAGTAACACCTTTCATAAATATGTAAAAAAAATTTTGGACCACGCCCACTCCCGCCCACAAAAAACGATAAATGCCTGTATCTCCCGCAATTTAAGAGCTACAGTTACCAAACTTAGAAGGTATATTACTAAGATCGAACTCCAAAATGTTTTGGGCCATGCCCACTCCCGCCCCAAAAACCGATAAACGCCTATATCCCCCGCAATTCTAGTATTTCTTAACTGTACACAAATTAAGGTATAATAGTATTTCGCTGTCGGTTACGTCCGACTGCAACGTTCTATCTTGTTAAATATCAAATTATGAAAAATGTGAGACTTTTATGACTATAAATTCGAGAGGGCAATTAAATGGCAAATTTGTACTGTGCATGATACTTGCCAGATATTTGTATATATCTTTTTGGGCCGACATTTACATTTTTTTATGGCGCAACAAAATCTCGCTTTCAATTCGTCGTTTACTTCACTTTTACAATGGCGCTTAAATATTTTATTGTACATTTCTAGGCTCATGATTAATTCGCAGTGCAATGTTGAATGTGGCACTCGCATGAGAATTCTCCAATTCTCCCATTCTCCCAATCTCCCAATCTCCCTGTCTCCCATTCTCCCATAAGCTGCCCGAGTTGCTGCCAGGCTCAACATTTTATTTATATTTTTAATGCGCATTTAAATTGCCGACTGCTGCTGTCTCTCTCCCTCTCTCACTCACTCGCTCGCTGTGTCTCTTGCAAAGCCTGCCTTAAGCTCTAGCCATCTCTTTCTCGCTCCCTGACATGTATGTGCTGCCGTGTGCTTAAACAATATTGCATGGCAAATGGCGTAGATATGAACAGCTACTTTATTGTTGGCATTTCACTCGAGCAATAATAGCAATTGTCGATGGCGGAGGGGAGGGGGGGAGGGAGACGCAGGCGGAGTCCAACTCCTCATGGGATACCGTCATTTTAATCATGACTAAAGCCCGATGATCATCATCAGCAACATCTTGAGCAGCATATATACATATATACACATATATATATGTATATATTGTCGTCGTTTGTCGATAAGTAAGGACAGCGTCGCCGTCTGCTTCGTTGTCTGTGCTGCAATTTCTATAAACAGAGAACGTCGCACGCCTTTCTCCTCCTTGCTAAGATTTTTGCACATTTAACATGCCGCCGCCCCCCTCCCACTCCCCTTGGTCTCCACTCCTTCACAGCCACTCGCCGCGTCGTCTGCATGTCATAAGACCGGAAATACGCTTACAAACGCAATAATTTTGCATGCACACACACACACACACACACACACAGAGGCACATTGCAACTCGCATGTTGCGCATGTTGCGCCGCGTATGCTGCTACTATAAATTCCTTTTGGCACACGCCCATCGCCCAACGCCCACTTTTGTTGACTTCCATTGTAGATTTATACAGCTTTTTACACATTCCTTACATTCGTTTTTGTTTTTGTTCTTGTTCTTTTAATATTTATTTTATATACATATCTTCTTCATTTCTGTTCTTTTTTTCTTTTTGGAATCAGACGATGCGTCATATATTTTTGTTTCCGCTAAGTGGGATGAGGCAATAAAATGCACTGCAAAAAAAAACTGTGTGCTTAGGAGAAATATATTTCTATAGTTTTGTATATAAACAGATTTTAATTTCCGAACTAATTAATTATATAAGTTTATTTTTTTAATAATTACTTTTAAATTTGTTGTTATATATATCAGTATTGTAACTATTACTTTCTGCCAGTGCATGCAGACTGTGAGTTCAAAACGCATCAGCGTCTAAGAACCAGCGCTGGGGGACGGGCTGCTCCTGAGTGGGCATAGACCCTGGAAAAAGCGCACAATTTTCCGCTTTGCAAATCTTTATATTTATTACATACGCTGGGGCTCGTTGGCATTTTCCATACTCCGTAGGAGTCACATTCTCATGCTCCTCCAGCCCAATTCTGAGATATTTCTTGGCGTACTCCAAATGCAGCCAAAATTTCCACGATTTGAGTCTGTCAACTTATATACCCTGTAAAAAACAAAAATATCTGAGCAACAGATATTTGCGAAATATAAAAGTTATCATAACTAACAGGACTGATGGATTTATTGGTCCTGACTAATTGATTGATTGCTTTACGGTAAAGGGTAAACTTGTATTTGAAGTGAAGCTTCATTTAAATTAAGTTTGAGTTTAAGTTTAAATCTTTATAAATAATTCACTTTAGTTAAATGCTTAATAAATTAGAGCTATATCAATAATTATTTGTTTTTTTACAGAATAACTGCTAGTTTGTTACTTTAATAATCTTGTCCTTGTAGCCTACGCCAAGGCGCCGGCAGGGAATGTCCTGTGACCCCTCCCAAACAAATCCTCCTTCTCATGGCAGCTTCTGCCGCCTTTCATAAGGCTGTTTGCGATTGCGATTGCGATTGCTATTTCTATACATGTTCAGATGAAAATATTTGTTTCTTATTACTCCTACGTAATTTTTAATGCATTTAACTTACTCCTCCAGACGCCCGACCACCACTCGGAATGACGTCTTTGCCAGCTCCTCTTGCCGGGATAAAAGCTGCTTTCTTTAGATTTTCCTTTGATATTTTATTTTACTCATGTATTGCATTTAATGTTGAATTTCTCAATCGTATTTTCAATCCGGAAATTATATGCCGCTTATGATCATTAAAATGAATTCACCTTTTACATTACACAAATTATATATCAATTCAATTTTAAATTAAAATTTCCGATATTTTTAACTTTAGGAAAGCTGAAAAGATGTAAAAAGAAAATGGACATATTGCAAATTGTATAATTGGAATAGATAAATTGCATCCCTATTTCTAATTGGTAATTTTATGAAAATAAGTTGAATTCATTCTTTCCACTAACTTCTAATTGAGTAATTTAAAAAAAGAGTCCTATTCTTAAAATTAAGTAATCTGCAATTCAATTCTTTTGTTCATTAAGCTAAACTAGTCAATAACTACAAAACTCGTTAGAAACAAACAAATGCCGATTGGAGCCCAACTATCAGGCAAATCAATGCAGTGACATTAATCTATACCAATTCACACACAGAGACAAGTTACATTCGTTCCCATTGCCACATTTACCCCTTTCAGTAGGATGTAGCCCTCTAATTAGCGCTGCAAGTTTTGTAATAGAAAGCAATCCTTGCTTGGTTGCTCCATGCACAAAAGTGCCCTAAAGCTGCTTTATCAAATTAACGCATCAGTTTCACGAGACCACGCAATCATCTCCCTCTCCCTCTTTCTCTCTCGCACACACACACAATGCACACTCATAGTTTCCTCTAAGCGCCCCTTGCCCCTGTCCACAATTGGAGGCAGCCACAGCTGAAATTGCGGCTGCATTTGAAACGCATTTAACGAGACGCGACAAAAACCAAGCTGCGAAAAATTGCCAACCCGACAAAAGTTCAATTGAAACTGAAAATGTGTGTTTGACTGCATCCAATGCGAAGGGAGGGGGGCTGTGGGGCACCACGGGGTTGCCAGTTAGCAGTCAGTAGCTCAGACAATGAATGCTTCTTGTTTATCTGTGCGTTGCATCGGCGAATTGGCTAATTAATGTCCTAAACATTTTGGCCGTGACAAGTCGTGATAACAGTTTGTTGAATGCTTATTTTGCTTTGTTTTGCTGCGTATCTGCAAATTGATAAGCTCACAAAGTGGAATGGCAGGGGAGAGAGGGGAGGCAGCCACAACCAGACAGACAGAAAGACAAAAGGAAGCAACTTTGTGTAAAGGATATTGTTAAGGGTCGATCTGATACGTATCTGATCTGTGGTTACGCATATGTTATTATACCCTATAATCTTATTAACCTATTAAAAATTGGTTAAAAATTTATAATGGTTTTGTGCAAATGTATGTAACAGGCAGAAGGAAGCATCTCCGACCCATAAAGAATACATATTCTTGATCAGGATCAACAGCCGAGTCGATATAACCCTGTCCGTCTGTCTGTCTGTCTGTCCTTCCGTCCGTCTGTATGAACACGCGGATCTCAGAGACTATAAGAGCTAGCGACTTCAATGGCATATAAGTCCTCGTGTATCAGGCGCAGATCAAGATTGCTTTATTTTATCGATAACTGACTCAGTTTCTGAATTATCGATACATTTCGATTTCCGATAGCAATAAATTCAAATTTAAGAGGCAGAGGCTTCTTATTTATACATAATATGCTTAGACATATTACTAATCAATTGCTCAAATTTAATTAAGATCGGATAAGAAACACCAAAGTTATAGTCGAAAATATATTTTCATATTGATCTTCTTGCTGTCAGCAGCCGCAAACATTTTCTGTATGCATTAATTGGCGAGCGCATGTGTGAGAAAGAGATGGCATGATAATCGTCGCTAACATCAATATATTTGTGTGTATTCTGCAGAACCCCGATAACTACCGTTTCGTGTATGTATGTATGTATGTCTGTATGTATGTATTTATGAAAGAAATTCACTTGCAGAACTGAATATTTGAGTGCAAATCATCTTAAAGGGAAATTTGCCAATAAAACTTAATATATTTAACAAATGGGTTAAGGGTATATCGTAGTCGAGCCAACTCGACTACAGCATTTTACTTATGTTATCTTGTTCATCACACAAATGCACTAAATGCGTTTTCTGTTTTAAGATGTTCACCTTCATTCGAATCTTGTTAAATCAAATTGTTAATTTATTTTCACGTATACAAAACAGAATTGATTCTGTTATTAAAGCTAAATACTAAATAATAATTTCACATTTATTTTATAATAAATCGCATGTTTTGTTATTTTCTTTAATTAAATTGAAAAGAATAATATTATTTAATATTAAATCAGTTAATTGCAAAAAAAAAAACAAACAACATAAACGAAGAATTTAGTTACATTCTGTTGCAAATAATGATTTCAATGGAACTTTTGTTAATATAAAAAAAATTATACATGCCACAAGTATATTTTAATTTTAGACTGAAAATTCATAAACACAATTATACATGTAGACTCTAACTTTAAATCCCAACATCCATTTAAGCAGTATCCTCGTCGCTAATTGGCCTAAGATTCTATGTTAAGTTCCTTGGTATTTGTAAATTTGTTGCATGCTTCAAATATAATTTATGCCACACGGCGCATGTGCAGCTGTGTCTGAACTTAAGTGTGGTAAACGAATTATATTCGCTGCTTGTCTGTTTGTCTGTGTTTTGAGCGTGTTTCGGTTTATGACTGCATCAAGATAATTAAAGCCAAAGCCCAAGTTTGCTTAAATATTTTCACAAAATTAATCCAATTAGCAAAACAAATAACAGAAATTTGCCGCGACGTCGAAAATGCGCACGTGTGTATTGGTGTGTGTGTGTTGGTGTGTGTGTTGGTGTGTGTGTGACTTTTGCGGCTTTGTTGCCTTTACCATGTCTGAGTTTAATTTCATTTCCCCGCAGAAGGCAGCGAACTGCAGTCGCTAAACAAATACCTTTCAATTAGTTGCGGCTGCCAAAACTAAATTACTCTTTGTATGCCAATTTCTCGCATCCACTTTGCCCCAAGTTTCCTAGTTCCTCTCTCTATATATATATATATATATACAGATATAAATGTTGTTCCTGTTTTTGCAATTATTTGATTTTGTTTTGATTTGACGCTTGTCTGCCGCCTTGACTTTTGCCCTCAGCAGCTGCAGCTAACCAAGTTAAGACAGACTTTTAAAGTCTATCTGCAAGTTTTTGGGTGCGACTTGGAAATTAACTTTTAAAATTGAATTGTACGCAACTTATGCACTTGAAATTAGTGCGGACTGGCTACGAAATTACATTCAACAGTGTGATTGTTTGACAACAGCGATTTACAAAGATTCAGCCAGATATTGGTCATGGCACAAATCTCAAGTAATGTCATATCATATGTATGTATATCTTTTCTAAAAGGGCTGATCCTGTAACTGTAAACATAAATGTTTACTCAGAAAATAGCACAATTACTTAAAGTAATTAATAATTATTTTCAAAGAATTGTGTATATATCAATTTGAGTCTTATTTTACTTAGCTATTGTAACTTTTTTCTAAGCGTTTTTTTCACTACTTTGCTAAGTAATTTACTGTGAAAATCTATTGCTGAGTGCAATAATTTAATTCACTTAACTAATTTAATATTTAATTGTTTTAATTGAAATTAGAAAACTTTCAAATGCCTTTTAAAATTTTAGATAGCCAGCATTAAAAACATTTTGCGCAAAACTATTGAATTTCAATTTAAACTTTGAATACAAAATACAAAACAAAACCAGAAAAAAATGCTGTAGTCGAGAGAGCTCGACATAAAAATACCCAATCATGATTAGATAATCAAATCACTAATTAAAAATCATATAGACTGTTGACCCGAATCAAGAAAATATATATGTATACCTTAAGGAGTCAGCGATGCTTTCTTCTGCGTGTCACATATTTTGCACAACTTTGTCATACCCTATTTATTTTGTATTCAGGGTATAAAAATTGCAACTACAATTGCATTTGATTTTAAATGGATTGACTATCCGCACCCCGCTCTCCCCTCCTTCCTCATCCCCCCACCCTGCCTTGTAGACGACGCACTAATGCGGAAAACAAGAAATTTATCACGAAATGCGCATCAATTGACATCCCAGGCGAAAATTGCGACCAAAAGAGAGCAAAAACCGACCCTGCCACGCCCACCGACCACCGCCCACCCGCCGATAATCGGCAAAAACAAATTGAGCCCGAAAGTCTTCTTGGCCAAACTAGAAAAATGTGCAGCAAAATGTTTTTACTGTTTTTGACTGACAAGCTTCGAGGATTTTTTCTTCTTAATTTTTATATTTGTTGTGATTTTTTTTGCTAGTAGAAAATCACGCTGCTTCTATTAAAATGCTGTCAGCTGCCAACGTGGCTAGACATAGAAACAATTTTCCAAGAAAATTATAAATAGAATAAAAAAAAAAGTATCGATAGTTTTTTCGACGCCTGTCAATTAGACATTGTCTGACATTTTCCAAGCAACTTAAATACTTTAAAATGGGAAAATATTCCAAATAAATTCAATGAAGTGGGACTTAAAGTTGATGGAAATCTAGACTAAAAGAACACAAATTCCCACAAATTTTAATGCTTTTATTAAGAGTTCAAAATTTAGGGTAGAAGAAAAATTGTTATTTTGAGTTGTTAGCGGACATCTTTTTAAAAGTATTCCTGTACTTGTATTCTTCATAAGCTGCACATTTTATTTCTTTATTTAAGCGCAGAATACATAAGAATAAATTATTTATATATAAGATTATAATATATATATATATAGGTTTTTAGGCATTTATCGCAATCCGGTGATTTCAGTTTCGGATTTGGAAATAAAACCATGCCTTTGATTTTCTTTTTTTAATCCTTTAGTACCCGCGATGATCATAAAAAGTGGCAGTCCTTGCATAAATTACTTTTGACTGTGCAAAGTCCTTTAAGTCCATTGAGTAGAACCTATATTTTAATCGATTCAATATATTTAACAGCTGGGATCAGGGTATCAACGAGTCAAACACTCTCGCCTAAAGCTTTCTTACTTATGTAAATAATTTCTTCATAAAATCTAAAGCTCAATAGAATTTCCGCATCCTGTGGGGGAATCGCTGTTATGTAAGAGTAATCCAGGCTATTGACACTTTACAGCCATCTTTAAGCAGCCATCATTCCACCATAAATTTAACTGGACATAATCCTTTGCTTATTTATTGGCCCCTTAAAAATGTTGTGCAACACGATTCGTTGACAATTAACATTTATATTATGCTATAGAAATAAGTGGTTAACAAATTAGGCCCAAATTCCCTCCTCGCTGACAAGCTGTGACAAATTAATAAAAAAAAAAATAAGAAAATGCAAAAATCAAAAACGTTCAGATCATTAAAAGTATTTATGAGCTACGCAAATATTTGTTGGCTTGAGGCATGCGGCGTGTGGCGTGTGGCACTCTAAAAGAGTACAAAATTTTAATGGGAATTTATTTATTATTGTGCATAAAGTGCATAAAGTCTGACGAAAAACATGGAACACGAAACGTGCCCGGCCAAATGGAAATGGAAGTGGAAATGGAAATGGCATTGTCAGTAGTCATAAAAATTATAAGAATAAGTGAGTGCGCCAAAAACTGAGGCGGCAACTGAAAAGCTCGTAAGACAAAGCCTACAAAAATGGGCGGCTGTTTGCCAGATTCGTGCGGGTCATAAAAATGGTCAAACAAGAAGAGGGCATTCAGAATCAAACACATGCCACATACACTGAGAAAAAAGAAGGGTGCTCGACTGAGAGATATCCGGAAATAACCGCTAATAAATATAAAGCAAGCTTGTATCAATATTTGTTCAACTCAGAAAGTTATCGATAAACTGCGATAAACTTAAACTGTGTTTGATTTACGCGAAATTATATCACAAAATTGAAGTTTCTTTGAGATCGCTTGATTAAGCATATATTATAACTATGTGATCCTTCTGCACCAGACTTTTGCACAACTTCAGATATACCAAATGGGAAGATTCTAATACTATAATCGCGGGCTCAGAATAGGATTATTCCTGGCATCAAAAATATATTTGCAATTTTAGTTCAATCTTTTGTCTCTGTGTATCTTATATATTTCAGAGGCGTGGCAGGCAGCACATAAAAATGTTTTTCGCCAAAGGAAAATTCGCGCGTGTATTTTTTTTCCTCTTTTTTTTTTTGTTTTAGACTGGCATAAACATTTTTACGATCAAGGAGAGGCGGGGGGGTGTGGAACGTTGAAAATGCATTTGAAATTGTCATAAATTCGTATTAATTTGAGGCCTTGCGTAGATTTTATGTACCAAGCGTAAGTTTCTGCCCCACCCGCTCCCCCTTCCCTAACTGCCACCCCTTGAACCCCTCATCCCTCTGCGGTTTTTCGGTTTGTTTGGCTTTGTTTTTAGTCCCTGTTTAGTCGCTGTTTATCTTAAGCCTCATGTGGGTGTGCGTGTTTGTGTGTGTGTGGTTGTGTGTGTGTGGTTGTGTGTGTGTGGTTGTGTGTGTGTGGTTGTGTGTGTGTGGGTGTGTGTGTGTGGTTGTGTGTGTGTGGTTGTGTGTGCCTGAGCCCATTTCAAATTTAACGGCCATTTTGTGCTTTCTTTCGTTTCCTTTTTTTAATTGCCCACACATGCAATGCATTTTCCATTGTCCAGTGTCTCTGGGCTTATGAGTAATGTTTATTGTTGTTTGTTTTATGGCGGTTGCCATTTTGTTTTATGTTTTTTTTTTGCCGCATTAAGTGATAAGTTTAATGAGTTTTACTTTGCGATTTATGTGTGGTATTTTAGCATTTTTCCCATTTTTTTATTTTTTTGTTTTTGTTGGCAGATTACGCACCTAATCAATGATGCCTCCAAACACATGTGTTTAAGCTGTTTATTTGATTTCTTTCGAGTACTGAATTGTCAATTTAAGCGTTTCACACATTAAATAAATTTAAGAAGTACTCAAAACAAGTGTTAGCGAATATTATATTGTAGCAGACCCCTAGTGACTTAGTACTAAACCTCACTTTACAGATAGAGGAAAAAATGTAGCAGCCGAAATTTAAAATATATTTTGTTTGTCGAACCTAAAAATAAAAAGGTCTGCTAAAATGAATTAATTTATTAAAATTAAGTCACAAATTATTTGGAACAGTCTTAAAAAAGTTACATAAAAAAGTAACATATAAAAGCTTAAAAAGGGAAGTAAATACTTATTATGATATCCTTTAGCCTTAACAACTTCCCTTAACCTATTATTCTTGGATGATACTAGCTTCCGGGTAGTTTCTGGGGCTGATCTTGCTCCACTCCTCCAGCAGAGCCGAATTGAGATCCTGTTTGCTGGATATGTTGTGAATCCGGATGTTATTTTCCAGCAGAGCCTACAAATTTTAAATAACATTTAAATTTGGAGACTGGGCCGGTGGAAATATCAGGTGGGGGCAGTTCCAAATAACACAGGAGTGTACTATTCCGGACTTACGCTTGGGGTAGTTGTCTTGGTAGAACTGGAAAGTACGTCGGATTCCTAGCTTCTCGGCACGTTGTTTTAGAGCCGATAGCTTGGGATTTTCCTTTATTTTCCTGATGATCCTCCGTTCATCCTGTTCGGTGAAAATCTTGTTTTGTGCCTTTCTGCTCTTGTCCTCCATCCATAGATTGACAATATCAGCTATTTGGCGATGTGAATATCCAATTTTAAAGTGTTCCAAAATGAGTTTCCGTTGCTCAATTGTAGTCAGTTTGTCATAGTCCTTTTTGGCAGGTTGCACCTGAGATGCTGTATATAACTAAACTGACGAAGAAGGATTGGTCTATTTATACCAAAAATATTGAACCTGACGAAAAAAATCCGTGTTTTATGGCACCCAGGTGTCCTTAATGTAACTGTTCCAAAAAACGCGTATTTAGGTACTTTTAGATTTAGGTACTTTTTTACATAACACGACCTAACAGGTGGGGAAGTCCCACGCAATTGATATCGATCGACATCGATATCAATGTTAAGTACAGAGTTGCATGTTAGGTTACAGATGTTATCTTACAGTCTTCACGTTAGTGGCCTGTTACAAGAGGCCTGCTGTAAAACTTACAACATTTATTTGGTCTGCTTAGTTTTTTTCTGCTATATATACATGCATTCATATATCTGTATATAAACTATATGCATATTAAATATATTTTCATATTACTGTTTTAGTAGGCGAAAACACACACACACACACACACATACACTATTCACACACATATAATTGCCTTTAGCCGCATGACAACGCAATAAACATTTTGACTGGCTTTTTGGCAGGCACGCACACAGCCACACACACACAACCACACACACAACTACATCCACACATACAGATACACACATACACACACAACCACACTCACACATTACCATGCCAAGCCACACGCACAACAATGCAAAAACTTCAACTTGACTTTTAAGTGCATTCGAAAAACAAAATAATACAAAGTAAAAATGGAAAACGAATGCAGAACACCGAAGCTGGAATACCCTTATTTTTTAAGAACTACATCAATTAATAAATAAACAGCAAGTAGATTTTTGGCTGATTGTTGATTTGCAATAATTTCAATATGTTTACTTAATTTAGTCTGTGCAAAAAATATGTACGAGTATATGAAATTTTAATATTCGAAATTCAAATTACATTAATTATTAAAAATTAACAATTAATAAACCAATAAAATATGAATATTTAAATTAAAATAAGTAAATAATTGAAATAAAATGTAAAATTAAATATTATATTATATAAATTAACATGTTCTCTGTATTATATCAAATTTTTCCAAAATTTATTGCAATTACATAAACCCAGAGTAAATCAAATCAGGCCAAATAAATGTCAATAGTTAAAGCTTAGTAATATATCTAGCCAGAATATCTTTATTATATACAGCAAATAAGCCAAAAAGTTTTAATAAGTTAAATCAAAATTTATTTTCCTAAATCAAGAATATTTTCTTATTTCTAAGCATTGAAAGAAGTAAGCCAGAATCAAGGCATATTTTCTTCTTTAAGATGTTAAAACTATATTTTTGAATTCCGTTGTTTATTTTTGGTGTAGAAAGTTTAAATCCAACTCATTTCTCAATCTCTTTCTGTCTCTCTCTCTCTCTCTCTCTCTCCCTCTTTCTAAGCCTTTCTGTCTTTCTTTCTCTATCTCACTGCCTCTCTATCTCATGCTCACTCTCTCTTTTTCACTTTCTATCTAGCATTTCTGACTGCTTGCTTGGCTCTCTCGCTCTCTCTTCCTCGATCTCTCATCTCTATCGTTACATACGCAATGGGCAAACTAATATACTTCTTTCCTGCTAGGGTATATACATATGTATAAAAAGCAATAAGAACAGCAACAAAAATGAAGGAATGAATTTGTGAACCGCTTGCAATGTGCACATTTTAAATGTTTCATAATAATTTCGCAGCAAATTCTTCTTGTGCAGTTGTTAGCCATGCGAATTATGTGGCCAACAGCAACAACAACAACTTAACGCCTTTTTGCGAGTAGCGGAAATGTTAACAACAACATTTCGGGACTTTTCCAAAAGCGTCAACAACAGCGCGCAAAATAGATGAGGGTGTAGAGGGGAGTAGAGGAGTGTTCTGGCAAAAGACAATGACAGGAAGTGCATAGTTCAGCCACTGCCTCCCCCCACACCTCTCCCACCATCTTTCACTATCTGCCTGCGGTTAGAATTTCGCACAGGAAGTGCTAAAAAAATATTTTTAAAGAGCAACAAAAATGTAGCGCAACCAAAAAAAAAAAAACGAACATAATTAAATCAACTAAAAAAGTTTTTTTCCTATTTATTTTCAACTAGAAGGGAAAAGCAAGGAAAGCAAATTCCCCTCTCCATAAAGTACCCCCGCCCAAGTAACATTCCAAACACTTCCCTTCGCCCAGAGTGAGTTGCACATTTGTCGCTGGCATTGTTGTCCTTTGTTGTCAAAGGGGGGCGCTTTGCAGTGAAATGTAAATTTTCATTTATATTCGGACAGCCGTAATTTAGTTTGCAGTATTATTTTTACTTATTTCGGTTTACCAAACGGATTAGTAGCGTTTATTATGCCCAATGCCACCCAGCGAAAGGAATAAGAATATTTGTCATATGCATCTACAACTTGGACACTATATCAAACACAGTTCCTGGTTTAAAATTAAATTCATATTTTTCTATCAATTTTTTTTTTATTTTATTTATTTTTTAAATGCATATTTTTAAATAAATTGTAAGCGAAAGTGGACAAAGCGCCCTCTTGCGGTTTACACCATAAGCATTAAATTCGTGACAAGCTCCATTTAATTTCGTTAAGATCTAAATTGAATTAAATCTTATTTTTCCATTATTTGTATTCTATTGTAAAAGCAAAGCGCCCTCTGTCGGCTTACACTATAAGCTTTGTATCCTTGACAAGAACCATTTAACAAAATTTCGTTAAGATCTAAAATGAATTGAAGTCCTAATGGTACTAAAATGAATATATATTTAGAATGAAATATTATTTGTACTTAAACTCCATTCACAGGACTTCTAAAAATAATTTTAGTGCCTGCTGCATAGCAGCTAATGCTCAGAAAAAAAACATAAATAAAATTCATAGTAGCTCTGTTTAAATACGCAGAAACGAACCACTTAGCGGTGAAGCGAACCCAACATATTACATATTTTAGACTATTGGTTGGTATTTTTCCAATTGCAACTAGTGGATTTAACGCATAGTCCCGCACGGTCACACTGCAGAAGCAGAGTAAATTTTCTGTAGTATCTTTTGTCTCGAAATCGCTTTCAAATTACAAATAAACTGAGTAGGCCGCTCAACAGGAAACAATGGAGGCCGTGCCGCGTCTGCACATGCTATGGTTTGCCCTCAAATCCAGTCCCGAGGGCACATCCTTTGCCCCGTTGAAAAAGGTGGGTAAATTGGAAGTTGTATCGAAAGATTCAACGACTGCGACGCTGGCAGAGAAGCACCAACGGTCGACGAACTATCCAATTGTAAGAGGGGTGTGGGGCCATGGGAAAACTGATCCGCTCGGCTTTTGTATGCATCCCCCCACAGCCCTCGTCGAACCACCCACGGCTTATAAAATGACAATGACAACAATGGCTGAGTCATCGCTGTCGACGACAAAGTCGTCGTATGATTAGCGGTGCAAATTGCAAAACAAATAAACGAATAACTGTTTATTGTCGATCGGTATCGCTCTCTTTGTCTCACTGTCACACATACACACTACAATCGCTCTCTGTTTGGATTCCAGTACATAGCCGAATTCTATCACGAAGATGCCGAGGCATATTCCAAGGAGGTGCACGCACTGGAAACACTGCGCAACCAGGCAATGCGCACCACCAAAGACGGTGCGCCGATAATGAAACGGTACTATTGCCAGCTGCACGCAATGCAGAATCGCTTCCCGCAGCTGGCTGATCGCAGCATTTTCACATTCACCTGGAAGGATCTGTACCACAGCGCCGTCCACGAATGGAACGACATTCGCTTCGAGCGTGCCGCTGTCCTCTTCAACATTGCCGCCTCGCACACCCAATCGGGTGCGTCGGTGACACGCGGCGATGTTGATGGCATGAAAATGGCCTGCACACATTTCCAGGTGAGAACCACATTGAAATGGGGAAGAACATTCCATGACTGAGAACGATATTGGAATGAGTAAAATGAAAGTAAATTAGGAATATTTAACATTTATTTGGCAAGTTCTGGCAATCTAGTTTAATTATTTATTAATTAAATTATTATTTGTTAACTTGTGACTAATTTAATTATTAATGTATAGTGAATAGTCAAGCTTCGCTACTTTATGTTAAGCAATTTCAATATAAAATCCAATTGAATTGTTAATAGCTACATTATGTTAATTACTTCCCATATAACTATTTATAATTAATAATTTATGATAAATATTCATACAGAGCTACTTTATGTGAACTTCTTCCCATATATACAGATATATTAAACTTAATTCAATTAATAATTTAAATATTGATAATTCCAGGCTGCCGCTTGGGCCTATAACGAGCTGAGGGAACGCTACGCGAATGTGGGCAGCGGCGGTGATTTTATGACCAACGAATTGCTGGTCTTCCAGCAGCAGGTGTGTTTGGCGCAGGCACAAGAATGTATATTGGAAAAATCGCTAATTGACAACCGGAAGCCGCACATTGTGGCCAAGGTGACGGCCCAAATTGTTGTCTATTATGGCGCTGCACTTGCCGCACTGCTAACCGGCGGCGATGATGGCCCCGTCGCGCAGGTCATCGATAGCTCCGTCTACAAGCTGTGGAAGAAATACGTCAAGTTCAAGATTAACTACCTTAACTGCATTTTGTACTTGTACCAGGGACAGCATGCCGAGGAGCAGCGCAAAATGGGCGAACGTCTGACGCTGTATCAGGTGAGCTACAGCTGCAAAAAATATATAATTAATAATAATAATAATAATAATAATAATAATAATAATAATATATAATTTAATATAATATAATAATATATACATGAATAATAGCACCACCGCAAGGGTAATTTTTTTTTTTAATTTTTAAGTTTAAGAAACGAGGAGAAGCCTTAAAAAATTAAGTTAGAAAAAAAACAATATTTCAATATTTTCAACTTATATAAATTTAACTAAAATTAAAATCTTAAAAAAAAGTTGAAACATTTGAATAAACGTTTAATTAAAATTTTAATTAAAAATTACATTTTCTGAAAAAGAAAGTAAATTATAAAAAAAAAATATAAAATAAAAATAAAAATATTTAAGTTAACAATTGAAATAATTGCAAAGCAAATTTCTCAGTGGTGCTATTATTTTTGTTGGCAACTTTATACGCGATTTATGATCAATATCTTAAATATCTAATTAATGATTAGGCTGCCTGGGACAAGTTGGAGGAGGCACGCAAGGAGTCGAAGGGTCTGCCCGATCAAAAGGAGATCAACGAGTCGCTCAGCTTCACCGCCGATGTCGTCGAGGGTAAGCGCAAGAATGCCAAAAACGAGAACGAGTTCATCTACCACGAAGCGGTCCCAGAGTTGACCACAATCGCAGCCGTTCAAGGTGCCAATTTGGTGAATGGCATCGGTTTCGCTGTCACCGATGAGGAATACGCTGGAGCTGATATTTTTGCACGTCTGGTGCCAATGAAGGCGCACGAGGCCAGCTCGATGTACAGCGAGGAGAAAGCCAAGTTGTTGCGCAAATATGGGGCACTGCTCGAGGAGAAGGACACACAGCTGGAGGGCTATATGAGTTCGCTGACGCTCGACAATCTGAACATCAACGAGGAGCAGGCCAACAAGTTGCCGCAGGGCATTGTCGATCGCTGTGCGGCGCTGCATGCGAACAAGAGCGCCATCAGCGATCTCATCGAGGCCATGTCGCAGCTGGCCGAAATCACCGCAGATGTCGAAACAAATCTCGCCGAGCTCACCCACATGCTCGAGGCGGAGGCGCAGGCGGAGCGTGAATTTCAAACGGCGAGCGGCTTGCAGCGCACACCAAATGCCCACATAACGGAGCTGACACGTGAATTCCAGAAATACAGCGAAGCGCACGCGAGGGCCGGAGAATCCAATAATACGCTGCGCAAAGCGATGAGTTTGCATGTGAATAATTTGAAAATATTGGCACGTCCCCTCCAGGAGATCCAGCAACTGATGCCCAAGCTTAGCTCCGAGCTGAACACGACGGAGATTTTCAAGGATGTCAAACTGATTGTGAACAAGGTGAACGAGATGAAAGCGCAACGTGCCCAATTCCATGCCGATTTGCGTATTGCGATCAATGAGGATGACATCACCAGCAAAGTGATTGCCCATGGCGGCCAAGAGGGTTTGCAGGCGCTCTTTGCCACCGAGCTGGCCAAGCACGAACGCCTCACCCAGTTGCTCGATCAGAATCTGCTCGCCCAGCAGAACATCCTGCAAGCTCTGACCGAGGCATATGCACGTGCAGCGCCCGTATTGAAAACGCTGCAGGATGTGAAGCAGAAACGTGAACATTTCTACAGCTCACTGGCCGCCTCGTATGATGTGTACGAGGATCTGTTGGCCAAGTCGGCCAAGGGCTTGGAGTTCTACAAGAAGCTGGCGGGCAATGTACAGAAACTTTTGACCCGTTTCAAGTCCGCACGCGATGTGCAATCCGAGGAGCGGCAGCAGCGTCTACAGAGCGTCAAGGCAACACCAGCTCCAACGCCAGCACCAGCTGCAATCTCTCTCAGCAAACCGGATGCAATCGCCACTAATTCGACTCCCAAGTTGCGTGACTATCTCAAGGCAAAGAGTGCTGGCATTGCGCCAATTTCCACACTAGATGCGCGACCCGTGCCCGTCGGCTCGGAGAATCCAGCGCAGGCCACTTGCTCGGCTTATGCGAGCGCACCACCTCCGAATGAGCCGCCGCCACCATACAGCCTGCAGCAGCAGCAATATTATGATCCCAATGCAGCCGGCTACACGAATCCGATGTACCAGCAGCAACAGCAGCACATTGCGCCGCCCGCCTACAAGGCGCAGGCCTCGCCCAACTCCCAAACGCTCCACGGCGCTATGGCGCAGCTGAACTTGCAACAGCAGCAGCAGCAGCAACAGCCTCCTCCAGCAGCAGCAGAAACTGGTCAGCAGCAGGCGCAGCTGGGTGGCTATGGTGGCTACAACTATCATCCCGTGGCGTATGCAGCGCCAGCTGTTTCGCCTGCTCCGCGGCAACAGAGCAACAGCAGCTACAACTATCAGCAGCCACTCTATGTGGCAACCACATCGACGCAGCCAGCAGAGCCACTAAGCTATGCCCAGCTACAGCAGCCGGCACAGATCGCCCATCAGCAGCACCAGCAGCAGCCACTAGCTTATCAACAGCCAAGTGCGGCACAGTCCTATCCACAGGCCATGTACCAACAGGCGGCATATGGACAACAGCCACACTCATTGCCCCAACCACAAGCAGCCAGTTATCCTCAAACACAGACGACGCAACAACAACAGCAATCCATAGTTTATCCCCAGGCGCAGACACCCCAGCAACAGCAAACCACAATTTATCCGCAGCAGCAGCAGCAGGCTGCCATTTATGGCCAACAGCAGCAGCAGCAGAATCCAGTGATGCCTCCGCAAATTTCCCCATACGCTCAGCAACAAATAGCGACGCCACAGCCAGCTTTGTATGCAACACAACAACAACAACAACAAGCTCCGGCTGTGGCAGCCACGCCTTCGCTGCCCCAGCCAGCTGTTGCCAATGTGGAGTCGAACTATTTGAGCTACTCCAATCATCCCGGCTACAGTTTCAATCCACAGACGGGTGTCTATGAATACAGCAGCGGCTATCAGCATGCCAGCAATCACATTCCGAGGGTTTCGCAAGGCCAATTTGGCCAATTTACGTTGAGCGGCCAGCAGAGCGGTCAGGCGGCAGTTGTGGGCACCACAGACTCGGAGCAGGCCAATCGCAGCAGTCTTGCCACGGGCTTTGATGTAAGTATGACTCTTATGCAGCCTGTAAATAATGAAATTTATATTTATGCCACATTCCATTCAGCAGTCACCGATAGTGTCGCATGCGAAGGCGGCAACAAGTGGCACAGATGCTGAGCCCAGTGCTCAGGTTGCACCCAGTGCGGACGTTGTCGTGGGTAACTATTATACACCCCCTTATGGTTATCACTCGACTGGAGAGAAGCTCACACAACAGTCACAACAGCAGCAACAGCAGCAGCAGCAACAACAGCAAATCCCACAGCAGCCGAAACTGGAGGAGCAACAACAACAACAACAACGGTCTAATCAAAAGCCCTCAATTTATATGCAAAGCGGTGGCAGCAGCATTGCCAACACCATGACGACAACGAGCAGTGCACCGTATGCCTCGTCGTCGCTGCAGCAGCAGCAGCAGCAAACGGAAGCCAAGCCCATCAAGGCGGATTGCAGCAATGTGGATTTGCTCAGTGATTTGGATATGGATTGTTGTGCAGGGGCTGTGCTGAAGCCATTGCTGCAGCCAGAGATTGTGGCGACACCAACGCCCCCGCCTTCAACGTCAGCAGCCAGCGAAAGAGTAGCAAACGATGTGGTTGCAAGCAGCGTTCCTGTTGCTGCTGCTGCTGATGTTGGAGCTGCTGCAGCTGCAGCTGCTGCTGAGAGTGTGGCAGCACCAATGGTTTCACCAACTCCAGCAGTTGTTGCATTGCGCAAGAATAGCCTCGATAATCTGTCCAATTGCTCCGATTTGAGCTCACTGGAGAATTTTGACTGGGACTCGGTTTCACTGACACATTCCGCCAGCGACAAGCAACCGGCAATTAACAACAATGGCCATCCACTGATCACATTCCAAATGCACGCTCACGATCCGTTCAAGGACGACAAGGTGCTCAAGTATTTCCACAAGGAGGTGGAGAGCTATGAGAAGCTTGTCGAGAATCTGCACGTCAAAATGTTGAACGGCAACACGCAACTGGGCAGCAAGTGGCTGCAACTGCAGCAGAAACTCGAAAAGGACACGAGCGTCAAGCGGACAACAACCATAGCAAAGCTGTTTCCCGAGAAGAATCGCTCCCTCGATTGTCTGCCCTACGATCATGCGCGCGTCAAGCTGGACAAGCAGACGGATGACTATATCAATGCCGCTTACATGAAGGTATGTCTGTCCAGGCTAATTTCTTTATATATTTCATTTTTTTAAAAACCCTGTTTTTTGTTGCAGAACCTCAGCGCTGGCTGCCCCAACTTCATCGTATCCCAAACGCCGCAAGCGAATACAATCAACGATTTCTGGTCGATGATTTGGTCGGAAAAGTCTCGCACTGTGGTCTGTCTGCACACCACCAATGAGGTAAGTTCGCCCAGCGGCACCATTTGGGCATTCCATAATAATCAGAATGTTCTCCCCAGCTCTTTGATCCGTATTGGCCGCAGGTGCTCAATCAGCCGACCCACTACGACGACTACACAGTTAACTGTGTGAAGCAGCAACAGCTCAGCCATTGCACGGAATATCAACTGAAATTATCGATGCATGGTGCCGATGCTGTTCTGGATCTTTCCCTGCTGCAGCTCAAGCAATGGACCAAAGCGTAACTATCCATCCAAAGTGTACGCCTGTCATTTGGCTAATATATAATCCGCTGCTTACAGTTTACCCACTCAGTTACTGGGCATTGCACAGAATGCGCTGCAGACCCATCAGCAGCGCTGCCTGGAGGCAAACACGCCCACATCTCCGCTAATTTTGAACTGCCTGACGGGATCCGAGCGATCCGAAATGTTGGCCATTGGCATCTGTGCATTGATGGGCACACAAGCCAAGCGGCCAATTTTAATAAGTGAGCATTTCGCATTTGCAATAATTTATTGCATTTAATAACCGTTAACAACCTTTAACAGATGTGGTCGATGTTTGGTCGCGCATTTGCAAGCAGCGCCAAAACTCGCTGCGTGATGCCGCAATCCTGGAGCAGTCCATGCAAATTGTTTTGAGTCATGCACACGACGTGCTCAACAAACGTGAGAACAATGCTTTCAACCAAACATATCCAGATGTTTACAATATATTTATCATTTAAGGTGGCATCATCACATCATATCAGATGAAAATGGCGCCGCAGGTGACGGCCAAGGAGCAACAGGAGAGCAAGGATCCATTAAACGAGCTCGATGCACTTTGGAAAATGAAATAAACGACTGAATGCGTGCAGCGATAAATGGCTTAATTTACAAGAACAATTTATAATATTTATACAACTATTTAATAAAAGTATTAACTAACTATATATATATATACACATAATTATACACAGAGCTGATATTGTTGCAAACAATTTAAGCAACTTCAAAATAGTATTGCCAATATCAAAAAACATTTTCATTTTAATATTCCTTTATTGTTATATGAAACGTATTTCAAACTATGGTGATGTTTATTAATGCTGACTATATCTATATATCTACAACGTTTATAAAACTCTACGCAATTATGTTATGTATCTATCTAAAATCTGTCAACGATAAAAAACAATAAAAAAAAAATAAATAAATAACTCGAGATTTTCTCTTTTTTTTCTCAGAATTTTTGTTTTCAATTAGACTATTAAGTATAATTATTTATTTCATATTTTACAGCTAGAAACAGGTTAGTTGCAAACAACAAATTTAGAATTGAGAAGACAAAAGAAAGTGTTGCCTCACGAGATAGCTAGGATCCTTGCTTAAAAGGATACTGAAATGCACAACAGGCAAATAACAATTAAATTATGTCAATCAACATCAGCAATTGGTAATGTCTTAAAATAAAAAAGGGACCACAAAAAAAATCGTTAAGAAAAAACAATAGCTAAAAACTAGCCAGATTTGATTTTCCAAAAAGAACACATCCAATAATGCAATATTCGAATAATGTCACTATTAAAATGTAATTACGATATTTTATACCCTTAACCCATTAAAAATGGGTAAAAAGGGTATAATGGTTTTGTGCAAATGTATGTAACAGGCAGAAGGAAGCATCTCCGACCCCATAAAGTATATATATAACTAGGTTAAGGGTATATCGTAGTCGAGCTAACTCGACTACAGCATCTTACTGGTTTTTAATACATTATTTCGATTTCGTCGTTTAATTTATTTTATATTTTTTATAGGAGGAAATCTTTCTTATTGTAATCCGAAAATAATAATAAAGATATTGTATATTTTTGAGCAAGCTAACAAAGCTAGAATAAATATAGTCAAGATTTTGTCTTGACAATTTAAATGCAAATATTTATGAACCGTTATTCAACGCAATGAGTCCTTGCATCCTGTGTGCTAAAGCTCATTATATTCCTAACATCAATCAGTCGCGGGTTCAAATCCCGCTGGAGACTTGGTTGTTTGACTAGTCCAGTTGTAGACCGTTCTGCGTCCTTATCTTTCTTCTATTTACGGGTTCACAACGGTCCAAATATGGCCGTAACCGTAACTGAGTAACCGTATAACCTACCAACCCAGCTAGTCAGCGCATAACTCAGTCCACAGCCTTTGACTCCAGACTATTGTTTAAGTTTTTTGCAATGGAAAAATCCATTTAATTTGAATGCCGCACGTGTTGCAAGTGAAAGTTGCCAATCTATAAGTTTGACTTTAGGCAAAGACTAAGTTTTATGTACATATTTTAGTTTGGATTAGTTATTGTTATTAGATTAGGGGTGTGTGTGCACTGCGACCTGATAGGTCTATTGTGCCCCCTTCTGGGCTTAAAGCTCATCCATCAACCCAAGCTCTTGCACGAATGCTAGAATCTATATTGGGTTGAGGGCTCATTGCTCATCATGACATGCATCCCTAGGATGTTGCTTCTCTTCCTTGCTAAGGCGACACACTCTGCTAAGATGTGCATTGAGGATTCCTCCTCGCCTTCACAGAACCTGCAGAGTCCTTTCGATTAGTGACAAGCATTAATTGATTTTTGGACGTGGAGGAAAACAAATGATGTTGCAATGTTTTTTGTATGATTTATTAAGCTTATACACCTTTGTTGCACGCAAGTTTTAATTGTGTTTTAGCAGCGTGCTTTCCCGTTAGTTTTAATTTTTATTTTCTTGGATTGGCTGAAGAGAATTGTGTTAAGACAAACAAACTGAAAACCGTCAATAAACATATTTGCTAAGTTGGCTGTTTTATACATATTACATACATATATAATTAGCTATGTATTAAATTTAATTCAATTCAATTCAATTGTTGCTCAATTACAATTCCAATTTGATTAGTTTAAACAATCCCAATTCCAATTACATCAAGGTGCAAAATTATTGTGGCTTTAGAAGTACGTACATTGGACATTTATATATAAAAAAATATATATATATAGTATATGCATATTATGTATTTAAAATTAAGCAAGCGAAATAGTTAACGTGATGTTAGTTTTTGTTTTCTATTTTTTTTTTTTAGTTATTTTTTTTTTTATATAACAATATACCAAAGCAGTCTACAATATTTTGTTGGTTTCAGTTGGCATGAATTTATTTCAGTATATGTTTTCAGAACTTTCTCAGAAATAAATTAAATATATAAAAATTGAAAGAACTCAATTTACAATATGCCACTATAACTAACAATATATATATCTTTTACTCAACAGGAACCCAGTGTAAACATTTACTGTTCTCATTTATATGCTATATAATTATAAATTTGGCATTTCCAATTCGAATTCGAAATAATTATAATGTTATTTTTTAATCTTGTGTAAAAAAGTACATTTTTTTTTTTAGTTGACTAATCAGCAATTTTGTTACAATTATTTAATGTATGTCAAACGCACATCAAGTATTTAATGTAATAGTCGTCTTTTTTTGTTTTATTTTCGTTCATGGTTAATGCAAAAATTATTAACAAATCACAGTAAAAAGCAAACATTGCTAAAAAATGGTCGTTTTATGCATGTCATTTCGATTATAATGTTATGAAAATTATTTATTACATACTTATTCGATTGTTATGGCTTGAGATTAGCAGCTGTGATACATATATGTAACTGTAGCAAAATAATAATAATAATGATATAATTTAAAACAATAAACATTCGAACGTAACAATAAACTTATAAAGAAATGGATTCGACAGACGTTATCTTTATTAAATAATGAAATACGAAAATAGTTTGTCAATAAAACTAAATTGGAATGCGATTCATTAAATATAAAATTAAAATTAAATTAACAAATTATGAAATTGAAACAATATGCGAAATTTATAGTATGGAATTGGAGCGCTCAGTTACACAGCACAGCTATTCGTAAACGTTATCAATTGTGTATAAAATGTATATATATATATATATATATATATATATTAACACAATGCAGGAATAGTATCAAAGGACGTGCTCAATGCTTATGCGATGTGGCAAGTTAACAATTGATGTTGCAAGATTGATAAACTTGTAAAAGAGATTCACAAATGGACCTTAATATTCGATATAACGATAATCGTGTATCGTTTATCGTTTATCGCATGGGCATAGTTACAGTTACACATGTTTGAAACATTGACAAGAACTATCTTTAATTATAGTTTTCGATTCGATCAAGTTAAACGAGATTATTATTTGAGGGAATTCTACGAAATCTCTGCTGGTTGACAGTCATAAATAGTTACAGTTAAACGTTATAATTATACCTGGAGATTAGTTATTTATACATTTAGATGGTAGGGCTTTAAAAGTAGCGCTCAATAAAAAAATATACACAAATATACACATACACAAACAGATACACAGATACACACACACGCGCATACAGTTAGATGCACAGGGATGGGATTACATCAATTCTTGGTTAGATCTCCACCATAAATACCCGCCGGCTGTCGATGGCGATGCAGCAATCAGCTAACTGCCGCAAAGCGCGGCTTTGCCGCATTCGCATCCGAATTGCTCGCATTGCTGCCCGATTCCTGCAGCTCAATCTCGCTGAGCAGTGCCCAGTTCTCGCTGTCGCTGTGCACGTGGAGACGCAGCTCCTTGATAGCACCAATCTTGGGATCGAGCAGACCCTCCGCAACGCCCAGATTATCGAAAGCGCCGACAACCAGATAGCCATCCGTTGTGGTGTTGTACGTGCTCCAAACGGACGAGTTCTCGCTGAGAGTGTCCGCCGGCAGCAGCTCCACGGTGGTGTTGTAGAAACGATCCGACGGATGCTCCGAGTTGCCGCTGCGAAACAGATAGCGACGCAACAGTGTCGGCTGCTGAAAGATGAACTGCACCAGATCGCCTGGCTGGGGCAGCAGACCCCAGAAATATGTTTCGCCTCGATAGGCGCGCTTCAGCAAAAAGTTCTTATACGGCGCTATATTCGACTTGACCAGCGCCGGTGGATTGTGCGTGTGAGCATAATAAGCGGGCACCTTGTTGCCAAATTGTTTGTCCTTCAGCTTCTGCACCTTGCCCTTCAGCGAGGAGCTGGTGCCAATGTGCTGGAACAGGGATTTGCGAAAGTGCTGCCAATAGCGAACCTTCGCCAAATTGCAATGCTTCTGATCCTTGTCCGTTCGACAGACCTTCGACTCTATAAAATACGTTAGCAGCCAGTCGACCGGTTTATCGTTGTAGAACATTTGAAAGTACGTTATTAAATACGGCAATTCGGCACTCTTAAACATTTTGCCAATGAAGCCGAGCTGGCAAAAGTCCAAAACAAACCAGTCCGACTGATCTGGCCGGGTCAAAGAGCTCTTATCGAGCGCAAATTTCTTCATGGTTGTTATAAACTGTCGCTTCGTTAATATATCATCCTCCAGCTGTACGTAGAAGGTGCCCTTGGAATGGGCATAAGCCATTAGATAGGCAAAGTCGAGATTCTGTTTACTGCGCCACTTCACACGCTCCAGCGAGTCATTCAGCGTGATACGTAATCGCTCAAAGTTCGGATAGTAGCTGGGCGCTGGTGCTATGATGTCAATGAGGCCACTCTCCAGATGCGGCTCAAAGCTCGTCTCAATTTGTTTGGCTATCAGCTGTACTGCATCAAAGTCCGTTTCCCCAATGTAGACAATGATGAGCGTCTCGTTCTGTTCCTCATCGTTCATGTTCTCGATGAGATTGTGCAACGTGCTGAGCAGATACGATTGCTTCTCGCGACGCACTGTGGGCACGCCGAGGACAATGCTCACATCTGAGCGTCCCTTGCTCTGCAGATATGCGGGACGCAGGGAGCCAGCATCGTCGAGGAGATGCGGCAGAAAATGATAGGCATTTGGCAGCCGAATATTCTGTACGGGCACATAGCCACGTGACGAAACCGAGGCACCTGTTTTGGACACATGCGATGCATTGCGCAACAGCTGACGTGCCTCGGGACTGAGGGCATCCAGCAAATTGGCCACCGGCAGCGGTGGTGGACTAACATTGGTCAGATTGCTGGCATTGTTAGACTGCAGCTGGCCGAGATACTGGGAGAGCAGCGAGACATCCTCCTGGCGGGCGCGATACATGGACTCGAGATACTGCAGCCGCATGTGGCATTCGGCGAGCCGTTGCGTCAGCGACTGTTCGGTGGATAGTTCTGGACCCAACACCATCAATATCACAATGCAGGGCGCCAATATTAGCACCGTGGCAATCAGCATACAATTACGTTGTCGAATCTTAAACATATTGATGTCCGTTCTGTTCGCTGCTCGCTTCACGCTAAGACTAAAAAAAAAGTAAGTAAATAAATAAAAAGGAAACAATCCATTAAGAATTAATGAAGACTTACCAAATTTTTGAATGTCCTAGTTGCCAACGAACCAACTTGAAATCTCTACTGACTGCAATTAAAAGAAACAAGCCTAAAAGTGGAGAATGTTTTTTGGATTGATATCTTTCAAAGATATGGAGCTTTATCAGCAACTAAATGATCGTATTTTGACGAAATGTTTTGCTTACCAGCTGGAATAATGTTGTTCGGCTTTGTTGTGCAACATCGCTTTAATTGAACAGCTTGTTGTTCGCATTTTCACTGCACGTTTTCTATGACTAATGCAGACAGGCGGCTACATCCACCAAGTGGGTTGCACACCCCATTTTAGCCAGTTTTGTAGCTGCTTGGGGTGCCCAAGGCCGAAACGTTTAACGAGTCTAAGCAATTCTTGACGTTGTTGTTGTTGTTGTTATCGGCTTACCCTCCACAGCCAGTGAATGTCGTTGTTAACGTCTTTTATGTGGCAGCTGTCGCAGTTCTCGCCACATGACCTGCAACTAACAATAGTTGTATAATATATTGCCGCATCTGTTAGTATAGTTTTGTATGTGTGTGTGTGTGTGTGTGTTTTTTAACGTGTGTGTGCAAAAGAATAAACAACAACAAAAAGCAAAATCTATTTACATGGCCAAGCGCCAAAATACTTTGTATTTATTCCAACAATTGTTGTTCTCGTTGCTGTTCTCGTTGTTGTTGTTATTATTATTGTCTGGTTGCCCCTTCGATCATCGGTGGGTGTACGAATGCTAAAAAAAAACAAAGTAGACGGAAATAAAAGAAACGTGTAAATAAATAGGCTTATTCTAGTTAATGAGCAGAGAAGGCTCTGCTAAGTTGTATTCCAAATGCTAAACTGCGAAAATCTAGAAAGAATTCTCATATCGTAAACATTTGCAATGCAAATAAAACTTGGCGAATTAGTTAAGCAGTTTTGATACACATAAATTATTTAAAATGAAAAAATGCAGATAAATTCCCAGCTGTATATATGTATATATTTATAAAAACTTGAAATATGAGAACTGTGGCTGGGAAAACGTACTAAGTTACCGATTGCTATTAACAATTAGACTTTACACTTATCAAAATATGGTAATGGAAATGATTAAAAATAATTAAATCTTTCCGATTTACAATATTTGTTAAATATTCAAATTTAAATCATATTTGAATATTCCAAGCAAAGTTTAAGGCACAATCATTTTTGTTTTGATGTTTAATAAGTTGAAAATCAAATTTGATATTAAAAAGACATTTAAAAAAATGTGTTTACGCTAAGAAATTTGCTCAAAAGCTGGGAGGCGGTTTGTGGGGGGGAATGCAATTTGCTTTCGATATACGGTAGTATAAAAATATCTAGCGAACAATCTATATCTATCGCCTAGGTGCGTGTGAACATTAACACTCAGTTCCGACACATATTTGTGAACTAAACAGAAACGAGCAAACATACATAAATAAACAACATTAGCAACAGTTCCCAAATGGGAGTTACAAGCACACACACATCTACACATATCTATACACGCACATACACCCACACAAACACACACACACACACACTTTACTCACTGCACGTAATGTTTAGTTAATTGCGGGCTCCACAAATAACGCACAATCAGTGCGCAATTTACGCAATTTTAGTTAAACGACACGCTAATTGCGCTTTAATAGGAACTGATTGAATGCAGACAACAACAAAAGACACAAACTATTAATTTGTATGTTTTGTGGGTGGTGTCTTCATTTGCCTAGTTTTTTTTTTCTTTTTCTGTTTGTTGCGAATTTGCACAGACACTCGGTGAGCAGTGTTGGCTACATTTTTGTTGCAGTTGGTCGGTTAGTTATGTAAATGCGTTTGGAAATTGTTGCAACACTCGCGTTATTTATGCATGAATCGAAAATGTTAACAAAACGCCACCCAGAGCAACAATAACAACAATAAAAGCAACATTCAATTCCAAGTGTGTGTTGGCAAACGCTACATTTTATCAAACAGTGTTTGAAAAGTCATTCCGATTTAGTTCAGTGGTACAAAATTGTGAGTCTCTTGAGAATCTGTTATTTGGAACCGGTGAGCAGCTGTTGAATTTAAATTCACAAACGCAACATTTTATCATAAAGCAGACCATACAATGGTGAGCAGCTAGTTAATTTAAATTTAAGATTCAATTTACTTTATTTTCAAAATCAGTAGGAAATAAATGCAACAATAACTACTTCATTACATTCATATCTTTTCACAAAGATAAAGAGATATTCTTTATGCAAAGTTTAACATGTTAGAGTTACCTACAAACAAAAAGTGTCTGCTGTTAAAACCGAAATGTTAAAATTGGAAATGCCAAAAACAGATGGTTTTGTCAAAAAGAAGAAGCTTGAGCAAAATAAGCCATAGAAAAAATGTATTTAACCTTGTTAAACGGCACCGGCTATATTTTCGATGTGGACGGTAAGCTAGTTATATATATATATATTAATATATAATTTAAAAAAAAATAAAAATGTATTAGATTATATGGAGCTGCGCACAAAGCATCGCATTATGGGCGCTCTCGTGGGGACAGCCAACAGCCGAGGTTGGAGCTCCAGTGAAGCAGGTGAGAAATTTATCCCAATTGCAATGGATTATTAACAATCATAACTCGTTCTTAACTCCCAGCTCTGCCACTGGCATTGACCAACTATGAGACGCAGTTGCTCATTGACGAAGGCATCGCTGTGCTGGTCAGCAAAGCTGTTGATTTAACTAAACAGCCAGATCCGGATAAATTGCTGGCTTATAAGGAAGAATTTGAAAGGCGTTTATTGGCCCAGGCGGATGCTTTAAAGGCGGAAAAGTTGCGCGAAACCAAACGACATGTGGATAAAATTTTAAACGGCAAACGCAACAAGTTGCGGCAGCAAGGCAAACCAGCAGAGGGTGCGTGGCAAGCAAAGCATGCCAATACAAAATAATAATAAATAATAATCTTTCCCGGCAGCTGCTGCTTTGACAGCAAAAGATGTACTGGATGAAATTGGCAATAATTTTGAGTTTGATCGTCAGAACGCTCTTGTGGAAGTGCCCTGTGCCCATTTACCCAATCATTGTAAGCCCAAAATTCGAAAATTATTTTATTATAATCTGTATTAACTATTGTTTATTGTTTTAATTTATTTGCAAGCCGCTCAGCTTTCTATGGACCGAATTTATGACACTGACTCTCTTAAATATCGGGTTTTTCATGATCTCTGGAAACGGGGCAAATATGTTACTGCGGGCGATGCTTTTGGTGCCGATTTCCTGGTCTATCCCGGCGATCCATTGCTGTATCATGCCTCACACATTGTCATTGTAGAGCCGACGCCCGCTATACGTCCCCTCGAGCTGATTGCCAAGGTGCGCTTATCGGTGATTGTCAACAAGAGCTGCGTTTTTGCCCATGCGACAACCGCTGGCAATCAGATCGCTTATCAAACGGTTGCCTGGAGCAATCCCAGCAAATAGATGAAGTTTCAGGTGAGTAGTTAATCATATCATTCCAAATAAAATTGAATGAAGACTTAAAAATTAAATCAAGTGTCTTCAAATTATTTTAAAAAAAATACATGTATTTTAAGCACATATAAAGCGATTTCTGTTTCGATTAAAAATCTCTGTAAGCGAGCGACTACTGTACATGAATACTGATAGTTGTCCATGAAGTAAAAGTTCTTCCTGCGTATTGTAAAGATTGCACTTCTCCCTATCTCTCTCTCTCGCTTGCTCTCTCTCTCTCTCTCTAATTTTTTCTCTTTTATATTATTTTAAAATTCCTTCACTTTGGTCACACTCCCAGAGTATCTGTTGTTGCTGCTGCTGAGCGCAGATCTCTTGCAGCCCATTGCAATTTTGGAAGATTTTCAATTTGTGGAAATTGGATACAATAACAGAGCAGCACATTGCGTGATTTTCGACTCTTTCCCCTCTCTCACTCTCTCTCTCAATGAAAGTCTCTTCAAGTCTCTGAGTGCGCACTCACACACACACACAAATAGAAAGCAAAACAATGAGGGAAAAAAAGAACAACTCTTGGATAGTGTTTGGTCCGCTTTTGTACCATTTCTTGGAGTAAGCGCGCCCGGCGCTATCCTCTCCTCTCATCGATAGCGTCGCAAACCTCTCCGCTTGTATCTCGGCAGGAGAGGGAAACTGACTGTCGCTGTTATTCGGCCGCAGTCACAGGTTCAAATTTTTGTATGTAAAAATGAGTTTATTATTGCGACGACATTCAAAACGTGTGGAGATGCTTTTGTTTCGTTCTCGTCTCGGAAATAAATTTTCGCAAAATAAATTAATTAGTGAATGTTGCCAGTAAAATGAGTATATAATTGGGTTGGCGTCGAAATGAATTCATACAAAAACTCAGATGTGTAAACAGGCCAATAAATATATACACACATATACAGACATATTTATATACCTATACATATGTATATATTTATATGTGTATGTGTATTTCTGTTTGCGTATACGATTTCAACAAATTTTAGCGTGTGTACTGCTTTTCAAGTATTTGGTTTTTTTTTTTTTTTTTTAAATAGACTTCGACAACAGAAACAAGAACAAAAACGATGATAAGGTTAACAGCACGGGGTGTGCAGTGGGCGGGGAGGGAAGTAGCCGCGAGGCCAAGCAATGTCGTGCCGTTCGAATTTCAGCCAGCCAATCGCACAGTGGTTTAGCAGTCACTTTCACGCAACTAACAGCATGGGTTTTAACACAAGTGTGGTCGGCCCACTATGCGCTACGCTGATTCAGTCACACTGTCTCTCCCCATGCTTCTCTCTCACCACCACCACCACCCAGGCCCACCCAATGTCTCTCGCTGAGCGTTGCCAGCTATGAAATACGCTCACTGCTTTAATGCTGATTGGACTTTTAAAGCGGCATTAACATTTCTCATGTCCAGCACCAGCAGCATCAAAATCAAAACAGAGAAAATTGTAATCTTGCGTCGGCTTTTTTTTTTTTGGCTCTACTCACATGCCGCTCACTTGGTTAACTACTTATCAGAGTATTGGACGCACCATGGATGAAGAACTCTCCCTGGTAATTCTCTCCGTACTCTCCCCGTTTATTTCTGCTCTTAAGCGGGACTTGATCTGCATAAAAATAGGGTCGAGCTGCCTGTCTCTGGGATGCAAGCATGCATGCCTCAAAATAACAGGTGCCCAAAGAGTACACTGACTGAGCAGCAGGCAAAATAGAATTTGTAAGAGCGAACCGGCTTTTTTGAACAGGATCTGTTCGAAGGAATGAATGAAACTATTCCCAAAAGTATCTAAACTATAATTATTAGAACTGATCAGTTAATATTGCCTATGATACCTTTATATATAAGTATTTTATTTTTTCAGCATTGCACATTTTAAATTTATATACCCAATATAAGTATGTTATTAAAAAGAATTCCATTCGCTTCTTTACAAAAATGTATTTTTATTTTACTAGCATTTCGTTTGCCTCACTGAAAATGCTCTTGCATTTTGCGTTTCACTTAAATTTTGTTTGCGTCTGGTAACGCTGTTAGTCAACTGTACTTTCAAGAGCGCAGACTGCCAGCCATCTCTCTCACTCTAATGCGCTCACGGCGGCAGCAACAATCTTACACACACACATATATAAACGTACTCACATAGATACGTTCACACACACGATGAACCACCACCAAAAAGCGGTTCTGCGCGCATGATCAGAAATTTTCTCCGTATAGAGACTAAAACTCGTCGCGCTGGCAGAACGTAATTCGATCGAAATGCTCAGAGCTCAGTTCGAGTTATTCAACGTTGGCGAGCAGAGCAGCAGCAGCAAAAAAAAAGTAAACCAAGAGCTATCAGAGCCAACAGCCGTGAGCGCCGTGACGGCCAAGAAGGGAAAGCAATAACCGAGTATAAAATAGCAGCAAGCAGATTTTTCTTTGCGCTCCGGTGAGAAGATAATTTCAACATGCATAAAATTCTGTTCGCTCCGGGAGCGACGGCGTGTAAACAAACAAAAGCAACAACAATAACAACACAATTGTGAATGAATTTGTGCAGTTTTAAAACAAATGCAATGCCGCGTTAACTGTACAAAGCAGTAAAGATACTAAAACGAAAAAGCAAAAAAAACACACATTTTAAAAAGAAAAAAAAACAGAATGGGAAAACCCGATCAAAATATGCATATTGCTGTGCATGTGTGTGTGTGTGTATTTGTGCTGATGGCGCGCTATTTTTATTTGATATTCAAAGAACAAATTTTATTTGTTGCCAGTTCGTTCGTTAGATGTGTGTGTGTTTTTTTCCAAGTCTAAAGTCATGCATTTCCATACGTTCCGACGTCGTCTATCGGTTGGTCTCTGTGTGTGTTTGTTGGTGGGGGGAGGGGTGGTGCGACGTGGGGTGGACGGCCCACATTTCATATACGAGCTGTAAAACTTGCTCTCTTGTTGTCTCACTCACGCGCGCTCACAACGCTTGCGAGCAAACGTGAGGGGAGCTCGTGGAGCTCATGCGCCATACCTCAGACTTCTCCCCCTCCCACTCTCTTTCTCATACACTCATACACAAGTCGAAAAGTTTATCTCGCGAGAGAGCGAGAGCGCATGAGTTGTATGTTGTTTGCCTGCCATATGCTGATGCTCTTTACTCTTTTGTTTCTTATTTTTTTTCTTTATATATTTTCAACAGGGGGACAACGATAAGCAGCGCGCCATTCAGTCGAAGTCGTGAAAGCTCTGAGAACGTGGTGCTGGTGGTGGAGCCGCAGCAGCAGCACAGCAGCATCAACATTATTTGAAGCTGCTTTTTTTCATTAAAAAAAAAAACAATTTGGAATAGAATTTCTCGTTTGTTAAACTGTAATAATAAATATCGTCGTCGTGTTGGCTACGAACAGCAATCAATACAATTACAACGCTGGAGAACAACTGTTGGATTTGGAGACGACAGCCCTGATGTCGTTGCCAATGAATTCACTGTACTCGCTCACCTGGGGTGATTATGGCACATCTCTGGTATCGGCCATACAATTGTTGCGCTGCCATGGCGACCTAGTCGATTGTACGTTGGCCGCCGGCGGACGCAGTTTTCCAGCGCACAAAATTGTGCTCTGTGCGGCATCGCCATTTCTGTTGGACCTGCTAAAGGTGAGTAAAGAGAGCTTTTTTCATTTTTCACACATAACCTCAACTAGCAATAATTTTTTTTATTTTTTTTGGTGCTGGCATGTGTTGTGTGTACAGTTTGTAAACAGAGAAATCCACATCGTTGTCCGACTTGCCAAATAGGTTAATATGTATTTGTGTATGTGCGTGTGTGTGTGTGAGTGCGAGTGTGTCTCCAACTCACCATGTGCATGTTGAGCTTGCATGCGTGTCTCAATTTCAATCTCTCTGTGTGTGCATGTGTGTGAGTTGAAGACGTGTTCACTAGCGCTCAGCCAGCTCCGGGTTAACTTTCTGCTTTCGTTATTTAGTTTGCCAGAGATTTTTGTATAACTTTTCAATTGTCAATTGAGTTGAATGAGTTGCTTTTTCTGCTGCTGCACACTCTTTTTTCTTCTGTTATTTTTTGCGCCAACGCTGACGTTGTCAATGCCCCCTGCTAGCCCCCTCCGAGCCCTCTCCTGCTTATCAACTTGGTTGTTATAAAAAATTTATAAGCTTTTATGCGAGTGCCTGCCTGCCAAAGAGCGAGAGAGTGAGAGCGAGAGCGAGAGAAGCAGAGAGCTGGCGTGAGAGTGAGAGCGCAACGGAGCGAGATTGTGTGAAGCGGAATGGGGGATGTGGAGCTAAAGTTGCGCCAACTTTCAATTCGAATGTGTTAGAGCGAGCGCAAACGAGAGCGCCGCCGCCAAGCGACGGGGCTGCCTGACTGGCTCTTGTTGTTGGCTGTTGTTGGGTGCACACGAGCGCGACCTCTTTTTGCTTTGTATGTTGTGTGTGTGTGTGTTTGTAAATGTACAGTTTATATTGGCTATAGAGATACGTAAAGAAACGCATAAAGTTAAGACTTTTATTTATTTATATGGTTTTCTTTTTATTAATATAATATAATAAATTACCGATAAGTGATCACTTTACTTACGTAAATATTGCAATCGTTGTATGTATTCTGGGTGTGTGTGTGTGTATGTATTTGTCATAGCCAAGCTTTACTGTATAATGTACACAGTTCGTATCAAAATTATATATGAACATGTATGTATGTATACATATGTAGCTTTTAATACATATTTACAAATGTATGTAGAACTCATTTGCCTTCTGATTTGGTTTTTTTTTTTTGCTACATTTTAACGTTTTGAAACTCAAGTGCTCTACTGTACTTATTTCAGTGCTGCATTTCATTGTTTTTAAATTTTCTTTTATATTTTTTACTTAAATATTTGCACTACACATGTCTAAGAAATAGTTCGCTTCTGATCAGCGTCAATCAGATAATCTGAGATATTCTCTGTTATCATCTGCTGTTATTGTTGCTGCTGCTGCTCCGTCGTCCACATGTCAAATGACCAAAACAGAGCAAAACAGAGTGCAGAACACCTGACACTGGGCTGCCTGGCTGGCTGGCGTCGGCTTTACGCTCGGTGTTTGCCGCTCGCTGCTCCCACATTCAAAAAGTAAACAGAGCGTAATTTGTGAAAAACGTCGCTCAGAGTCGGTTCGCGGGAAATGTCAAAAATTGTTTATTTTTTTTTTCATGTGTATGTGAAGTGAACTCTGCAAGAGTCGCAGCCAGGCAGTCAGTCACTGATCTCGTTACACTCACACACACTCGCTAAACGCGTAGACAATGCTCTTTGTTGCTCCCGCTGCTCTGCTTCCTCAGCAACAAACAATGCAACCAGCGAAAAGCAACCACTCTGTGAAAAAAAAAATCGATGAGCGTCAGCAATGGCGACTGCGACGTCAGCAGCAGCAGCAGCAGCATTAGGTAAACCGGCAAAGCAGTCAAACTATATCTGAAGGGAGTGTAGAGTTCAAAGAGCGTTTGCTACGCGGCCTTGCTGCGGGTTTGAGTGCGACGGAGCGCGGCTGGATGACATTTAAAGAGATTTGGGTGAGAGGCGCGCCGCTGGCAGCGTTGATGATGAGAGAAGAGGGGTAAGCAGCAGTCGCTCACCGCTCGCCGCTGCTTTAAGCGAGCCTCTGTTTGCCACAGAAATATTTTACTTTTGTCTGCTAATTAAATCTCGCTGGCAATGTGAGAGCGAGTGAGTGAGTGAGCGGGTTGCTCTTTCTTGAGCAGAGCAGCGAGCAGCATCTCCAATCCTGCTGCAGAAATGCAGAGCGCGCATAGCAAAGCCAAAAGCCGGTTTATGGTTGTGATGAGAGTATGCGTGTGTCTCTGTGTGCGTGTGCGTGTGCATGTGCGTGTATGCATGTAGATAGATGTGTGTGTGTGTGTGTGAGTTTGTCGACTATTTATCCGTTTGTTTTGATGGTCTCAGTCTCAGTTGTGATGGCCAATTCTTTTGTCTCTGTCAGCCGCAGTCAACCATTAGCTGAGCGCGCGCTCAGTTCGCAGCACAGCCGGCAAGTGAATTTGGAGCGCCAAAAATACAACGGTACAAATATTGCTAGAGAAATTTCTTAACCCAGCAGCAGCAGCAGTTGAATTGTTGAACCTGATTTTCGTGTAGAAAATTTGATTTTTATGCATTTTTATGATAACTGTGCAAAGTGTGTGTGTGTGTGTGTGTGTGTGTCTACTTCATAACCCGGATTTAAATTGTAATCCGTAAACTAGAAATTGAATTCCTCACATTTATTATCACCAAATTTTGTGATTCTGACGTTTTTTTTTTATATATAAATTGGGAAATATTTTCTTATTAAGAGGATTTCAAATTTAATTTTTAATATAATAAAACTCCTTGGTTAATTATATATGTATTTCATTTATATATATTATTTAATGTATTTTATCGGCTTGTTTTTTATTAAATACACAGAACACGCCATGCAAACATCCAGTGGTGATGTTGGCTGGCGTCAACGCCAACGATTTGGAGGCACTGCTCGAGTTTGTCTATCGCGGCGAAGTGAGCGTCGATCATGCACAGTTGCCATCGCTGTTGCAGGCGGCACAGTGCCTCAATATTCAGGGCCTGGCACCGCAGACTGTGACTAAAGACGATTACACAACGCACTCGATACAACTGCAGCATATGATACCACAGCACCATGAACAGGACCAATTGATAGCGACGATTGCAACGGCACCGCAGCAAACTGTGCACGCACAGGTTGTAGAGGACATTCACCATCAGGGACAGATACTGCAGGCGACCACACAGACCAATGCCGCCGGTCACCAGCAGACGATTGTCACAGCGGATGCATCCAAACATGATCAGGCCGTCATACAAAGTTTCTTGCCCGCACGCAAGCGAAAGCCGCGTGTTAAAAAAATGTCACGTAAGTTTCTCAAATTAGAATTTCACGTAAAATCTGAATTCGATTTTTATTTAATCAATTCTCGTGTGTTTTTTTGGTTTTCTGCACAGCAACGGCACCGAAAATATGCAAAATTGAAGGCATGGACACGATTATGGGCACACCGACTTCATCGCACGCAGCGGCCGCACAGCAACAGCAAGTGGTACAACAGCAGCAGGTGCTCGATGAGAATGGCGCAGAAACTCAACTGTTGTCGACAACGCCAATCATCAAGAGTGAAGGGCAAAAGGTTGAGACAATTGTGACCATGGATCCCAACAATATGATACCTGTGACATCGGCCAATGCGGCCACCGGTGAGATAACGACAGCATCTGGAACAACGGTAACGCCCAGCGCCAGTGGCACCCCTGCCACGCCCAAGGCCAAACGCACCAAACATCCGCCTGGCACAGAAAGTGAGTTTTTGCATTAATAGTTTTTATCTAATAACAATAATGTATAATAATAATTTTTTTCTGGTAGAACCACGATCACGCTCACAATCGGAACAGCCTGCAACATGCCCCATTTGCTATGCGGTCATACGTCAATCGCGCAATCTGCGACGCCATCTCGAGCTGCGGCATTTCGCAAAGCCGGGCATCAAAAAGGAGAAGAAAAGTAAGTCCGGTAATGATACAACACTAGACACCAGCGGTGAACTGAATACGACGGCGGAGGGCGACACAAGTGTTGCATCGGGTGCGGCGGGTGCGACGCCAGTCAGTGGCACTGGCGCCCCCATCAGAAAGCTATTTGCAACGACCACATCCAGCAGTAATACGATTATGGCCAGTACGGTGTTGCCACAGCAGCAACTGCAACAGCAACAGCAGCACCATCAGCAAGCGACGCAACAAGAGCAGCAGCAACAACAACAACAACAACAGCAGCAGCAGCAACAGCAGCAACAACAACATTTGACTACAACAACGCTTGGCGGCACGGGTGGAGGTCAGACGCATCTAATGGGCGTCAATGTCAAGCATGAGGGCAGCGGTGGTGGCGGCGGCGGTGGCAGTGGCACCAGCAGCGGCGCCACTGCGCAGCAACAACAGCAGGGCATGCAAAATGTTATACACATTGTGGGCGATCAAGTGTTTATGCCGCAGCAGCAGCAGCAGCAATAATAATGATTATGATTATAATAAAAATAATGACGCCGTCGCCCAATGCCGCCCGCCTAATCATTCCACCTAAACACACACACACACACACACATGTAACACAAAACACAACACACTCGCTCACACACACACACACACGCATACAATGTTTGTAAATAACAAAAAGATAAACAAAATAATCCGTCAGCAAATGAATGTTTCCTTTCATTTTGTATAATTTTTGTTGTAAGTTTCATAATTTCGCTTATACATTCTTAACAAAAGCTTAACAAAGAACATATAATAATTATAATAATGATAACAATCTATGCAGTATTTTCTTGCATATAACGCTAAATACTCTATTTTACTTAAAAAAAAAAAAACAAAATCTTTAAACAATAAATCATGTCGCGTAATAATTTCTAAGATGTAAAAAAAAAAACGAAACAAAAACAAGCATTAATTTTAAAATGTAAGCTTCCTTTGTGGCTTAAAAACAAAAAAAGAAAATTCACTTTAAGTTTCTCTTTAAATAATATATAATTATATATATTACAAATTGTTTAATAAATATATACGTATATCATTTTTATATAACCAAAATTTTTTGCAATTAATTTTTGATGCTGCGGCAATTTGATATTAATATTGATTTATTTATCATATTTGTTATATATATAGAAAGTCTCTTTTTTAATTGGCTCTCATTTCGTGTGCACTTTGTTTTATTTATTGTTGTTTGCAAGAAAATACTGTATTTTGATTTTGAACTTGAAATTTGAAATTAATCTTAATCAATTGTGATTTATTGTTATTGTTTTTGGCTGTATTTTAAAAGTAACATTTATTTAAATTTTCGTTTTTTGCTGCTCGTTTTTTATTATTTTATTGTCTCAGTTTTTTTCATTTCCGATTTAACTCGCCACATCCCGTATTTTGTGCTCATTCTGACAACTCCTTACTCATTTATCTCACTTAGTAATTACTAATTTTTATTTTTGATTATAGTTTAACAAACACACACACACAAACACCTATACAAACACACACACACACCTAACTTTCTGTCAAACCCTCTGCTGTTCCCGCTGTCGTTGTTTGTAGTCAGGTTGTTATTATCTCAACAGTTGGAGTTGTGGCCCAGTATTTTGGTGTCGCCCCGGCGTAGTCGTAGTTGACTTCTTACTCCTTAACACTTTGCTCTTTGTGGCCACAATTGCTTATACTCATCTTCCCTGATATACTTTGCAGTACCCAGTGGCAAGAAACCTGGCAGCAGCACACCGGGCTCCGTTCAATCCCAGTCCCAAGGCGGCAGTGGCACACTGAACTCCAGTGGAGTTGTGCCCCAAGTGCAAACGGTGCAATCGCTACATCCACTGCAAGGCGTACAAGTGAAAAAGGATCCCGATGCCCAACAGCAGCAGCAGCAGCAGCAGCAGCAACAACAGCAACAGCAGCAACAACAGCAACAACAGCAACAACAACAGCAGCAGCAACAACAACAACAAACAATGACAGTAACGACAACAGCAGGCGGACAAGTGCAACAGCAGCAGGTGCAGCAGCAAGTTCAAGTGCAACAGCAGCAGACGTTGCATCATCAGATCATCGATTCGTCGGGCAACCTGACAACGCCAACGACCAGTGCACAAGCTGCTGCCCAACAGCAGGCGGCCAATCAGCAGCAGCAGCAACAGCTGGTGGCACAGTCGGATGGCAGCGAAAGTGGTGCGCCGTTATCGATTGCTCAGGTGCAAACGTTGCAGGGTCACCAGATCATTGGCAATATAAATCAGGTGAATATGACTGATTTTCAACAACAACAACAACAGCCGCAGCAGCAGCAGCAACAACAACAGCAGCAGCAACAGCAGCAGCAACAGCAACAACAACAAACACAACCACAACAGACGCTTTGAGTAGCAACCAGCAACACTTTGACGAATCGGACGGAATCGTAGAAAACATACATTTTTGATACCCGATCCTTTGACTTGGTTCACCAAAATACGCTTTACTCTTCCCGGAATGCGTGTAGTTAAATTTCTACCATCTAAACTTATCGATATGTGGAGCAAACTGTAACTCTGCTTGGGTCTACACAACTATTGTCTAGATTCGATCACAGTCAATGGCACTGGCTAAAGTCGATTAAAGTTAGCCACAAATTAACTCGAAACTTAGAAAAAAAAAGAAGAAGAAAACACAATTAAGCTTGTTTCACCTTTCAATTTCGACTTTAGGCCAGTGTCATTAAGTTTTAATTGCTCGGCATATCACAAGTGTCTTTTTAGTTTTTATAACCAATTTTGTTGTACAATTATTTAAATTTAATTATTGATTTCGCTATGTTTAATTTGTTTTGCAATACTTAGTTATGTTTAAGAACGCGCTATGGTTATTGGACTATGTAATTTTGCTTTAGTTTGATACGTACAACGATCCCCCCCTACCACTACCCCCTATCCCTGCCCCGAGCGAACCCATTGTTATGTGTATGTAGTCATAGTTGAACTGACTAGGCATCCTAGTCAAATCTAATATCAGATCAGTCAACCTGCTCAAAATCGTGGATTCACAAAAATGTTGATCAATTGTTTTTTTTTTTTAAGTGTGTGCAATACTTATTCAATGTGTACATTGCTTAAACACATACTATTTAGTATGAATTACTTGATAAAAAAAAGATGCTTTAACTATCTATCCATCGTATCGAGCTTTCACCGTAGTCTAGTTAGACTTGATGCTGTCCACACGGACCTGTACTTCTTTTGCCTTAACTCTGCTAAAACCAAGCCACAGATATCTATAAGATATAGTTTCTATTTTTGTCCATTGCTCTGGGACCCACATTGGTCCTAGGTGCTACACTGTACAAAAATTTGTAGCACACTAAAACTATGCGCTCTAAATTATATCTAAACAAAAAAAAAAAAAAAAAAAAATCTATATTTTTACAAAATTATTTCTTAATTTTAATAGTTGCAAATTTTTAAAAATAAGTCGCCTTCTTTTTGTGTGGGTCACATATTTGCCTCAATATTTTCCTTGAAATTAAACAAAAAAATATAGTTTATTAATATTTGTTGTTTTTTTAAAGTTGCAAATATTTGGCCTGTCTGAAAAAAAAAACCTTAACTCTTATGACTTAAATAAAATGAAATTTTATTTAAACTAAATATACATGAATAAACCAAACAAAAAAAAAAAAAATGTTTGAAAAAATATTTCAATGAATTTTTGTTACAAAATTTGGTGTTAGATGTTTTTCTTTACAATTGTAGAACACATTCTTAAATATTTTATTTTTTATAATCGCTGTAAGTGTATCATTTGTTACTAACTGTGTTTGCTACCTGTTATCATCCCATGACTAACTGTTTCTCTGTCGCTTAACTATATTTTGTTGTTTAATTTTTTCTTCAACTTTATTAAATTAAATTTTGTCAATTGTTGCATCAACACGAGACTCAAAAATACACTGACACATTCCCAAAAAACCTAAGTCAAAAAAACATAAATACAAAAACATAGTGACTGGGAAGAATATAATTTTTGATTTATTTGCGAAAGCATTTCATGTCTTCGTCCCGTCCCGGCACCCCGCACCCCGCACCCCGCACTGTTTTAACACTTGAACTCATTTTGTATCCATAACCAGAGATCATTAACAAATTCGTTTTTTATCTTGTCTTCTCTCTTTTCGCCGCCTCGTTGTTAACTCACCAACACCAACTCTAACCTAACAAAAAATATATATGAATATTATTGCCAACTCATGCATCAATCGAACAAATCTGAATCATTCACGAATAATCGAATGTAAACTAGGGCAACAACAAGAACATTTTGGTAAAGAAGGTTTTCATTTTGAAAGGCGGTAACAATACGTAATGATGAGCCAACGATATGACCGGTGGCCCTGGAGGAGGTGGTGCCTCCGGGGGCGGTGGGCAGCAAGCGCAGCAGCAGCAACAACAACAACAACAGCAGCAACAACAACAGCAGCAGCAGCAGCAGTATAGCAGCAACATCAGCAAATGCAGCAGCAGCAACAATAGCAGCAACAGCAGCAGCGCAGCAGCAACTGTGAACAGCAGCCTGAGCAGCATCAGCAGCACAGCAACATCAGCAGCAACAGCTGGTACATCCTCATCTGGCAATGGGACAGTGCAACGTCGCGTTCTGCGCGGCCATGCGGCACAAACGTCCAGTGGTGAGCGAGTGCTGCTCATAAACTATGTGCCACAGACGGGAGCAGCAGCAACAACAACATCAACAACAACTTCCACAGCCAGCACAACACAGTTGCCCACACGCAAGATACTTCAGGCCAGGGCCACAGCAACAGCAGCGGCAGCAGCAGCAGCAGCAACAGCAACAACAGCAGCAACAGCAGCAGCAGCATCTGCCTCTGTAGGAGCAACGACAACAACACCGTCCGTCTCCTTTGCCGGGCTTGGGTCTGAGGTGACAGTTACATTGACGCGCACCAATCAGCGTGCCAGCGTCACAAATGTCACTGCCGCCGGTCATATTGTTAGGAATCAGCAAACCCTTTATCAAACAACAACCACATCCGCCACAGGCGGAACCACGAGCACCACGACAAGCATGCACGAGCCAGTGCAGCATATAGCGACACCAACAACGCCGCCGCCACTGCGCTGGCAGCAGCAGGAGCAGCAACAGCAGCAGCAGCAGCAACAACACGAATATCAACATGACCACCATCTGGTGGAACAGGAGCACATTATCATTGATCATCATCAGCAGGGGGAAACGGAGGATCAATTAATTGAGTATGATGATGGCGAGGGTGTTGTCATTGAGGAACATCATCAGCATCATCATCATCATCATCATGATGAACAGCACCATTTGCAGCACCATCAGCTGGAATTACAGGATGATCTGCAGGATCATGATCCGCAGCAGCAACAGCATCATGAGGTTGTGCAGGAGGTTTATCTACAGTAGACATGTGTTATATTCAAAATCGATTCATATTATCTCTATTATTATATATAGAAAATAGCCGTTAGTTCATCATAAGTTTTAGAGTTGCCAATGCATACATCGGTATGTACAAAAAAAAAACTGTATATTTTATTTATTATCATGCCCCAAATGCACATTCTTTATACATACTTATGTATGTATGTAAACATTTCTGAAAGACCACATTGTATTGTATATAAACCACAAACAGCAAATTATAAATATTACATTTAATATTAACACTAAGCAAACATTTTAAACATTAAACAAATGTATAAACAACATTAGAAAGTATCTGAAAACGTTGCAATAAAAAAAAAACAAAGAAAACAACGTAAATTTAATCAAAATAAAGAAAAAAAATATTTTTGTACCATACAAATTATGCTTCGAATTCGAAAATAATATAAAAATATAGCGATTAAATGATTTATTCAAGTCAGTTTCAAGTTAATCAATATCAATTGTAAAATACAGATTTCAAGATATAGAAAAAACCCAATTTCAAATACGTAAATTTTAAAAATATATAAGTATATTTAATATTTACCAAAACACCAATTTTGACACATCTAAAAACTGTTGAGGAAGAAGAAGAAGGCAACGAATGCGCCAATTGGCCAAAAGATAATGCACACATATATATATATTGAAGATATAACAGATATGATTGGTTGATTCTATGTGTGTAACCCAGTTTTGGGGCCAAGGCAATAAAGCGAGCCGGTTTGTGTACTGAAAGCTACAAATATTAATTAATATTATTAATGGTTTCAATTTGGTCGGTATTTGGGGAATAATTGAAAATATTTATTTATTTTTTTCTCTTTTGTGTTGTTTTATTATTATTCCATTTTAACTGTTTTCTATACACATTTTCCATCTAATTTACAAAAGCGCCTTTTTATCAACTATTTATTTACAAATTCTGTGATTGCTTTTTACAATGTGGCAAATTAAAAAACTAACAAACTCTACAAGCTAATTATTTCAGCTGGAAAAAATGTACAGATTTTCATTTTCATTATTATCTTTTATAATTGCAAGTTTTTTTTTTTTTCTCTCTACTATTTATTAATTTTTTAGCTTTTTTGATTTGATTTTACAAAAATTCCTAGATTTTATCTACAGTTTAATTGTGAAACAGTTTTCGGTATAATTTGAAATTTCTATTTGAACAGGGAACTAACTACTTTTTATTAGACATGGTCTGCAGCTAGTTAATAATTTATTTGATTTCCTTTCTATAAATATATTTATTTTGTTTTTGTTTTTTTTTTTTGTTATTTAAATTGTATGCTTAAAATGTCTTAAAATGCATTTTCTCAAATATTATTGTTCAAAGTTATCTTATAACACTTTTGGACCTGCATTAGTTTGATTTGATTTTATTTTATTTTGTGTGTGTTTTTTTTTGTGTTGTGAAGCATTTTTAACTACATTTTTTTAATTGATTTATTTATGAAACTTTTATAAATTGAAATGCAACTTTTTAAGTACCAATTAATTAGCTCTTCTCTAGTTTTCCTGCAAGCTTTTACATGTTATATCATATTAAATTCATTAAACTAGACTTTAAGTTTTATTTAGTTTGACCCGGCGCTCTACTTGGCGCTCTTCATCAGCCGGCTGCTGGCGAAGCATTCGCCAAAGAATCTGTCCAGCGAGTGATATAAATGCGGACGCACATTGGCCAGTCCATGATCCTCATCGGCATAGCTCTGCATAAATTAAAAACAATAATAAATTCTCATTCTCATTATGTTTTTCGTTGTTTCACTTACGATTTGCTTGAACAGAATGTCGTGTCGCTCCAGATTCTTGGCCAGGATCATGGCCTGCTGGTAGTGCACATTGTCATCGGATGTGCCATGGACGAGCAAATATTTCTTGTGCCGCAGCTTCTCGGCACGTGTGCTCAGTCTGGAGTTGGCATAGCCATCCTCATTAGTTTCCGGCAAACCCATATAACGTTCCGTATAAATGGAATCTATAAAGCAAAACCCCACCCGCTTTTAGGCACGGTCTCTCAATGGAGTCGGATAGTTAAACCCACCATAATAGGTCCAGTCGGTGACTGGTGCGATGGAGGCAGCGCATTTGAATACTTCACTGTCATCATTTGCCAGGGCCATGGCCGCCGCATAGCCACCATAGCTCCAGCCCCAGATGCCAATGTGCTTAGCATCGATGTAGTCAAACATAGCCGTCAGATTTCTAAATCAAAATAAATAAATAAATAGTTAATAACTAATAGTAATTATCTACCAATTATTGTTTAGCCTTGTGTATTTATTACTTACTGGGTGACCTTTATCTGATCACTTATCTCGACAGTGCCCAGCTTCAGATAAATTGCATGCAAAAGGTTCTCGCCCCGCAATCCGGAGCCGCGTCCGTCGATCTTAGCATAGATCACAGATTGATTCGAGGACAGATAAGTGCCCCAGTCCATTATCCATTTGTTTGTCACCTAGCGCCGCAAAAGCAAGGACATCATTTTTTATTGATTAATCCAGCTGAAATCCCAGCATTGCAAACTTACCGAATAGGAATCGGGTCCACCGTAGACATCGACAAGCATTGGATATTTGGTTTTGCCACTGGTGTCCAAGTTGGGCGGCAATTGTAGCAGCACCTTCGCCTGGAAGCCGCCATCGATGTTGATTGTGAGTATTTTATGGGAGGGCAGTGCCACGCCCTCCAGCTTGCCACGCAACGCCTCATTACTCTCCCAATCCAGTAGCTTCTTCAGCGACACCTGAGCTGTTCACGGCGTGCAAATTCAAATTCAAGTCAATAGCTTTTGGGGAAAGCAGGATAATCTTAGTTCACTTACAGTTATCATAGGACCACTCGTAGACAGATGTTGTGGGAATGCCCGGTCCCAGCGAGGTAATCACAATTTCATTGTGGTCGTTGAATATGGCTGAATAATAGTTCTGCTCCACATCGCCCGATGTCATCAGTTTGCATGTGAGGCACTTGGGCGTCTGCTTGCGGGTTGACACCGCACGTATCGAGTAGAGATGCAGCTGCTCCGGATGCTCCTCGGTGTTGGCCGTGTAGAAGATGATATCATGCGTCGCATCCCAATGGAGTATGCTGTCCACAACGAACTTGCCGCTAGTCAGCGGCTCCAACTTCGCATTGCTCACATCTGTGGACAGCAGTTGCAGCTGCTTGTAGTTCTCATGGGGCAGCACGAAAGCGAGCCGTGAACCGTTACGGTTCTTAAATGGCGCCGTATACAGATCAACCCAACCAGTCTTCGATTCCGTGCTGTAGAGCTGTACAATAGAAAGTTAAGATGTTATTAAATGCAGCTTTTAATTTACTGATTCGTAGGAGACAAGAAACAGAATTGCTCTTTTTGTATTGGTTCCTTTGAGCTCATCGAAATCAGACCTGCAATTATCCTATACCCATTAAAAATTTATAGCTATATTATTTTCTTTATTTTCTATACCACTTCCCTACGTTTTTTTAAATATTATTTTCTTTAATATCATTACTTTGGCCATGGAATTTACAAATTATTAATATTTATTTTGAGCCTGCATACTGGGTATCTTATAGTCGGGCAATTGCAACTAAAACACTCTTATTTCAATTATTTCAGGAATCTGATCAAACGAACTTCAATTAAATTTATTTATTAATTTTTCATATTTATTTACTAGTCTATATTTATTTTTAACAAGAATTAAAATCCCTTATCGGCATGCCTAAAGATAAGATTTTAATTTAATAATTTAAAATATTATTTTTATGTCTTAATTTGCTTATTTCAAATCCAATTTTAATTTTTTCTTTTATTTAATTTAATATATATTTTTTAATTTTTTATATTTTGAACGTCGATTGACTTTGCTTGACACTAAATAAATGCAAGCCATGGCTTTTTTTTTAACAATTTAAATATTTAATAATATTTAATTTGAATATGGAAATAAATTTTTTGTTTAATTTGCAATTCTAAAATGATTATCTGAAGAAAGCTACGAGTGTTCAGATTTCTCAAAAATAAAAATCGCAATTAATTAATCAATTACAGGGTATTAACAGTATTAGCATTTCATAAACGGATATTAAAATTTTTATTAAAATTTTAACTCAAATCAAAAAAAATATCTAGAAAATGTAGGTTTTTTAATTTTTATTTTGGACTCTTGGATACTTACCGTTTTGCGACTACGTCCATCGAAGCTGACAACATAAGCGGCGTTCTGTATGCGATTCATCCACACGGAGAGGACGTTATTGTCATCCAGCCAACTGACAACGGTGACTATATAATCGGTTTCTGTGTTGAGAGCACTTGGGACTGGCATGGGAGTGAGGAACTCATTGCCAGCCACTGCTCGCTCGAGATCAGCCATGAAGAGCACGACACGGGGATTTGAGGAGCCCGCCTTGGGATATGGGATCTCCTGATGCAATGGATATTGGAAACGCAAATCGCCAGCTTCGCCATAATAGGGGAAATTGATGACATGCGTGGGTGAATCATCGAACTGAATGAATGATATTTGTGTGCCCGATGGATTGAACCAGGTGGCCACATTCGAGCTAAACACCTCCTCCTCATAGACCCAATCGGGTATGCCATTCAAATAAATCCCGTTCTCATTGCTAGTTATTGCAATCTCTGTCTCCAAAGCGCTCTTCTTATAGTACAGATTGCGATTATAGTTAATGATCAGCGCATTCCCCACCGGTGACCACTGAACCATGCTCAAAAAAGCTGGCGCATTCTCGATGGTCAACGGAGTCATGATACCCGAACTCAGATTGTAGATATCATATTGGGCCAGAAAACTGTAGCGGAAGTTTTTCTTATAGTTCTTGGCCAGCAGCAAAAGTTGACCATCTGCCGACTTCTCGTACAGCACATAATGTGATGCATTTGCCAGGAGCGTGTTGACCACCAGCGTCTTTAGATCCATCTCCACAATGTTCTGCAATGTTGGACGCCACATAGATTCACATTTTGATGGGGATTCACATTTTGTTGCACTTACCGCCTGTTCCTTGTATATCACACTGTTGCCATTGCTCCAGCTGCCATTGAAGCGTTTCGCATACAATTGGCCGCTAAGCACATCCTCCAGCTTGATGGCATTATCCTTGGGCATATCACTGCCACCCTTATCGTCGTCGCTGCCCAGGAATAGGACCAGCATGGTTGCCACCAGGGCAACCGCGACAATTGCAGCAACAATGCATAATATGATTCGCAATCGGCGTTTCTTTTCCTTGGAGACCAGGTTCTGTGAACGAAGCAATTCATAAGTTATAAGAAGTTGGATATTCGATATATATAAATAAGTATTAAATGACTTTTCTTAAAGTATAATTGTGAACCCTAATTAAGTAATTTTTCATTGTTCAATAAAAAACCTTAAATGAAGAATTTCCCCTTCAAATTACTATGTGCAATGTCATGTTAGGGATTTAATCTTAGAGCGGAGTCTTAAAAAGATACGGACCTCAATTAAAAGCGCAAGTTAAGTTTGCTTTATTTTATCGATAACTGACTCAGTTTCTGAATTATCGATACATTTCGAATTCCGATAACAATAAATTCCACAATTTTAGAGACAGAGGCTTCTAATTTATACATAATATGCTTATACATTTTATTGATCAATTGCCAATATTTCATTAAGATCAGATAAGAAACACTTAAGTTATGTATGTACTTATGCATGTGAGTAAAAATACTCTGTAAGAAATGCACTTGCAGAACTGAACATTTGAGTGCAAATCATTTTAAAGGGAAATTTGCTAATAAAACTAGAATATATTTAACCACTGGGTTTAGGGTATATCGTAGTCGAGCCAACTCGACTACAGCATCTTACTTGTTTTATCTAATTTTCTGTTCGTCTAAAAATTGTATTTCATCATATTTTTCGTTATAGTAATTATTTAATTTTTATAACCAGTCAAAGCAAAGCTAAGCAATTTTCCTTAATATTTCAACTTACTTATTACGTAATCTAGGTTTTTCTGGTTTAGCACCTATAAATTTGCAACAATATTTCCTCAATTAATTCTGGCTTTAATTGTTGGCTTCCACGTTTTTAAACTGCTTTTACCATGCCACACCCCCACTTGAAATTTGTATGCAGCTTTGTCCAATTTTGAATTTGCTACAAAGGCAAAAAAACTATTCAAATATCCGAAGCACGTTTTCTGAGAGACTTTTGCATAGATACATTTTTATGGGATGCGTCGTTCCGCATGCGCAACGTGCTTTTTTCTTTTCTTTTCTTTTCTTTTCATTTCTTTTGTTTTCTTTTTCTTTTTTGAAGTGCCCCCTTTTTCACTTCACCCAGCGGCAACGATCCAAAATCACGAGACGCAAACTGAAAATGAAAGTGGTTTTTTGTTAAGTCGTCTCGAAACTGGTTTATGTGGTTATCCGAGTCGGGAGTTTGTTAAAGACGGGGACGGGAACTCGACAATTACCCCATGACGTAATGCTCAAAAACATTTACCAGTTAGCTAAGAAATTGCGTTTTACGTAAGTGCGTTTTATTGACTTATTTGGATTCCAGGAGAAGAAATACAAAACAAAAAAAAAAAAAAATTAATTCCATTTGTTTTTTTTTTATTTTTATTTTTTATTTTTTGTGTGTCAGCGGATTTAAAAAATGATTCCAAAGAGTTGACAGCGTGACAGTTGTTGATAATTATGTGATCGAGTTTAGCGGATTCCAAGGTTGGGCGAATATATGTATATATAATATTATAATACGATTTCAGACAAGTGCCAACAGCTATTGTTATTTTATTTTTAGTTATTGAGTGAATTGCTATTGTGTTAAACAATCAGTTAAATCAATGACTATTGTTTACAGATAAAAGCATTTCTTAAAGTTGCTCCGATTTTGAGTCTTTTGATTGAATGTTGTTAAATTAATATTGATCGAGTTGAGTTTATAATTTTACTTAAAGAAATTTATTTGGTCAAGTTCAATCAAAGCAATTATCATATCAGTTCAGTTAAGCGATTTATTATATAATATTTAGCAGCTATTGTTTTTTTTTGCAGACACAACCGGTTGCAGCAATTCAAATCTAGTTGGACTGCATTTGAAACTTAAGTTCTTGAGAATATTTTTCAAGCTCTAACTTGATATTACTTTGACCTTTCCTTACCGGTTTTATTTACCAACTACGTTGGTGCACATATCTGTTTATCCAGTCAACATTTTCACTTACAAAGTCAACAAACCATATGCCATTAAAATATGCAAAACGAAGTCGAAGCAAACTTCTGTTCGACACGAGCCCCGCCCCTCCTCAGACGCAACGCCCACTTCAATGGGAACACACACCCACATTGTTGCCACACACGTTTGCTTCGAAATTCCCAAATGATTTGCGGTGGCACTGCTAAAATATGGCACCTTGGTGGCAACTGCAACTGGCCTCGAAGACATGCCGCTTACAAGTTGCACGATTTTATTACCACAATGGTCATGAAATATGGTCCCAATAGGGATCCCAATGATTTCTCTGTTTTTTCTTTTGGTGTCTGCCCATTTCATAAGCGAAACTGAAATTGATATTGTTTTCTTACACAGTTTTCATTGTTTTCTGCATTTTTAATAGTGATAAGAGAGCATTTCAATTTTCCATGTGGCATGTAACATCAAAAATGCAGAAGGATATATCTTAAGGCAACAATCCCTGAAGAACTGGTTGCGGTTACTTAATATTTTCCTATCTACTGACTAACTGTATTAGTATATCACAGGATTTTACTTTAGGAAAAACTTTACTAAGTTTCCACATAATTAAAGAATTAAATTTTTATTAACTGTTTTATTTATAACTAAATCAAAATATTTCAAAAATATTTATATATATATAATAATATTTTTTGGGGTAGAGTATCTCAATTGTCTCTATGTGAAGATAAATCTAGTTTTAGCTGGCAAATTGAAAAATTGGCCCAACTACTGTTTGTGGCTGGAACCGATGCCTGATTTTCGTTTGGTTGGGAATTGTTTGGGGATTTGTGAATAGAATTTGTGCCACAATATGGCGCAATTAGTGGCGCCAGACAAATCCAAAAGAATTCATTAAATAAATATGAAACCGAATGCTTTTAGGAGCATTGCAAAAACCCCACGGGAATGGAAGGGAATGTGGTAGAAGGGGGGGGGGAGAGGGAAAACTACTGAATCCTGCAGCTCCGTTGTGTCGGACCGTTTGCACTTGAACTTCCGGCAATTAGTTGGTCATGGTGGGACTGGATGGGATGAGGATGGCAGACAAGTTGAATGAAATTTATATTCATGTTGCACCACATGTTGTATACTTGCTGTGCTTGCCGCACACAATCGCCAGTGAGTTGCGGCAGCCTTGTTGCTACCCCAAAAATGTGCCACTAAAAAATGAATGAGCTGTTTCTACTCAAGCATGGGGCAAATCAGTTTTGTTGCAAAATCTGTGTTGCAGTTGCAAAAACGTTACGACTTTGAACAGATCTGAATTTTTGGTAAAGAAATGTTGTTAAAACTTGATCGAAGCAGCTTCCTTTTGGCCTGTAATTCAAGCTGTGCACATTTTGGATTGTTTTTCTTTTTAGCCAAAATAAACCTTATGACTTAACTTACCACTAAGATGACTCCCACATTTATTAACGCATTTTATTCTTACTTAACCACATCGGAAGGGTATTAAATTTTCAAGACGCCGCAAGCAAAACACATTTTGGCCCTGTTTTCCGGGGTTGGTTGGCTTTTTCTCGGAACTCTCTTTTCTTGTCATTTGTCGTTTAGTTTTTCATTAAGCTGACAAAGCCAATTAGTTGTAGTCGTGTCCTTGGATGCCCCGCTTGCCACAGTGTGTTATTGTTATTGTTGTTGTTATGGGTATTTTTAATATAATTTCACTAATTGTGAACACATTGGACAAATGAGTCCCATAAATTTGCAGATAGTCTGTTAAATTCTAGGTGGATACATTTAAGATGTTTTTTACTACTTCACAATTCACTTTTTATAAATTTTAGCATCCTTGCTTAACTTAATTCAGATTAATCAGATTAAAGCTGGTATTTTGATCCACCAAAGTCATTGAAATTAGGAGTTATTTGATTACAGTTGTTGCATGCCACACACATCAAAAGGGCCGCAAGTATCCAACTTGCAACCTACTTTGACGTTAACTCCTCAGATAGGCAGGCAACTTCAGGCAAGTGGGTGGGGCTCATTAATGCCACAAACATCAAGCCATCAATTATAGTTGAAGTGCAACAAGTTCTGTGTGCGTCTCTGTGTGTGGCTTACCTTAAAGCGAGTCATGCCGTCGCCGAAACCACCGGCGCTATGGAGATCGTCATCATCGATGCTGCTGCCAGCGAGTCCGCCCAGCATGGATTCGTGCAACTTGGCGCTGTGGCGCCTCAGCTGATAGCTGCCACCTGCTGTCGCTGAATTGGCAATGGCGCCACTTGCCTTGTAATAGTAGGGCGGGTGCTGGTGACGATGCGAGTGATGAAGGGCGGAGGCAGCGGCTGTGGCACCGGCAGCGGCAGCGGCAGCGGATGTTGCGGCCGTTGCATCCTCAAAGTCATAGTCGAGCAGCTCAATTGGATGTTCGCATTTGCAGCGGTGCGGCGGCGTCCGATGTGGCGTCTGTGGATGCTGATGGTGGTGCTGCGGGTGCTGCCTGCTTTTGTTGCCATTGTGATGACTGTGGCTACTGTTGCCGCCGCTGCCGTGCGGATGCGGCGGATGTGGCGGTGGCGGAATGTCTGCGGGTGTTATATAGATTTTGCCACCACCCGCAGCACTCCCAGCGACCGACTCTTGGAGCTGCTTGCTTGGCCAGTGGAACTCATCAAACTCGCCCGATGAGTTGTTGACCAGTTGCTGTTGTTGCTCCCATTGCAGCTGTCGTTGCTGTTGCTGTTGTGGTATGTGCCGCATGCAGCTTTGTTGCTGCTGTGGATGCTTGTGGCTGTGGTAGCGATAATATTGATGATGCGCCCCAGCCGCCGTTGCGGGCAAATACTTTCCGTGGCGGGCGCAGCAAGAAGAGTTGCCATAAAAAATTGTGGGTTGTTAACACAAGCAATGCGCCTGTTAAATCATTGTTTAAGTGTCGCTGTCACTGTGTGGGTGGGTGGTTGTGTGGTTGGGTGGTGCGGGTGGTGTGGGTGTGGAGTGTGTTTGCGGATTGAGCGGGTTTATTTTTGGATTTGCAGCGTAAGTTCATATTCATATTGTGTCTGGCATGAAACACAAAAATAGCGATAAAAGATACACAGAACTTAAGCGGCAAGCGTCAAGTTTAACTACAATATAGATAGATAAATAGATAGATAGATAGATAGATAGATAGATGTGCTATACATAAACTACAAATTATGTAAATTAAACTAAAATAAGCTTATTTGTAAACAGCACAAGAGGTAACTCCTATTATAAATTAAATTTAAATTTGCTATCGCAATTGTTTTTATTCAAGAGGATAAAATTTTCTGTAATTATTATTTTTTTTTTTACATATTTCTGATATTTTTTATAATAAAAACATAAATGTGTATTTATTGCGTATTAAATATGAAAGCTGTTATTCCTTGGTTTTCTACAAAAACTTGGTAATGGTAACATATAAGATTGGTAAAGTTCACTTTGCTTGAAGTCACTATATAAATCAGAAAATGAACACTCTGATTTTTATATTAATTGTTAAAATCTCTTATAAAATAATAATTAAAATTATTTGTGAATTAAAAATAAATAATAAAGAAAACTACAATATTTAAAAAGTAGAAGACTTCATTTTGTTTTGCTTTATACTCTTAAAAATAAGTGGAATTGACAAGAGAAACACCCGATGATTATAACCTGTTAAAAAAAAAACAAGGAACAATTTTAACTTTGTTGCTTTTTCCTATCAGAGAATGTTTTTTGGCTCCGTTTTTATACCCTTGACCCATTAAAAATGGATAAAAGGGTATAATGATTTTGTGCAAATGTATGTAACAGGCAGAAGGAAGCATCTCCGACCCCATAAAGTATATATATTCTTGAACAGGATCAACAGCCGAGTCGATATAGCACTGTCCGTCCGTCCGTCCGTCCGTCCGTCCGTCCGTCTGGTTGAACACGCGGATCTCAGAGACTATAAGAGCTAGCGACTTAAATTTGGAATAAAAGTTCTCGTGTGCCAGGCGCAGATTGTTTGCTTTATTTTATCGATAACTGCCTCAGCTTCTGAATTATCGATACATTTCGATTTTTGAAAGAAATAAATTTCACAATTTAAGAGGCTGAGGCTTCTAATTTATAAATACTATGCATACACATATTATTAATCAATCAGTAAAAACGGATAAGAAACACCAAAGTTATAGTCGAAAATATATTTTCATATTGATCTTCTTGCTGTCAGTTGCCGCTAGCATTTTCTGAATACATATAAATGGGCGAGCGGATGTGTGAGAAAGAGATGGCACGTATTCTGCAGAGCCCCGATAACTACTGTTTCGTGTACGTATGTATGTCTGTATGTATGTATGAGTAAAAATACTCTGTAAGAAATGCACTTGCAGAACTGAAGGGAAATTTGCCAATAAAACTAGAATATATTTAACAACTGGGTTAAGGGTATATCGTAGTCGAGCCAACTCGACTACAGCATCTCACTTGTTCCTATCAAAGAATGTTTTTTGGCTCCGTTTTTAACTTTGAGCATTCGTTTTCGAAAATAACACCCATCATCTCGACTACTGATGTATATATGTGTATTTTTAGCGTCAAAATTAAAATACCATCTGCATCTACAGAATTATTAATCTGACTGGCAAACCAAGATCTTAACGAACAGTTCTCCTCCCTTTTGTTTTACTTCCCCCTCTTGCACAATAGAGGCACTAAGCAGTTGTACTGATAAATGGAACCTCAACAACAACAAATTGAGAGAATTTTATTTCTGCACAGATTAATCGGAATTATGTTTAAATAATGCTATTAAATTAGTATGTATCAAAGCACAGCCTGCGGCAGACTAATTGCCGAAAGAATGAATTTAAAAGCGGAAACATTTCTATGTCTGTTGATTTATTCACTTGTTTATTGATAATTTAAAAAATAATTGTTTTTTAAGAGTCATTCGCATTATGATCTTTATTCACATTTCAGTTGCATTGCGCTTATCATGAGATGTTTTTGTTTTTGTGTCTGGCAATAATTATAAATAAATATGATTAAAGTATGACTAATGTTTGAAAATCAATGTAAAGCCGCAATTTGATTTTTATAATACAGATTAAGAGTAAATCAAAAGTCACAAAATGTCAATGGTAAATTAATCAGAATTAATATATTTGTTGCTGAGCTTAGGGTATTTCCCAGTCGGGCTATCTTAACTGGAATAACCCATGTTGTTTTTTCTATTAACATTTTGCCCAACTATAATTATTAAATAACTGCATTCGACCCACGTTATCAAAAGTCATAATGTGAATGGCCACAATCCTTCCACAAATACCTGCTGCCTTACTTAAGTGTTGCAGCGGAAACACTTTTAGCATATTTAAACCTGGTTATATCTATAAACGAGTGTATTCCCAAATGGCTTGCAGCAAAAGCAAACAAGCCAAGTTATGAAATGCAATTTGCACATGGCCAAATAGAGAGAGTAAAGCAAAGCCAAACCAAGGCAGCCAAGCCAAGTCATAACCAAACCCAAGTGAGACTTTCAACCAATTGCATTAGCTCGATTTGGTGGCGAGTTCACCGCAATTATTTAATTACACAGCGGTTGCTGGTTGCTGCCGGTTTGGCCAACTGGGTGCTCCGTTGACTCAGTTAAATCAGAGTAGCGGTGGTTGCTTTTGGCTTAATCAGAGAGTCAAGCTAACAACACAAAAGAGCGACAGAAACTTTTGTTGCAACTTTTGGTGCAGGCAGCCAAGCAAAGCGCCAGCAACTATACAGGACTTTTGTTGCAACGTCATCAGTGCACCATACTCACCCACACACAGACAAACGTAGATGTATGTGTGATATGTGTATCTTCATATATATATATATATATATATATATGTATATGAACATTCAAAGCCACAGAGCTAAAGAGCTCGAGACCTCGGACCGATACGTATCGCTAATGATGATCAAATAACGGGCCAAATGCGGGGACCAATGCAACACAAAGGGCCAAACAAAAATCGTTAGCCCAGTTGGCAGCACACCAAGGAAATTCACTGCTCTTCCCCCCACCCCCCTCGCACTGACTGTGTCATTCCATGCCCCCAAATGATGCTTGTCCTCGGCGTCGTCTCGGCGTAATGAGCGAGGCTTTTACTTTTCACATGGGAAATTGGAATAGAGAGCTTGAGAATTACCTCTGGCCCAAACCCGTTTGGCACTTGTCTGCACAAATGATATGTAAATAGCAATACGACTACCACAACAATTTGCCCTTAGCTGAGCACTCAGCACTCGGCACTCAGTTTGGAGTCCTTATTTGATTAGTGCTTGATCAATGCGGCAAAAAGAAAAGCGCAGCTTTTAGCAAGTTTTTGTAAACTCAATTTTCTGGTCTAAAAACGTAAAAAAAAACCCGCACTGAATTTAAACCAAAGATTTGTGTTACAATAAAAATACAAACAAACGCTCATTTGTTGATATGTTTTATTTATTAAGCATGGAATGCATAAAAAAAATTGTTAGTTTATCTAACCAAAAGAAGTTTTTTTTTTTTACTGTTTTAATCTAATATTCAAAAGCCAAAATTGCGCAAACAAAGTCTGCAAAGCGTATTTGCCAACAAAAAATGGTCTAATAAATATGCACATGCTGTTGGCGGCTAAAATCGTGGCTTTTTCTGCTCATGCACAACGACTAAAAAAAAAAAAAATAAAAATAAGAATTTAAATGTGCTCTAACATAATAAATTATATTTTCGCGCACACGTGTTTCTAATGTGCAAATTTTATAGGTGTGCTTAAAACAAGGTAATCAAAAAGTAATCTCAAAATCGACTCGTAAATCGACTCGTAAAACTCAATACAGCATAAATAATGTGTATTTGTTAGAATAACAAAAATAACTGTGAAAAAAGAAACTTAGCTTTGGCAAATTTCTAGCAATAAATTCAGTTGGTTGGAAAAACATAGTAAATTTCATGCTGGCAACACTAAATTTGAATATATCGAAATTTTAATGTGCTTAACTTGAACGTTTGGCATACAAATATGGGGACAGGCCAGGTATCAGCATAAATTGGAATATGATTATCAACTAAAATAGGATTATTTGTTGGGTGTTTTTGTTGTTGTTTTTGGTGTACTTAACTAGAACTCGATTTAATTGAATACATACCTGATCGCTTTGTGCTGTTTCAGTCACCGAAACATCATTGCCAGACATTTTTATTAACGTTTTTGGGATTATTTTCGTTTATTTACGAGTGCATAAAGTTAGGGTGTGTGTAACTGTATTAAAAAGTAAACATTTCAATTATTTTTAGTCGAGTTTCGTTGAGATTTCGAATTTAAATTCGAAATAAATGGATTTTAGTGGGCTCACATGCTTTACAGTTATTTATTTGAGTTGAACTACAAATTTTATTTTATTTAAATGTTCGCATTCTTATGAAATTGTTCATCCATTCATTTTACATTGATTTATAGCGCATTTTTCTGCCCCGTTTTTTTTTTTTTGTTTTTGCACAAATATTTATAAATATGTGTATGTCTAAAATTGCATTTATTTTCATCTGAGAGTTATTTATGGAGCTGTGTGTTTATTTGAGCAAGTCGACGAGTATTTTATAAATGTAATTTCCAGTAACTTTGGTTTTGTTTTTTTTTTGGAAAACATTTGTTATGTTAAATAGAGTTTTCTTTTTGATCAGAGGGTTTGTATTTGACATGGTATCTTTATAAAGTAGAAAAATTGTTTATTGTACGCTTGTTGTTTGCCTTGCTTTGTTTTATTTTTTTTTGTTATGTAGCTTTGTGCTGGTCTACATAAAAGCATTTAAGTTGATCCTGGGCAAAGCCACCTTTTCCTATTTCATTGGCAGAGCGACTCCTGCTTGACATTTAATGCAAATTAAGCAATTTAAATAAGTAAACAAATAAACAAAATGATTGCATACAAATTTGCGGTTAAATGCGGGACCAAAACTAAGATGAAGACGAACCTAGGAATAACAAAAAACACACACATACACTGCAAGCATATCTCACACACGCGCTCACAGACACACACACACAGACACAACAACACTAGTGTTTTGCTATTCTGTTTTGTTTGGCTTCTCACATTGCACATATGTATGTATATCCCGTTACTCTTACGCGGCATTGTACGGTTACCGTTAACGTTACCGTTACCGTTGCCGTTGCCGTTACCGTTGCCGTGCTGTCTGCCTGCCTGCGCCTGCCTTCTATTCGGTTCTCAATTGTGAGCGCCATGCGGTTGCTGCGGCAGATAATGCGAGCAGCTCAAAGAGACACTGGGCGGTGCCAGACTCTGGCCCAAAAGTAAAGTAAATAACACAAATAATATGAAATACCAAAGTGGAATTGAAATTGCGAAATACGTCGCCAGAAAACCACACAATAAAAGAATACAAGTCGCACACAAACAGGGCTGAATGACAGAAAAAAGTGGCTAAGAATTGCGGTGCAGAGCAAGATAAAAAAGAGTAAATCGTTAACCCGAAAATTTGATAAATGTTCTGTGACCTTTGTGCTAATGTGCTTCTAAGTGTGCGTAACGAATACAGAACGGGATAGATACACAGCGAGAAAACTGGCTAAGCACCACACAATTTACTTTTGATTAATTAATTTTGTTGGAAAATTAATTAATTATCATATCATTAAGAAAAGATATTTTTTTTTCAGTAAATTCAATTAATGTTTATTTACTTAAAAAAACTTTGTTTGAAAAGAGTGCACTGATTATTCAATTTTTGAAAAAAAAAGAAACATTTCAGAAGCAATTTTCTATTATATTATAGTCTCTTATATTATAGTCTCCTTTATAAGAAAATAGTAAAAGGAAATCGGTTTATAAAATGTTTATTTTTTTCAACAATTTAATTAAATACCAAATAATCAGTGCACTCTTTTCAAACAAAGTAAATAAACATTAATTGAATTAAGTTTAAAAATAAGCTATTTTCTCAATGATATGATAATTTATTATTTTTCCAACAAAATGTGCATTAAATAATCAAAGGCAGACATAATTGCCTACACTACAAACGGGACATAATCTGCAATCTATCTCGCAATTTAAGTCATAAATGTAGATTAACTAACTTACCCATCTTTTAAGGATCTTTTGAATATTCCATTTGCACAGACTCAAGCAGAAAGTGCTAAATTAGAGAGTTAAATAACTTTGAGCTTATGTTGAGTGCGCCCAAAAATCGGAAGAAATTCATATCAAAGGCTTGTAAAAATAAATAAGAAAAGAATAAGCCGAGCTACATAATTAATTATGCAAAGTGTATTTAAGAATCAATACATTTGGAAATATTTTATGACACATGTGCATGAATTACTTGATGCACTGTTGTCAAACAAGCAAAGTCAAGTGGCATGTTTAATCTTCATCTTCACTTAGTGGCTCATCATCGCTGCTGCGCTGGCTACAATCGCTGACACTGTTGCCGCGTCGCGGTACCATTCTCAACGGTTCATCAAACACGAGTCGAACTTGAGGTAGTGCGGTGGCCCATGGAATGCGACGAGCACCACTAGATATACCCGCTTCTCCTTGGGATGGCCGGAGAATGCTACGAGCACCACTAAATCCACCCGCTTCTCCTTGGGATGGCCGGAGAATGCTACGAGCTCCACTAGATCCTCCCGCTTCTCTTTGATATGCCAGGCGATTTTCAAATTCTGTAATCCAAGCTGGAAGGTGGCTCATGGTTTCTGGTTGGGGGTTGCTGCTGCTGATGGCGTCAGCATTTGCGATGTAACTGCAAATCGCTGAGATTTCCTCTCGAGTCAAGTGGTTTCGGTGCTCAGACATTTTATTATTATGTTTATAATTTTGTTCAATGTTTGAGCAAAAGTAATACAAAATTTTAAACGTGACAATTGGAGACAGATCTGCCAACAAACAGTGCTGCCCATAAATTTACGAATGCTTTAGAAAACCAGGGATGCACTGTTCAAAACTTGATCGGCAATCATCGAAGTAGTTGCGAATAATTCATACAAAATAAATATTGCTAAATATGTTAAAAAAATGTCAATATGTAATATATTTTAAATTTTACAAGTTGTAACCTTCAGTTAAAAGCAGAGTTATTGAATACTACTCTACATACTCTTAAATTATTACGTTAAGGAAATACTTCTATCGATAACTCAAATACAAAATTGTAGTTCAGTTCCAGTTCCTGTTCCTGTTCTGGTCGATTTAATGGTGTTCAGTGCAAGCCAAAAGTTTCGCTTGCCTTCTCAACACTTTCTCATTTGTTTTTGTTCTTGGGTTTTCCTGTTAAGTGAATTGTATAAAATTGATGAAAGTTCTGCCCAAGTTGTTGTTTTTTTTTTTTTTTCTTTGACATATTTCTTGCTGTTTCCGTTGGTTTCTTTCAGTCGCAGCTGTCAGTCGTCCAGTTGGTCCCCCATTGACTCTTGCAATTTCTGTTTGCCGCTTAAATGACAAATGCACAAATGAAAACTCAAATAGTCACAGCGTTCAAATGTAGGATTAGCTCTCTCCTCCTCCTCCTCTTATGAACATATGTTTCCATCCTTCTGACTGTCACTTTGCAAAAAACAAAACGATTTATCAGAAAAGTCACGGAAACATTTGAAATTTCCTTTTCGCTGCAACTTGAGGACAATTTACTTTCAGCTTTTAAACTCATTAATATTTAATGAACTTTAGCTAAATAACAGCTGAGCCTGGCCCACAACATTAAATACCCAGCTAGGAAGACCACTACTCAAGTATCTTGTTTAAATCTAGACCCAAAAAGTAGCAAATATTTTGGGCCCAACTGCTCGACGGTCTTCTGGTCAATTTAAGGAGAGTTGATTGATGGTAGGCTCATTAGAACTGCAAGCTTGTAACCAAACAATGAAGGAATTTTTGAATTACTTTTAAGGTATTTTCAAAATGCTGGAAAATAAGGCAGACATTACGGTTGCCATTAAGAGCAGTTAATAGACTAGAAAGAACGGTTAACTTAGGCACGCTGAAGATTATACTTGTAGACCGCAGTTAATCTGTTAACAACCAAATTTTAGTCCGTAACACTAACTATTCCGCATTTTCCAATGGCAGTATACGAAATAGTGGTCGAATCCTGAAATGTCAAAAAAAAAACAACAACTTTGGCAGAACTTTCATAAATTTTATACAATTCACTTAACAGGAAACCCCAAGAGCGAAAACAAATGAGAAAGTGTTGAGAAGGCAAGCGAAACACCATTAAATCGACCAGATCAGGATCAGGAACAGAAACAGGAACTGGAACTGAACTACAATTTTATATTTGAGTTATCGATTGAAGTATTTCCTTAACGTAATAATTTAAGAGTATGTAAAGTAATATTCAATAACTCTGCTTTTAACTGAAGGTTACAATTTGTAAAATTTAAAACATTTTACATATTGACTTATCGATACTCAAATTAAAGAGTTATCGATACATTTAACATTTTTAGCAATATTTGTTTTGTATAAATTATTCGCAACTACTTCGATGATTGCCGATCAAGTTTTGAACAGTGCATCCCTGGTTTTGTAAAGCATTCGTAAATTTATGGGCAGCACTGTTTGTTGGCAGATTTGTCTCCAATTGTCACGCTTAACATTTTGTATTACTTTTGCTCAAACATTGAACAAAATTATAAACATAATAATAAAATGTCTGAGCACCGAAACCGCTTGACTCGAGAGGAAATCTCAGCGATTTGCAGTTACATCGCAAATGCTGACGCCATCAGCAGCAGCAACCCCCAACCAGAAACCATGAGGCACCTTCCAGCTTGGATTACAGAATTTGAAAATCGCCTGCTATACCAAAGAGAACCGGGTAGATCTAGTGGTGCTCGTCGCATTCCTCCCGCACCACATTTTGGTCGACTCATATTTGATGAACCGTTGAGGATGGTACCACGACGCGGCAACAGTGTCAGCGATTGTAGCCAGCGCAGCAGCGGTGATGAGCCACTAAGTGAAGATGAAGATTAAACATGCCACTTAACTTTGCTTGTTTGACAACAGTGCATCAAGTAATTCATGCACATGTGTCACAAAATATTTCCAAATGTATTAAATGTATTGATTCTTAAATACACTTTGCATAATTAATTATGTAGCTCGGTTTATTCTTTTCTTATTTATTTTTACAAGCCTTTAATATTCATTTCCTTAGATTATTGGGCGCACTCAACATAAGCTCAAAGTTATTTAACTCAATTCAAAAGACCCTTAAAATTTGGGTAAGTTAGTTCATCTACATTTATGACTTGAATTGATCGATTGAGATTACATTGATTGCAGATTACGACCAGCTTGTCTGCCTTTAATTATTTAATGCACATTTTAAGCAATTTGCTTGCTACTAAAATAATGTTGCTTAAATAATTGCAATCGAAAAATGCCACACAGGACAAACAATGTGCAGCAAGCTGAAATCTCTGCACTCGTGCTTCCAGAAGCGTCGGCTGGGAGTGGGAACTATAAATCTGCTGGAACATGGACCAATGCCTGGCAGTTGGTTGGCTCGGCGAAATTTATATGGCAGCTGCCTGGCATGCAATGTTGTCTGCCTACACAAACACACACACACCCACCACACACACACACACACACCCACACACAGATACACACGCCTCCGCAGTTCTTTGTTATGCAAGTTAATCCTTTTTATAGCTATTGTTCAGCGCATCAAAGCTCCGACATCGCTGCCTTCCCCCATGCAACACCCACAGCTTGGTTGCACGCACGCCCAGCGCATTTGTTTCAATGCAGCAGCAGCTGCTGCAGGTCGGCCCGGAGGGGGGTTAGCCGGGCAGGGGCGGATCGGTAGCAGATGTAGCTATAGCACATGTCACTGCATTTTTCAGCGACTTCAAGCGGCGACACAAGCAACATATTAGCTGCCACACACATATTTGGTGCGGCCAGAGTGTGTGGCATGGGGCATGGGGCATGGGAAAAAGGCTACTGTTTGTGGCCGTTGCATGTGCATCTTCCTTGATGGCTCCTGCTAAATCTGGCGAACGTTGTGCAAAGGCGTCGAAGCGTCGGTGTTGAAAGTATTTGTGTGGCGTGCCGCAAATTCATTATTATTTTACCCATCGTCCAAAGCGCTCGAGCAGCTGCACTTGCCACATAGTATAAACACCCAACACATGAAGTAGATAAGCTGCCAACCAAATGGAGTTCTCAACAAGCCGTGAACAAGAATGAACGTCATTAGATAAAAGATGTTTTCACACACTTCAAACAGGAGGCGAGAATCGTGTCGGGACATTTTTGGCTTGTTTTGGTCAGAAAGCTAATGGACTTGTGCAACTTTTGGCTTGAATTTGTAACTTGTGACTAAGGTTGTATTTGTTAGCTATTATTTGCACTTAATTAAGCTACCTTATTATTAATATTAATTCGAACAAATAAGTCAATATTTTTGCTGTATGAAATCCTTAGTCGTGTGTCTTTACTTAAAAGTAGATGGCTTTCAAGTAATTTTCTCTCACACATTAATACGGAGACATTTTGGTATTTAATATCCGTAAGATGGCTAAAACCATGGTGAGATATTTCAGTGAACTGCAACTGCTGCAATTTCTCATTTTAATAAAAATGCAAATGTCTCTCAAAGTGAAGGAATGACACTGTTTTCCCGAGCAGCGACCCTCAACTCAGCTTCCTCCCCATTTTCTCATACAAAACGTTGGAAAAACTTTTCGATTTTTCACCATGACGGCTAAGACAAAAAATATATACATATATATATATGTGTATAAGTGAAAATGACTGCAGCAAAGGAAAAAGAACGCACAGAGACAACAGAGGCAATGGGGGAACTATGTTTTCAATAAGCCAACAGACAACAGCAAACTTCAAAATTGAAAAGAAATGTACTTTATCGAGACAATATTTATTCCCAAGTGCTTCCATATGTCAATAATTACAGTCTCTTAGATAAACGTGAATATGATTTCGATACATTATTCCATCAAGTCTGAATTTAAGTATATACTATGAACAGTGTCGCAAAGCCAGTTTGGAGCAGCGTGAAGCAAAAAATTTAAAGCTTTAGCCTTAACAACTTCGCTTAACCTATTATTCATGGAAGATACCAGCTTCCAGGTAGTTTCTGGGGCTGATCTTGCTCGACTCCTCCAGCAGAGCATTTTTGAGATTATGTTTGCTGGATATGTTGTGATTCTAGATGTTATATTCCAACTGAGCCCACAAATTTTCAAGAACATTTAAAGCTGGAGACTGGTCCGGTAGAATTATGATGTGGGGACAGTTCCAGATAAGCCTGGACTGTACTATTCCGGACTTATGCTAGGGGTCCTTGTCTTGGTAGAACTGGAAAGTCGGATTCCTAGCTTCTCGAAAATTTTGAGTAAATTTTCCTTTAGTATATTAAAGTACACATTATTGTCCATTGTTGTTTCAATGAACACCAAATTTCCGACACCGGCTGCCGAGGTAGATTCCTATACCATGATTGACTATTGCCTTTAAGAGTCCCAGTTTATAAGGGTCATATATTCCATCTGTTTTAGGAATTTTTGAAAAATAATGAATATTGAGTTTATGGCAGGCAATTATATTTTTTGCTTGACGCTGCTCCAAACTGGCTTTGAGACACTGTATATGTAACAAGTAGTTGCAAAACTGTTATATGGTAACACTGGTTAACAGATGGTTACCAGCTTCAGTATTATTCTTAACTATTATTTTATTATTAAACGGGACATAGCCAGTACTACACATATACATATAATATAAGAAAAACTATTTTCATCAGAAGTCCTCATTAAAACTTTATTTTTGAATTCAAATTGAGATATACGAGAATTCAGTTCTTGCAACAGAGTGTTGTTCAACGATTTGAGTGCTATTTTTTTTCGACTTGAATCGGGCTGTTTGATTTTATCGGTGTTACCGCTTTAATCATGGCCACAAGTTTATTTGTTTTTGGACTCGATGTTGATGGGACACTTGTTTGTTCATTCGGTTTACCGCAGAATTTTTGTAGAGTGCTCTGCACCTTATCCCCGTTGCCGCCGGCAAACTGTTCCAACTTCACCTTATTCTTAATAATGAGAAATGAGGGCATGCTGTTAATGTCATACTCCATGGCCAGTTCCTCGTTATCATCCACATCGACCTTGACAACGACCAAGCAATCTTCGTACTCGTGGGCGAACTCCTCAAGACGTGGCCCGATGAGGGCGCAGGGGCCACACCAGGTGGCAAAGAATTCCACCAAAACATGCTTATTGCCAGCCTCTGCAATGATCTTATCGAAATCCTCCTTCGATTGAATGGTTATCACTTTTTTGGGCTTGTGTTTACTTGGGGTGGCGGCAGCTGCCATCTTTTTAAGTGTTTGTGCGCCAAAATGTTGTAAACCGAAAAGTTATTTTGATTATTTGATTTTTTTTTAAGCTTTGAGATAATTTGTCTGACATATTTTTCCTGGATATTTTTCTGGCATATTTATACCCTTAACCCATTAAAAATAGGTAAAAAAGGGTATAATGGGTTTGTGCAAATGTATGTAACAGGCAGAAGGAAGCATTTCCGACCCCATAAAGTATATATATTCTTGATCAGGATCAACAGCCGAGTCGATATAGCCCTATCCGTCTGTCTGTCCGTTCGTCCTAAAATATATTTAACAACTGGGTTAAGGGTATATCGTAGTCGAGCCAACTCGACTACAGCATCTTACTTGTTTTATATATATTTATTTTTTTCCCTATTCATTTTGCACATATATTAAAAATTGAAAAATCAAGACTTAACCGATTTTGAAGTCCTGCCAATATTCTAAAATCGATAATCAGTTACTAAGTTATTTTTTTTTCTAACTTAAGCCTTTGCGAAAGTGCTAAAGTTTTAATGAAAAAAGTAGCACAATTGAAAGGAGTTAAGTGAAAGTTGTGCTTCAGTTGCCCCAGGTGCCCATTGTACATTGTGCTCAAAGCCTGTCAAGCTTTTGGCACTTGGTTTTTGTTGGCTTGGCGTTAACTATCCGTTATCTGCAGCAGTTAGCATCCTTAAAGGATCTTGTTGTTAGTTTTTAGTTGCACTGAGCCGACTGTTTGTTTGTTTGGCTTGTCTTGCTTCTGTCACGAATTAAGACAAATGCATCGCAGTTTCTTGCAGCTGCCACACCAAACACCCGTACATGTGTGTGTGTGTGGGTGGGTGGGTGGGTGTGTGCATTGTGGGTAGTTCTTACTTATCTCTTGACTGTTTACCTTAGGGCTTTTGCTTGGTGCTCTCTTTAGAATACACTTACATTGGGGTATTATGTGTGCGGGTCATGGAGTGAAGAAGACATCCCCGATCTCTCCGATCAGCAACAGCTATTTCTTGTATATGTCGGAAAAATTTTCGGTCTAAGATTCAATTCCAATGTGCAACACTTGTCAAAAATCGATTCTGTGGAGTAGAAATCCACTTCGGTGTGTTGAAGATTCATCTGCATTTTTTTTTGCTTTTGAGCTTTTGCTTGTTGCCAGAGTTCGCCTTCGCATTTTTCTTGGGTTTGATAGTTGTGTGTAGTTGTCTTGTTGGTTGGCCAAGTTCTCGGCGTGGGCCAAGAAGCGTTGGCTTTAAGCGTTTCAAGTGTGCCAACACTTGACATTGAGCTCTCGTTAATAATCCGCTTGTTATGTGCATATGTTGCATAACCTAATGAGCAGCGCAGCGAGAGGCAAATGCCAACATTTAACTAACACACTCCGACCGGAAACAGAGGCAGCTCGTGCTGCAACAACAACAGCAACAATGCGAACACGAACAGTTAACTGTATCGTTGTCAGTTTTTTGTGTCATGTTGTGCAATCGGTTCAGCATTCCAGTCAAGTGCGCGACTTCCGCTCGTTGGGATTTACCCCCTAGACCAGTCTTAACCTCATCTGCCTTGCCACCACCCACCACCCTTATCCGATTTCGCTGTCTCACTCTCTCGCCAGCTGCCGCAATGCGAAAGTGAAAGTGAAAGTGCTGACCTCGCAGTCGCACCTTGACACGCCGCGTGGCAACCTAAAATGCTAAAATGACAAACCACAACTGAAATATTTTGTAGCACAAAAAATAAAGAAACAGATATGATATAGTAATATATATATATATATATATATATATATATGTATATATAGAAAGTAAAAGAATAGCAAAAGTCACGTATGTGGCAAAGACAAATTGCTTCAAGAGGATGGAATGGCACTTCTACTCTTGCCACCAGTCATTCACTTACTCGCTCAATTATTCAGTCAACTTTTCATTCAGTTATTTATATTGCGCATTCGCCAAGTTGGCCAACATATTTTTATTGCGGCCAACGATGAATTTGGGTTGTGCATCAAATGCTTGTCGCGTTTCCAACTCGCAGGACAAATCAAATTTGTATACCCTGTGCAGCCATGAACTCTTGGAAGGATCTTGATACCTGCAGAGTGGGATTGCGTTTGCCATCCAAAGATTCTTTATTTATCTTCATTTCTTAGTTTCTTTTTTATTTATTTGTTAATGAAATATTTGTATTTTAACAATAGTTTCTATTGCAAGGTATTTTTTAGTGTGCACCTCGATTTCCTTGCAACTTTTTGCTTTTGCGTTAAGAGTTATGACTGGAATTTCAGAAAATAGTGGCAGTTAAACTGCCCTTAAAATGTGATTTATTACACTTTTGCTTATGGGGATTTGTTCTAATAAAAACGAACCCCCGCTTGAGTCTCGTATGCGTTCAATTGCCGGAGCAAAACATGGTTTATGTGCTCTGCTCTTGGAGCATTTGGAGCATTTACAAATGTATATTTTGGCGCCCCCAAAAACTATGCTATTCGAAGTGGGCAAAAAAAAATATGTGTTTATTTTGGCAACGGGATCTGACTTTTTGACCATGACTGACAAAGGCCGGATTTGTTTTTTATACCCTGAACCCATTAAAAATGGGTAAAAAGGGTATAATGGTTTTGTGCAAATGTATGTAACAGGCAGAAGGAAGCATCTCCGACCCCATAAAGTATATATATTCTTGATCAGGATCAACAGCCGAGTTGATATAGCCCTGTCCGTCTGTCCGTCTGTCCGTCTGTCCGTCCGTCTGTATGAACGCGCGGATCTCAGAGACTATAAGAGCTAGAGACTTCAAATTTGGAATATAAGATCTCGTATACCAGGCCCAGATCAAGTTTGCGTTATTTTATCGATAACTGCCTCAGTTTCTGAATTATCGATACATTTAGATTTCCGATAGCAGTAAATTGCAGATATCTCTCACAATTTAATGGATACAGTCACCAATTTTGGTTGGTAGGTTGTTGGCGAGGTCCTTGAAAGATCGGCATGTGCCACGCCCACTTCCGACGCCCCCATCACCCCCGACCCAAAAATTTTCAAATGGCTATATCTTCCGCAGTTTTTGAGTAGGGAACGTCAAATTTGGTAGTTATATTACTGATAGTTGCCTTTAAAAACCGATAACAAATTTGTGGTGCCACGCCCACACCTGCGCCTACAATCGACAATTCCGATTTTAAATCGATAACTCCGTATATCTCCGAACATTTTAAAGATAGAGTAACCAAACTTGAAAGGTAATTTGCTGATAACCTCCTCCAAAGATTGGCATACCAATTTTTGGACCACGCCCACATCCGCCGCCCCCAGGAACTTCGTCCCTAGAAATTTAAAATGCGCATATCTGCCGTAATTTGCAAGCTAGAGTCGCAAAATTTTGCAGGTATGTTACTGGTAACTCCCCCAAAGATCGATAAAAAAATTGGATGGCCACGCCCACTCCACCTACCTAAACCGATACACCTGTTGGTGTAAATCGATAAAGCCAAATATCTCGCGCAATTTGAAAACTTAAGTCACCAAATTTTAAAGGTATATTGCTAGTAACACCCTTCATAAATGTGTAAAAAAAATTTTGGACCACGCCCACTCCCGCCCACAAAAAACGATAAATGCCTGTATCTCCCGCAATTTAAGAGCTACAGTTACCAAACTTAGAAGATATATTACTAAGATCGAAATCCAAAATATTTTGGGCCACGCCCACTCCCGCCCACAAAAAACGATAAATGCCTGTATCTCCCGCAATTCAAGAGCTACAGTTACCAAACTTAGAAGGTATATTACTAAGATCGGGCCACGCCCACTCCAGCCCCCAAAAACGATAAACATTTAAAGCTTGGTTCAGGGTATATGGTAGTCGAGCTCACTCGACTACAGCCTTCTTACTTGTTTTTTTTTTGGTATTTGCCTACAATTGGCTAAGGTTCTCTTTTTGTTTTTTTTTGAGTTGCTCGCTTGCCCCACAAACAGAAAAGCACGTTTAAGCATGTCAATGCTGCCGTTGTGTGGTAATTGACTTGTTCCAAACTGTCAGTTGCCAAAATGATGAACAGACCACAACAACTACAACAACAACAACAACACCTTAACGACAAGAACAACACCATCCATATTTCATTGCCAGAACATGTGCGAAAATTTGGCATAACAAGTTTATGAGGTTTGACCATGCGGTGTTTGTGCGTGTGAATTTTTGGAGTACTTCCCCTATTACTACAAGACACACACACATTATCACACACACACACACACACACTGAGGCATGCTCTTTGTGTACCCTTTGAGTGCTGTTGCATTCAATTGTCCCCAAGCCTAAAACACATTTGCATTCATGCTGTGTGTCCATTGTACTCAATGCCATGCGTTTGCTGTTGCTCCAGCCTCCACAACGTGCCACATTCCCTTGAACTCCACTCTTCTTCCTTCCATTTATGGGGCAGGATGTCAGAATGTGGTGTTTGTCTGTCGGGCATGTTTCTCAGCCGCCCATTTGGATTGGAATGCCTTGAAAGCGCAGTCATTGTCAACGTGTAGAATCTCTCAAATTTTATTATGCTCGCAAATGCTGCCACAGCTGCCACAGCCTCCAGGTCCCCACTTCTCAATTCCCCCATGCCCATTTATGGCGACTTTTTCAACTTATTACCAAGAGTAGGAATCAGGCGCAGCGAAGCATCTTCAACTCCTCCACCTTCAACAAAAAAAAAAAAAAAACAGCGAAAAATCGAAAAGCGAGGCGCGACCTCAGCATGTAATGAGACTCGGAGTTTGGCATCAAACTGAACTGGAAGCTACGGCCCGGCTTAGGGCTGTCTTATGGCCACGTTAAGCCAAACCCATCCAGATGAGCCCCGTACATTTTAACAAGCTGCTAATGTGGGCTTTATATGGACTTCTTCTTCTTCTTGCTGGGTATCGAATTTGCGTGTAGTCCGGATTGTCAGTCTATAGTCGGTGGCATTGGCTTAATCCAAGTTGTGCCACAGCTTGGCTTATGGAACCGTCAGACCAAAAAAATATCCCTGTTTCTGCTTATCACTTTACGAACTGCATTACGGGTTAAACCCATTAAGTTAACACTAAATTACGATTATTGTCTTTTATAAAAGACCAAAGTCGGAAACATCTTTCTCGTATTAAATTTTGGTAGATTCTGAATTTAAGGCTTACTTAATTCTTAATACTTTGCAATTTATAAGTTTTTGAATTTAAATTCCTTACAACCGTTTCCAGCTTTAGTTTCCGGCTTTTAATGCTGTAAGCCCGCTTTTTAACCTTTTTCCCGTTTAGTTTTTTTTAATCTTTAATGCTTTGCTCTATTGAAACTTGCTTATCGATTTGATAGCAGTGCAGTTGAGATGGATCCCTTTGGCTAATTAATCATTATAAAATGCAAATAAATTCACATAGCCATCTTGTGCAACCCACTAGCAGTAACCAGTTAGTAGCTACCAGTTAAGCACCCTTCTCCTTATCCCCTCCGGTTGCCTGTCTAATCAATAAGCTTAATGTGCCCAGCAAAAAGTGAACAACTTCAGAGGACCAACAACATCTAAGCAGTCAGCATAAAAGACTTCAATCAATCAAATGCCACAGCAGCCATCGAATGAGGAGTTGGAGGAGCTGACAATCTTTGCGGTTGGGTTTGGAGCTGGGGGGCAACAACAAAATGTGAAAAAGGGTTGCCTCATTGCTGCTGCTCCTGTTGCTGCGAGGCATTAAAACCACATGTGCTTCAACACAAAAATATTTTATGCCCCAGATGTTGGTTAGAGGTGCTGCCTCGAGGGATGCTTCGTGGCTGGCTGCTGGGTTGCTGGGGAGGCTGCTTTTAGGGGTCTGCTACTTGGCAACGGTTTCTGTCTTCCTAACAAGCTGCGTCAACAAACTAAACCACTTTGAAATTAACACGTTACATTGACATTGACAGCTTTATGCGTGCCATGCCGAGTGTCGAGTGTCGAAGAGTGCCAAAGAGGAACCAAAGCAGTCATCCTTACAGCGCTAGCTGTCAGCTACAGTTTGAGCCAAAGGCGTGTAGGTGTGCGAAGGAGAAAGAGGCGGGGAGGGAGAGGGGGAAGGAGGCAACCAAACGATGCGGCAAATATGACGGTAGCCCATGGAGGCAGGCGTAATGCTAACGGAATGGCGGCCGGAAGGCGCGCAAAAAAGGCAATTTCCGTTGTGGCATAAACAAGACTAAAGACTCTTTATATATATGTGTGTGTGTGTGTGTGTGTTTGTGTGTGTATTATGTGTGTGTGTGTGCGTGCGTAGTTTTTATGCGCTGGCATTCAGCGAAACGAAAATTACCAATTCAAATGCCAGAAGTCGAGGTAAAAACGAGATACATCTCTTTACCCCATCCCCCCTCCCCACACTTCACATCTACGTGCACCTTCGCACTAACCTGACGCGAAATTAAATTCAGTGTCAATTTGGTTTCGCCAAAGCGTGCATCTAACGAGGGATCAACTGGCATCGCCTCTGCGTAATCAGTGGCAACAAAAAAACAAAAAAAATAACCGAATTGAAATGCCTAAGAGAAAAGCTGAGACAAATTGTTGTGAGAAAATGTGTGAAGTGGCTAGGGTCAGGAATAAACACACACACACACACACACACACACACACACACACATAGCAGTTGCCCCCCTTCGACACAGTATTTTATTTGGGTTTTTTTTTTGTATTTTGCTGCCCCACGATTTTTCAGTGCCTGTTTAATTTGTTGTGCGTGCTCAGCCGAATGAGTTTATGCCCCAAAATTGGTCTGGCTCGGAGCGGCGAGGCAAATGAAAATTGCAAGTGCTGCAAAAGCAAACTGTGCGGAAACATTCAAGAAGTGCAAAAATTTTTCCGTTGCCTGTTAATGGATTTGCCCAAAAAAAATAATAAGGGTTACAGCCAACAGCAGAGCAATATATATTTTGTACATTGAACTAGAACATGTAAAAAAAAAGTCACATAAATCGAGTTTAAAGCTAGCCACGACACTTGAAAGTGCCATTGTTATCAGAATTATACGATTTATGATCACAACCCAATAAGGCGTAATAATCGATGATACGAAATACACGATTTACAATATCAACTTTAGATTAACACAACTTTTGATAGCCATTTTTGAAGGGAACTTTTCATTTCTATTTAAGAGTTTGGCGCAGCAATTCATTTAATTGTTTTGAAATTTAATAGAAAACAAGAAAGAATGCTGAAGTCGAGTGAGCTCGACTTCGATATACCCTTAACCCACCTGTTAAATATATTCTAATACTGTTGGCAAATTTCACCTTAAATTACACCAATTGATCAATAATATGTATATGCATATTATGTATAAATACGAAGACTCTGCCTCTAAAATTGTAGAATTTATTGATATCGGAAATCGAAATATATCGATAATCGATAAATGGAGACAGTTATCGATAAAATAAATAAATTTGATTTGCGCCTGGTATACGAGAACCTATATTCCTTATTTCAAGTCTCTAGCTCCTGTAGTCTCCGAGAACCGCGTGTTCATAAAGACGAATGGACGGACGGACAGACAGACAGACATGGCTATGTCGACTCGGCTGTTGATCCTGATCAAGAATATATATATACTTTATGGAATCTGAGATGCTTCCTTCTGCCTGTTACATACATATGCACAGAACCATCATACCCTTTTTACCCATTTTCGTTTCGCTCCGTTAGGAACTAGTTCACAAGCAGCAAACAGCGAGTAGCAGTTTGTGGAACTACTTGGGAGCAAAAAATACTCAAAGTTTAAGTGTTCTTGTTCTCTTCACTTTTGATACGCCCTAAAAGTGGATGATATTGCGAGAGGTCCTTGAGCATTCCGTGATTTGATGACTATTTGATTTCGCCTTTTTACAATTTCCTTGGTAGTCAAAGCAAATACAACAACAACAACAACAACAAGAGGAGCAAAACCAATAAGAAGAGCAGTCAACATCAATTGATTTGTTGTATAAGCAATTTATTTACATGCAATAAATTTACAAATCGACAATAATGCAATTTACTTGCCCCCATTTCGTATATTATTGGGTTTTTTTTCCTTAAGTCTGTCATTTGTTCTTTATTATTGCAGTCGTCCTTTTTTATGGATTGTCCAGTTTATGGATATATATGTGTGCGAAAATTTACGAGCATAAGTGTCAGCCGGTATTGTAATTTTCCTTCTTCACATTATCTGATTTTTTCCCCTTTATTTGTTTTATGCTAAACGCTGATATTATTTACATTGCTTAAATTCTGACAATTCGACAAATTTGTGGAGTATTCAAAATAATTCATTAAATACTTTTCGGAATTGACAATGGAATTCGACATGCAAATAATTCCATTGAATTTCTGTTACAACAAAATAAATAAATAAATGAGCTGAAATTAGTTTGTAATTAATGCTCATGAATATATTGATTCAATTATTTACAAAATATTAAATATTCATTATATGTATAATTTAATACAGTTATTAAGCCACTCATTAATTCATTGTTGTTTGTTAAAGATTAAAGTAATAATTTGAACTAATTTAGCAGTTCTTGTTAAAGCTTAAATCTTGTGTAAGTTGAGGCAACCCTCTTCGTTGGATTCAGTTCAAAAACTTTGCAGTAAGCCACACATATCTCAAAATAAAGCCAAGTATATCCTAATTGAACCATTTAATTGTCATATAAATTTCACATTTTATCGCCCCAGACAGCAGCTTTAACCACCAACCACAGCAGAGCCAAACAAACCAACAAATACAACAACAAAGTTCAATACAAGTTTAAGTTCCATAAGGATTGACTTCATTCCCGGAAATATTTACGATTTAACATAAAGTTGTATGTTTCTTTAAAGTTATTTTCTTATTCATTTTTCGATTTTTGCCTTTCGAATTTTTCTATATTTTTTTTGTACAGTTAATTGAAGAGCGTACTTATGAACATGGCCAGTTGGGTGCAGAGGAAAAAATTGTAAGAATTTTCCTAAGCTTTTCTATTCAATGTGTTTTTCACCACCCTTTTTTTTTTGTTTTGCTCACGCTAAGCTGAAACTCACGAGCGAGCAATTTGCTGCAGCCATAGAAGGGCTACAAAAAATAGAGACAAAGAGAGACAAAAACAAATAGGTATTGTGCAAGTGAGAGAGAGAGAGAAAGAGCAGAGAAATGCAGCAAAAAAAATGCAAAACAAAATTCCTGAGCTCAGCAGGAGCTCAAAAACCCTCAGAGGGAGCTGTAAATTAAAATTGTTTTTGTGGAAACCCCCGCTCTCATTGATATGCCAGCCAGGCTGCTATATAGCATATATATATGTACATATATATGTATATGTATTGTTTTTTTTGTAATGCGCCTAGGAGGATAGCAACTTTTGTGCTCATACAGGAATTATCATTGCCTTCTAATTGCTGCACGTTTCACATTAGGATGCGCCCCGTCGAAACGTGTTTCGGTGCCCCAAGAACAGAAACATTTTCCAAAGTTTTACTTACTCTTCTATTGGGTAATCGAAATTTGTGGCGGAAAATGCAATGCTCAGTTAGAAAATATTCTCAAATACTTGCTCTAAAAATTGTGTAAACTATCTATTCAAAAATGTAGCATTCAAATCAAGCCATTGCTTCATTTTGAATATAGTTATTGGCTATCGTTAGGAATTGGTCAATAATCCCTACTAAATTCAATGCAAGTAACATTTTTTATGAGACTCGCTGCAATCCTACAGAAAGAGAAGGATTCTTTGGAATGGAGTAGGATACTCCCCTCAGTATGGAATTTTTCAAGTTAGCCGCTTGGCACAACTTTTGTCTGACATGTTTCGACTCGCTTTCTCATATTGTCCAAGCAGCACAGCACACTTGCATGCTTGACAAACACACACACTCACACACACGCACTCACACACACATGGAGGCATGCATGACTGCAATGTGCGCTGGCAAACATTTCAGGCTCTTGGCAGGCTTCAATGTTCATGTTGAATGCCCCATTGCCAGACTGTTGACATTTTAATAAAAATTATTTCAGTGCATTCGCCGCATTGCAGAAGCGCCTCTTCAAAGGCAGCAGGCAGCATTGGCCAAGCGATGGATAATCGAGGACAAGAAGGAGTCGCACTACATGCAACACCATTCAGCCAGAATGAAAGAGAAAGAGAGATAGAGAGAGAGACAGAGAGAGATGCGATTGCAATCCCTAGATTATGAAAGCATATTTGAGGCACATTTAACTGAACTATGCACTTATCGAGCTGATATTGCTGCAAGTGCATTTGGCTAATATTAAAATGTCGAAAGCAAATTTACTTTTAATTATTCGCTTCACTAACTTAAATTAGAAATGTGCACGTGATAATTACAAATGTCATTTTCAACATTTTCCCTTTGTCCCAAGCCCGCATATAATTAAAAAAAAAACTTTTCTTTCTAGTTTTGAGTTGAGTTTATTAGAAATGTTCTACGAATGCGGGTAACGTTCTTGAAATGGCCAGAATATAATTCAAAGTTATGTATATTGTAACAGATACTCACAAGTGTTTACTCACGCAAATATAATTAATGCAAGTAGTTCATAATATTATCTAGATGTTAAAAGTTTAGTTGGAAAAAAGAAGAATTTTCTTGTTTCCCTAAAAAGTTAACTAAAAACATTTTACGGATTATTTGATTCACTTTCACGAGTGCCGCACTTCACTAGGCCAAATGTTTGCCCCCCCCAAAAAAAGAAGAAAAATACACAAAAAGTATGCAACAAAATGTTGCGCAACAACAAATAGTGCGGAGCTCAGTGCTCTGTCCTCTTTTCGGTCCTCGAATAAATTTCAAGTTTTCGGCCACTTGTGCAAGCTGCTTTCTCCCTGTTTTCTTTTTTTTAACTGATTTGAAAGTAATAAAGTTTTATGGCACCAGCCAATTAGCGAACTGCCTAGGCTTACTGGAGCCAGCCGGCGACCCAAACCCATCTCGTATTCGATTTTGTGCCTCGGGAATATACTGGAATACTTCCAGACAGTTTCAGGGCAAGGGCGATGGTGTGACCTCAAAGCGGCTTTCATTATTAGCCAATGGTTCTTATCAACTTATCGGGTAACTTTGCTTGGTCTACGGCCAACTTTGACTTTGACCTGATCGGAATGTCGACAAATTTGTTGACAGCTCCAGTTTGGATAAGCTGACAAAGACGCATCGAGGGGAACTGGAAAGTGGCAAACTAATAATAAATCTTGTTTATTGGTTGTGGCCATAATTATGTTTTGATAGGGGATTAATTTATTGTCTAACAAGAAAGGGAAGTTTGTTGACTTTCTTATTAAATTAGTTTTAATGATATTTTGAATATTTGTCAACATTTTAGATAAAATAAATGTTTACAAATTTAATTATAAATTTGATTACTTAAATATATCTAAAGTTTATTTTAGCACTCTCATTAAAGAGTTTGAATTTATATTCTTCAACTTTTGTTTAACACGAATTTGAGTTATTATTTAAAGAAATGATTACAATCAATTTTTAATGAAGAAGCATTTTTGTTGAATTAATTATAAAGCTGAGTTATTAAATTACCAATTACACTAAGCTTTAATTATATTTATTTTACTTTTATTTTGTTGTATTAAAGGCACAAGTGACCCTAATTGATTTTGACTCTTGCTGCTTGTAGCTGTTTGTCGTGTTTCATTTGGCCGCCTTAAAAGCCGTGTCCAAAACACAAAGGTATTTGACCTGAGGACAGGTCCATTCTACAGCTTTTTGGATACGATCTGCGGGTATCTTCAATTTAAAATGTGTTATGTGAAAATATATTGAAAATTGGAATATTTGTCATGGTTAAAGGTAATTACTTTAGATGCAAGAATATCTCAACAACAACTTGGCTTAAAAGATTAAAATAATATATTGCCAGATGTTAAGTGAAGTAAGAAAGGGTATCAAATCTTTGGATTTAGCAGGTTCAAAATTTTTCCTTGTTTTCTTATTTATTTTCTTTTCGTTTCGTTTCGTTTGGTTTTTATTCCCTGTGTGGAATAACAAGGACACGGCCTTTTTTTGTGGCAAAAACAACCTTTGGCCTGCAGGCAATTCATTGATAAGCCTTGAGTGCTTTAAGGAGAAAGCCAAAATTGAATAAACATTGTAAATATTTGAATTTCATGTGGAACGTCTGCACCGTATGCAGATGTCGAAGGTGAACATTCTCGATAGCAAGTCTGAGAATATTATTATTTTTTATGGCTGCATTTCGGCTTTATGATACTTTGATGTTTGCATAAAGTTCAAGTTAATAAAATGCTTTTATGTTTCACTTTGCCCTTGCACATTATTAAAGCTAGTTTAGCAACCACAGACTCACACACCCAACACACCCAACACACACACACACACACACACTCAAACACCGTCTCCAAGAAACTAGGAAAAGCGGAGATTTTCATTTACCCAGCAAACTTGATCCAAAGTTTTTATGGCCTTGGGCGACTACTTGGTTATTAAATGGACGTACTTCCAATTTGCTTTATGACTGACATTAATAAGCATTGTAAGAGTTCAAAAGCACACACACACACACACACACACACACACACATATACACCGATGCACACACACACACAGTGACACTTTTATGTTGCCTGTTGCAAGGCTCTGCGAGAACATCAACAACTGTCGCTGGCTTTATTTTTATTTAATTTATATGCTTATTTATGAAGTAGCAATAGTGAAATACAATTGTGCAACAAATCAGCCTTGAGCCCGGCAACATCTGGCGTTGGCCAACAAATTGTATTAGGTGTTTCAGCCTGCCACATAATAAGGCATTGGACTTTGTAGTTGGGCCCGAGTTCTCGCATCCATCCCATTACTTTTTGTAGCTGCACCCACGACAGCTGCTTGCCTCATAAGGAAGCATCTCATGATGATTTTAGTGCTTTGTGTTATTGCTTCTCAAATTGCTTTTTGACGTTTGTTAAACCAACGAACCGATGAGCCTTGGCCAGCAAAATAAAATATAGTTAAGGCAAGTTGTAGATTAAATAATGCTGATATTTAAAAAGGGTTCGATAATGTGTTTGCTAACACCGTTCAATTCTGATAATCAAGTGTGATAATAGAGGTGGAAGAGCTCAGAAACAGGAAACTATCAGGATTCCCTGTAGTTAGTCCAAAGGATGGAGTCAAACTTAACTGGTTAACAGAATGTGAATCAAACGAAAGGGGGGTGAATTTAATTTAAATTTTATCACTGCTATTCTCACTTGAGGTATTAAATTTTACTGTATTACTTAAAGCTGGTGTCCCACTGCTGGCTCATCTTAAGGCCCATTTTATGTCTAATCAGAACGAATGCCTTTGGTCACAGCTCATTGCCAAAATGACAATGGAAGTGACCATGCGCCGGGCATAGCTATTAATTAATAGAAACAACAACAAAAGGGCCCATCTACAAAAGACTCGACCAATATCAAAGTGCTTGGCCATAAAAAACGAACCAGCACAAAAGCAACAAATTAGCAAACAGTCATCGGTCTCCCCCCACTCCTCTCCCCCTCTTATTTTCATATACCACCCTGCCACCTAAACATGAACAACAAACTGTTACAAGGTCCCCAAGTCCTTTTGTTGTGGTCACATTTATCTATAATATGTATATATATATATATATCCATATCTATATATTTATATATATATATAAATAGACCTCCAGTCTTGTGAATTTTGTGGTGGCTGTTGAAAAATTGTTGCTTAAATTTCAATATTGATTTTGCACGCCCACAAAACTCAACAAATGTTTACGACTCAAGAGCTGTGCAAATATGTGAATGTCTGAGCCTAATCCTTTGTCTTTGCCCAATTCGATGTGACCAAACATATTCATGATACATTTGTTTCAGCTTCAGGAAACTCTTGAGGCAGCAACCGTCTAAGGCTGTGGTTAACACTCAAAGATGGGCCTGAAATAACAACAATAGTTTGAAGTCTGTGTATTGTGCATAATTTGCATGCTTAGTGAAAATTTCATCGATGAACATGTTTGTGGCATCACTGATAACGTGCCACGTTTGAAATTTCACAAGACTTCAACACAAGGATTTTAGTTGAGAATGCTGGTAGAAATCGAGTAGGCAACTTAATTTATAAAGCATACCTGATATCACGATAAGATAATCGGTTAAACGCACACGTAACACAATCTTATCGATAACATCCACATGACATGTTTAATGGCCCCAAGTGGCCATTATCGTCTTACCATTAGCCCAGCCAGACATGTGATTTGTGTATTTACATTCCTTTATTTCTCTAACCCCATTCAGCTTGTGGCAAATTCTCGAATGCGAATTGTGTCCATTCATTTGCTTATTGTTTTGTTGCAGTGTACATGGCCTATTATTTATTTATATATAATCCGACAAGTTTTCGGCAAAGAAGTACACAGTTTTCCAACTAGCTTCATCTTTAAGTTAAACAAAAAAATTGTTGCCACTTCATATTTGCAGTGGAATTAGAGCAGCAAAATGAATATTTATGATGTTGAATTCAAAGCCCATCCAAGCTTTATGGATATTTTAAAAGCAAACTTTAAAAACAAATTTTAAAAGCCATAAATAAACAGAACTAGTTGCTTTGCGATAAGATAAGCGAATCATTAAATATTCGATTATAAACCGTGCAATTCACGGCAATTCAATTTAATGTGGTTCCGACAAGAGTTGTTCAGAAACTTTGGTTTCTCTTTAAAGTGAAGTGAAAACTACTGCGTAAAACTCTTGTTTTGTGTTTAATGAACGACAAAAAAAAATGAGAAAAGAGCGGAAATTGTAAGTGTAATCAAATAAATTAGACAAGTACGTACAAGTGCGTTATTTTCAGCACATTAAGTGCCGCTTATTGTTGCCGCTGCCACAATGAATGAGCGAATGAATGAATGAATGAATGCATGAACGAGTGGGCGGACAGTTGGAAACTCTCTGCCATCTCTGAATGAATTAACTACACTCGACGCGTTGTAATAGCATCCAACAACTGACTGACTGACTGACTGACTGACTGACTGACTGACTGACTGACTGACTGACTGACTGACTAACACTCTCTACGTCGCTTTTCGCCAACATTTAAGACAATCATTTTAATTGAAGTGCTACTTGCGTAAAGTAAGTGGAAATGCCCAAATTTAAGAGCGGAATCACAGTGCTCTAGTTGCGAGTGCCTGAGCAGGAGATAGGATATCTCCTAGCACCTAGTATACATTCCCAGAATTCCTTCTACTTCTTAGTTAATAGATTTTCCCTGTTGTAGTTTTCAGAGTTGAACAAATAAAATGGATGATTTGCTGTCCAAACTTTAAAAGTTGTTCAGTTTTGATTGCATTAGCTGCTGCTGAATTCTGATCTCTGTCAAATTAGCAATTGACAGCTTATTTCTCTTTGACTTGGCACAGCTTTGTCTGCTTAATTCAAAAGAGTTTTGACTTCAATTTATCACAAAGTGAATTTAAATGTAATTAGTTTGTCTGCTATTCAAACTTTACCTTATCATTTTTATTCAATTATTTATTCAAGCAAACAAATAATAGAAAATGATAACTCTACTTACAAACACCACAAATGTATTATGTATGCTTGTAATGATTGTGTATTAATAATCTTATGCAATTTGCTTTGTTAATTGTATTGTTGTGCAAATGAAAACCACACAAAATTGGTATTAATAATCATAATAAGCACAACAATGTTCGTCTCTCTCCTCTCTTCTGCTCTGTTCTCCCACTCTACTAACACCAATACAAAGAAGCAACAAAGTCGATGTTTGGAGAGTAAAATTTTTGTGGGAGAGCCGCTCTCAATTTCAGCTGAGTGGATCGTGGCACTCTCAATTCAACTTAATTCTGTAATCCTCTCTTACTGTAATACTCAGCAGATAATCGTGGCACGCTCAATTCAACTTAATTCTGTAATCCTCTCTCTTACTGTAATGCACAGCAGGTAATGCTCCGCTACAGTTGCTTTGAGAGTAAACCGTTATTAAATCGGTTTTGCTAATTACAGCACTTACGTGATTTACGCAAGAGCTGTGCTGATAGCTATGCATTAGAACAAAAACCATACACGCAAAAAGTTACGGAATTAAGTTGTTTATATTGCGGTTATTTCGGTTGGTGTTCTTAACTGCATCGCACACGCAACAATTTATAACTATTAAGTAAATAAATAGCATATTTAGCAATGCAAGTAGAGATGGGATACAGAGAAAATCGCTTGTTATCCTTTTAGTGGTTTATGGTTTTTAGTTCAGTATTTACACAGCAAAATAAACATTAATTTTAAAGCTGCTCTAAGCTGAATGCCGTCATGTGGACACTGATTGAAGTTGGCATAAATTTAATGATCTTAAACAGTTTTCACTCTTAAATTGATTTAAAACTAATTGCTGTAGAAATGCTTCTACAAAACTTGAAATATTTCTAAATGGTATTGCTTTTACTTAGACTTTATTGGACTAGAAAACTAAAAGTATCCTTCAGTTTTGTATAAAATGAGCAGAAAAACTATGCTGCATTCAAATGTTGCATACAAAATGTTTCTGCAATTATCGCAAATTTTTTTTCTGCCTTCTCCCATGTGTGGCATTTGATTAATATATTAAGAGTGCGTATGTGTTGGTATCCATATGTGTGTGAATGGCCATTGAGCAGGCGTGGCATGTTGCATATTTCACATTTGACGCACGGGTTGCTTTCAATGTGAATGTTAATTATACCCGTCGACACTCGCATTATGCATAAATATGGATAAAAGTGAGCATGTTTTTTCACGCTGCTCGACCTTTTTGTGTAATGTCCATTTTCTGTTTTGAGCAACCTTTTTTCAGTCACACTTTTTATTGTTTTTTTTTTTTCCAGTTTAAATATGAAAATTAATCACTCAGCAGAGGCAAAGGGCTGGGCCAGGGAAGAAAGAAATATATACATATATATATATATATATATTTATATATATGTATGTACAACAAATTTATATGACTTTTTAATGGGCCTTTAATTAGCTCATTTCGTAGACAAATGTTTGCCTTCTCAGCGCGTTTTGTTTACCGTTCTGATGAAGCAGTGTTTCTGTATTTGCAGGTTTTGTTTGTTGGCTTTATTTGCCTTTCAACGCGTTGCTCTTTTGACGGTTTTACTACGCGAGCGTAACACGTTACGCATACGTAATATGAAAGGCGCCACGAATTAGGCTATGAAAATTTGCTAAGCCTAATGAAAGCTGTGTGTTGCAATGTCTATCGCTTCTCTTTTGAGCAGATTGCTGGCCAAATACAGGCATTGCACAGACAGAACCGGGCCAGCTTTCAATTCACGGCTCAAATGCCCAATTGGCCGTGTAGACAAGTTTTTATTGGGTTTGGTTTTATTCCCATTTTCATTTTCATTTTCATTCCACTTGAATGCTCAATGAAGCAACCGCACAATAAATATATATATATATAGTATATATAAATCAACCAAAAATATATAAAATAAAAGTAAAAACAAATACAACTTAAATCTTGCATTTTGCATAAATTTAACGCACACAGCTGCAAAACTAACCAATTTTTCGACCCAAATCTGTGCTTAATATTCAGAAAACCAAAAAAAAGGAGAAAAATACAAATATCCTGCGGTTTATGGTTGACATTAAAAGCCTTGGCCACTTATACACAACAAAAGTGTTAATTAAGCGGCAGAAATAAAAAAGTACAAAACGTCGGATGTCGACTTTTAAACCATAATTAAAATTGTCAACTTTTGTCAAGCGTTTCTTTTGTTGTTTTGCTTGTCGCTGGAGGCTTACATTTTTTTTAAATATATATTTTTTTTTTTTAATTTGCAGTTTTTTTCCTTTTATGCTCCCTGATGGGACTGCTGTCGTTATAAGTGGCTACTGTTGCCACTCGTTAAAATTAATCAATTAATTAAACTTTTTGTGTATTTTATTTTTCCTATCTGATTTACGTGCCATGTAACATACGAGTTGCATTGAAAGCTTTATCCTTGAAACGAATATTGCCGATTGCTATTAATGAGCTGCGGCTATTTAAAAAAGAACTCATTAAATTAACAAAAATAAAGTCATTTATCCACGTAAGCCGAATAAGAATTAATCGATGACTTTCGATTATTGATATGAAAAAAATATTATCGAGCAGATATTGTTATTATTTCTTTCAAATAAAAGAACGCATTAACAAAGCATATTTTTAACATTCAGTAATGTTCTACTAGATAATTATTAAAAATTATAGATTTTCATTAAATTACATTTTTTAAATTTACAAAATATTTGGCCTATTTCAATTAAATAATTTTCTTTCGTTGCTTATCAGTTTCTCATATTAGCAGTAACGCAATTTGTATAAAATTACTTTTCCCATCATTTTGTAATTAGCAGAATTAAATTAAAATAATTAAATATGTATAATGTATGCATTCAATTGTGTGTTTGGCTAATTGAAATAATGTTCATGATTAATGTTGAGTGCTCTTACAACAACATTGTATTTTGTTTTATTATCTTTTAAATCACACTAGTTAAATAGATTTGTTGGATTTGTGGCTCGAGTGCTGATACCAATTTCATAAATCAATATTTTTTAATCTGTGTTTCTGATATTTGTGGCCTTTGTACTGATAAGCAGTATTTTTTTATTTTTTGGAAACGTATTTCATGAGCAGTTATTAAACAGCACGCTGGAAAAGCCATAAGCAAAATTATTATTTAATAATTCTCATTGTTTATGAAATTGTGACTGTGTTTATTTTAAAGGGTGTTCGATTATATTGAATCCGAAAAATACACACATTTCATAATAGACTCATTCTTATTGTTTTTAATTTTGTCACAAAAACGGAGACAATTTATAATATTGCTTTATAGTTTATCATAGACAAGGCGTATTTGTTATGTTAATATTTAATTTATTTATATATATTTAATTTACTTTTTGCTGAGATTTGCCAATAGTTCAATCTTATTTTTATTTTATTTAATTTTATACAGTTGCGTTCTATTTTATTTTGTTTTCGAACAAAGTTTTTGTATTTATTAATGGAATCGGTTCCGATTTGTTTTCTCAACTCTCATCAATATTGAAAACAATTGAATATTGCTCATACGCAATACTCACTCGCACGCCATCTATTAAATGCATCTAAATATAGAAAAAAAAATATATATATATATAAATATACTGAAAAATATGTATCATTCATGTAGTTTTTCAAACGGCCTATGTTATGGACTGCTTTGTTTGGTCAGCTTAAATATAGAATCCATAGTATTTATTATAACTAACCAAATTTTTCTTTTACTTTATTTATTGATATGTTGGACTTATCGTTTGCCACTTAATTTTCACTCGACTGACTCAAATGACTTTAATTTCACAAAAGCATTTTAGCCATCTGCCTTGGGCCATTTTTTATTTACGCTTCCTATGTTTTATTTTAATCCATTATGTTTTTTGCTGTTTTTGCTGTATGAATATTGAAAAGGCCTTCATGTTTTTCTCGTTTTTCAATACGAACTCCCTTTATTGCACTTTTATTTCCATTTGCTACACGAAATCTAGATTGAATATTTATGTATCAATTACAACTTGTGGAAATGGACAATCATTTGTCAGTTTGGGATGCTTTTACAAGGACGTGTAAATATGGTGCAATATGTTTGGTAAAAAATAACATGCTAATTGATTTGTGGCAACAAACATGAAATTGAGCTTAAATAAGTCGACAAATTTGTATTAAATAAATCAATATTTAATATTATAAATATTTTTAATAAACATAAACAGATTTATATTGACTGATAAGAAGCAATAGTTTTATTACCCTAACTAGAATTTAAAATTTTCGACCGACCCATGAACACTGCTTTATAAGATTGGTAAAGTTTCTTCAGTTATTTATAAATATAATTTTAATTGGAATAAATTTATATCGAAATTATTTTTTTTTTATAATCTCAATCATAATTTTAAATATTTATTCGTACTCATATTTATCTCAGCTATAATTTACTCTATTATTTGTTTTAAATATTAAAAGTTTTTATAAGTTTTATGTAATTTATTGTGCAATTTTCTTTTAAATTTACCGACTTGCGTTATAAATATTTGTGCAATTAGTTTTATGCATCATTTTGTCAGTTCGGCATTTGGCCAAGCTTTTCGAGCCAAGTTCGTAAGACACTTCATAACACTTGACAGGTCGCCATGCTTATAAAATAGGAGTATCTTCCCCTGCATTTGCAATGTTATTTTCTTGTGTCGTTTCCTTTTTTATTTAGTTTATTTTTTCATTTTTTCGCATAAACAAAATTTCACCCGTGTTAGCGGCACATAAAGCATAAAAAAGAGGCGAGCCAAATAGCTGGCAAAGTTTTTGGTGCTTTGGATTTTCGTAAATAATGTGTTGGATTTGGTGGCATAGACAAAACGGCGGCAGTACGAGGCAAGTAAAAAACGAAACCGCAAGCAAATTTCAAACCAAATCTAAGTTGTAAATGAAACGTCAAATTTGATTACAGTTGCAAATTCACTGCAGACAAACAAGGGCGCAAACAAGCAGAGCACAGAGTGGGGCATAGATTGAGGATGTTACTAGGCAAAAAAAAAATAAGAACCATAATAAAAAAAGAAAAATTCAAAAGTTCATATAGATCGTGGTGCATAAAGTAATGGAAAATCAGCAGTGGCGACGATGACAGCGCAACTAGAATGCAAACGCCAACGCAATGGAAATTAATTTCTGTCTGTCCGCCTATCCGCCTGTCCGTCAGTTTGTCTCCATGCCCCATTCCGGTTGTCTCTACATATATATTCATATATATATATATATATATATATATAACTGTTTAGTAAAGCACGCGAATGACACTCACACATCGACGCAGCGCCTCAGCGTACACAAACACTCACATTCAGATTCACTCGCACAAACACGGAGATGAGAAAGTCGCGTACTATTTGGCTACACAGCGACCGATGGAGAGTGAGAGAAAATAGAGAGAGAGACAGAGGGAGCCACAGCGAATGCCCGAAACCGAACCGCACGTGGCGACTAACAAGCGGCAACTAAACTGTAAACTCGGCCATAGCAGCCAAAGCCACGCAGCAGCTGGAATCGTCAGTTCCCCAACATTGAGCGAGAAGCAAAGCGAAAAGCAAAGAGTGAGAAAAAACCAGATTGTGTCAAGGCGCCAAATTGTGTATGTTGTTGCCGGCGAAAGAGCAGAGCACAACAAATGCAGCAAAGAGCGCAAAGTGCCAAGAGAGTGAGTGTACAAAAATTGAGTGCAAGTTGCTTCTCCAGGGCAACAGGTGTCGCTTGTGGTCGCCGTACAAAACTGTAAGAGAATGTGTCCGTTGTTTTGTGTGTATGTGTGAGTGAGTGTGTGTGCGACAAATTGTTTAGAAGCGGATTTGAGTTTTGTCTGCGTTGCGAGTTTCGTGACTCGGATTACAGTTTTTGTTTTATTTCCTGTTCTTTGGCTTACCATTTGGTTGGCATTCACTGCGTATACGTTATATTCATGCATTGACAATTTGTGTGAACAATTTGTGTGTGCACAACTCGAAATACTACCGATTAAGTGCTTTGAAATTTAACGAAGTTTCTTATGCATATATAAAATAAGAATTTATATAAAATTGGCATGAATTCGATTGAGAATTAATGTAAAAACTGCTTGCAAAAATATTTTTATTCGTTATTTAATTTGTGCACATTAGTTTTATGTTAAAAGTGCTTTTGGAAAATGTGTTACTTTATTAATTTATTTTTATTTTGTTATTTTAATTTACATTTATTTGGTAAAAGTAAAATAAAATATAAGCTTCACAACATTTCAATATGAACTCTTAATTAACCTTCATCAAAAACAAAAAAAAATAATTAAATTTATAAATACCCTAATCACGTTCATAGCTAACCCCGGGGAAAACCCGCAGCTGCCAATTAATCCATTTAGGCAACAAAAAAAAAAAATCCCTGGACACTGCACGAAGGACAGTTGACAGAAAAGAAAACCCAAAAGGAAATGTCATGCAACAATCAAATACTTAAGCCAGTTAACATTTATGCATTAAGGAAATTGGAGCGGAGATTAGGACGAAAGTAAATTGGGTCTGATAGGTAAAAGGAGTGGAAGCAAATATGAATATAATCAAATTAAAATCCTAATAGTTAACATTGTCATCGCAGTTTAAATCATCATAAGGCTTAATGGCTTAGTCCTGCCGCACAACGGACGAAGGCGGCAACACAAGCCAAGGACATGTTTTGGCCCACGGGATAATCAATTATGCCGCACAGAGACATTAACACACAAAGGAGAGAGGCAAGGCAGGTCAGGAAGCTTTTAATACTTTAATTGGCATGAGCCCAAATCATTTATGACCAGTTTTATGAGCCTCATAATTGCATATTAATAATGACAATGATTTGTCGATTTGGTCATACACAGATTAGTCAAAAACATAATCGGCTTACTCAAATAATTATATTAAGTAAGTGCCATCAATCAACTAATGTTCCGAGTAGATGTGACTTCACAAGCTGGCGTCTACCCAAAGCTCATCATATATTTCAATATTGAACAAAGCGACTCACATCAAAACTAACTCTAAATTTTGTAAGTTGCAAATATATAATTGATATTTTGTTTGCAATGGAACTGAACAGTACAGATTATAATCTCATGATGATGCAATGCCTTCGGGAGAATGTGACAAATCAGTGCATCATCGAGGAAAACATCCATGAACGCATCGTTCAGGTTTTAGCCCAAGCCCGAGAAAACTTGGAGCACATTCGTCAGCTAAGAGTTGAGTTAGAGCAAATGAAGGTAACTGTGATAGATCCGTTAGTAGAAATAACCGAAGGGATAAATATGGAATTAATTGACTCATCAGAACCGCAATGTGAATTGCAAGATGTGAGCTTGGAAGAGATTGTCGATGACGAATCGAATGATGAAATTTCCCAGCAGTAATACTTGATTTAGTGGAGGGGGGAGGCGGAACGTCTGGATATGGTGAAGAATCGGAGCTTACTATTGTCTTACTTATATTTGTTATTTATTTTCCATAAAGACTGCAAAATTTAAAAAAAAAAAAAATGATTGCAACTGATTTTTATATTTGCAGTTATTTAATATATATAATCAATTGGATGTTATTTGATTCATTTGCGTTTCATATATATGCAGACGAAATGGTTTTTTAGCAAACTGCCAATTGAAAGCCATAAAACTATCCTTTTAACGGTATATCAATTTACAGCCATCCACTTAAGCTTAAGTCCTGACTGCCGAATCGAAGTCAAGAGGCAATAAGCCGATTTTAGTCGAATAGCTCTGCTCGATGGCGCCATTGTTGGCGCATTATCGGCTTACTGTATGCATCAGTGAAGACAGTGAAACACACTCACACACACACACACACACACACACACACACACACACACACATACACACATACATACAGACAAATATATGTACTCACAAAAAGCGCAAATGTTCAAATATCGAGTGAATTTCCAGCAGTTTTTGCTGGCGACATCGAATTAAACTTTCTTCTACGCTGCACACACATCCTGCAGGATATTTTCTAATTGTAAGAATAAAAAATCTAAAAAGTTGTAAGAATAAACAGTTTGGAAAATATAATGTAACACACATTTTGTAAGGACTCTATAATTTAATTTTATTAGGACCAATTTGACTATGATTTAATCTATTTATGAAAGCTTTCTCTCGTTAGTTGCAAGTCCGCCTCCCTCAGTCACCTCCCTTGACAGGTTTGTGGAACCTCTTTTAATTAATAAAATTTTAAGCTGCTTGTGTTTTACATTATGCCACATACTCCCGGCGTGGGGCAGACTCGACTGTGACACAGGTTCAAGTACTGTTTCATGTTGTTGGCCGCAAATTTGACAGTTTGTGGCACGGTTTGCGTGTTTTGCACATATTTGAGCTTAATTTTCGTCACACAGCAAAAATGTTGATTGATTGGCCCACATAATCCAGTTAACTAACGCACCCGTCTCCCAACCATGCCACACACCTTAAATTCTAAAAGCTTTTGTCGGTTATTATTCGGGTTCGGGTAGCTTTAAAATTGATGTGCGGCTGAACAGTGATTTATTGCTAACATGGCTAACATGGCTAACTTGGCTAACAAGCAGCAGAAAATTCACTTGTGCGTTTTTCATTATGCAACACAACATTTTGTACAGTTCAATCACAGAGAACAGCTTTAACACACTCGCCCCATGCATAATTGATGATTTTGGGGGTCAAAAAAAGGTTGCAAGTCAAAAATATCCAAATATGCTAGGAAAATCTACCTAAACGAAATTCGAAAAAAAGAAAAATGGCAACTTGCCTATATTTTAATAGTATTTACATATTCGGTTTCAATATTTTTGCAACACTTTCCAAAATATCAAATTCGCTTGCAACACGCCTACTGCTCTCCTGTTGTAGTTTTTAATCTTATAAAACACTTTTCTATTAACTTATTTTAAAACAAGATGGAACGTTGCAGTCGGACGTAACCGACAGCGAAATACTGTTATACCATAATTTGTGTGCAGTCAAGAAATACTGTCCAAGTTTGCCTTTTTTAATGGGAACACATTCTGTTAATTCTCTACTAATAAATATGTATATGATTTGCATATAAGTGAGCGTGGCTTTTAAAGACGGTGAGAATTACACGGAGAGAGCTGACACAAACAATTGTATAAGCTACTTTCACTCTTAAATTCAGGAGGCTTTTCGAGACTTTAGGGGCGGGAGTAGGCGTTGTCCACAAAAATTATAGAGAAGTTCCTAATAATCTTCCTACCCAGTTTGGTAACTAACTAACTTGAATTGCGGGGGATATGGGCGTTTATCGATTATAGGCGCAGGTGTGGGCGTGGCGCCACACATTTCTTCTTAGAGGCGACTACCATTAATATACCTACCAAATTTGACGTTCCCTACTCAAAAACTGCGGAAGATATAGCCATTTGAAAATTTTAGGGGCGGGGGTGATGGGGGCGTCGGAGGTGGGTGTGGCACATGCCGATCTTTCAAGGACCTCGCCAACAACCTACCAACCAAAATTGGTGACTGTATTCATTAACTTGTAAGAGATATGGGGACTTATCGATTTGCTAAAATCGAATTTATCGATTTTCTAGTTCCCTGGTGGACGTAGGTCCAAACCCAAGACACTTTAACTTTTGTGGGTACTTTCCAGTATACGTTCCAAGTTTCAAGTCTCTATCTCTAAGGGTGTCAGAGGAACGCGCGTTCATACAGACGGACAGACGGACAGACGGACGGACGGACAGACGGACAGACAGACATTGCACAAAACCAATATACTATTATACCTTTTTGGTATAATAGTATAAAATGAAAAATGGCAAATTGTCTATATTTTAATAGAATTTACATATTCGATTTCAATATTTTTGCAACACTTTTCAACTTTCCAACTTTCCAAAATATCAAATTCGCTTGCAACACGCCTACTGCTCTCCTGTTGTAGTTTTTAATCTTATAAAACACCTTTCTATTAACTTATTTTAAAGTGAATAAAATTAATTTAACTTATTTCTATTAACTTATTTTAAAATGAATAAAATTGATTTAACTTATTTATGCTTTGGGAATTCAATTGATTTAAAAAGAGACAAAATTAATTTGCAGATTAATTCTAAAATGAATTATACTTTACCTCGTAATGCATCCTAAATTTCCATATTCAAAACATACCTACAAAGAAATTGATACAAAAAACACACAAAAAAATTAATAAATTTCGTTGTTAGTAAGCCAATAAAAAGAAAAACAATAATGAAAAGCATTTCATTTTCCACGCTCGATTTACTAAGCAAACGAGCCATTTTCCTTTGTTATCTTTCTTCCTATTTTGCTGGCGAGCGCATTTTTCAGCTGAGTGAAGCGATTTTATTAAATTTGATGGGAAATAGTATTTATTGATTTGATTGGAAAATTGTTGAACTCAAGAATTTCCAAGAAAGTGGCAGTGATTGCCTTTTGCTTTGGAGTTTATTGGCCAAACTTTGGCCATTACGCGGATGTATCTACGGATAAATTACTTTCGCCCGCGAAAAGTCATTTGGCCTAACTATGCAACCAACCGCTGGAAAACTTGCGGCAGCAACAACAATCTAACCATGCCACGACGGCATCAACAGCTGCATCACCGCACGCAGGTGTCAACAGCAACAACCACAACAACAACAACAACAACAACAACAACAACAGCAACAATGTTGCAACACGTTTCTTGTCACCCAAAGTCAAACACTTTGCAACTTCGATTTTAGTTGATGTTTGCAACCAGCTGGCGTTGTTCGCTTTGGGTTTCGCGACACGTTCCCTGTGGCTGCCACACCGCTTGTGCCACACACATGTGTTACGTATACGCAGCGCAGCCTAATTAAAGTAATCTGTTGATGAATCTGCAAGACTCGTAAGTCGTATATTTTCCAACTGAGGAAAACGCAGCGTAAAAAAGTTTTCCATGATACGTAGATTTTTTTTTATTATTCTATTCACATAAAGTGACTTGTAAAAGGGGTTTTTTATTATTATGTGAACTTGTAAAAAACATTTTTTTTTTTTTTTATAAATGGAAAAAAATACTGCGAAAATGTATTTTCTGATTATTCTCAACAAATTCATTTGTAATTAACTTATTAACATTTACATAAAAGAATTTTATTAAAATTTGAATTTCTCGCCTTTTGTTTTCACACGAAATATAAATAAAAAAGTGTTAAAAAAATAAAAAGACTGACTTTGAAACCCCCTTTTGGGCGTAAACATAGAGTATATTCTCGAAAAGTATTTTAATATATTTTTTTTCTTTTTATATATTATTTTTGCTGGTTTTCAATTTTCACATTTTTCTGCCAATTTAATTTTTTTACTTTCCTTTTTGTGAGCTGTTTGCATAGTTGAAATTGTTTTTTATTTGAGGTTGCCTGCCCCCAATGGAGCAGACAGACAGCCAAATAGACAGACAGACAGGCGGACAGACAGTCGCGGAGTCAGTTCCCCAGTCAGGTATCCATTTCAAGTTCCCTAGGGCAACGACAACCTGCAGGATACTAACGAGTAAACGTCGCTCTGGGCGTTGAAAATTGCATGTTGGCACTTTTCTTTCTTTTTGAGCTTTGAATGGCAACCGAGTGAAAAGAGAAAATGGTGGAGAATATAACAAGATGGCAACGAGGTTTGTAATACGATTGCATATTTCTCAGCGGATCAGCATCTTTTAATCTGCGATTTATTGTCTCGAAAAGGCAGTGAAATCACCGAATTAAAAGTAATTTGAAATAAGCAAAAAAAAAACATTTATTAGGGAAAATTCAAAGTGGCTTAAATTTCATTAGTATTTAAAAAACGAAAGTATTTTTTTTTTATTCACATTTGCTGCACCAATTGCAACTAAATGGAATCCTTGCAACATTTTTAAGGACAACCCTCGTTTGCAGCCAAGCGTTGCACGCAGGCAAATTGATGGTCAGGCGAACAACTGTCGACACCACAATAAACGTGACTATTGTTGATAAATGGAGAGTGGACGAACAATGTAGAATTAAAGTCAAATTTATAAAGATTATCTTTATCATGCAACTTGAAAATTGAACCATGTTGCTCTTGGTAATGAACTCACTCAGTTATTTGTGTTAATCCCAATTTAAATATAAAAATAATAAAAGATGCATCATAGTTTTCTCTAGAACTCAATTGAATGTGTTGCAAGAGCACAGTTTTTGAATTTTCAAAAATCTACAAAGATTTCCAAGTTAGCTCTGATTGTGTGTTCATAATTTGATATAGGGGCAGCAGAGTTAAATTCCTTTGCTGTCAAAGTTCTTTTAAACCAGATAGTTAGTTTTTAAGAAAATCTTTCCAAACTACATTCGAAATTATTTTCTGTGCTACACGTCTAAAAAGTAGAATAGAAACACACACACAAAACAATCTACACACAATGATCAAAACCGAAGATCGGGAATTGGATCGAGCGTTGGCCCTCTGCAAGCTCATCCATAGCGATTTGCTCAGCTGTGTTGGACTCGTGCAGCGCTTGGATCGCAAATACAACAAGCCGGATTCGAATCGAGCTGGTCTACAATATTCGGATAGAGTAGGAAGGAAGTCATCTTCAACATCGTCGTCATCTTCATCGTCTTCATCATCATCATTATCGTCGGGAAAGTCGTCCAACATTTCGCAATCGTCGCTCAACTTGTCCAGTTCGGAGGGGAGCAGCAAGAAGGCAGTTGGGCGTTCCTCACGTGAGCTCTACTACATTTGCACCGATCTGAAGAGCAAGTGCATCCGCTTGCGCCGTGAACTGGAGACGACACTGGCTCAAACGCATCGCCTGACGGCTGTCAGCATGCGGCAGGAAACCGTGCAACATCGCATGCTGCGAAATGCGCAGAGTTCGGAAACGTTCATTTGCCAGCACTGGGGCAATAATATGGCCCAAAAGCAGAGCTATACAAAGTCCTGGCGATTGAAGGACTAAATAGACCGGCCGACTGTTCGACAAGCATAGGAATTTTTAAAATTTGTTGAGGTTTTTATATTTGGTGGGGATTCATTATTTTTTTTTGTTTTTGTAGGATTTCTAGATTTGTACATGTTTTTCGCATTGGAGTGCAGCTTTACACATTGTAGCCCAGTTTTGAATGGTATTATTAAAAATTACTCTCACCGTCAACTTTGTCTAACTTACCTAAAACTCATTTGACTTGGCATGAAAATGAGGCAAAAGTTTTCCACGCATCGCCATCCTAAGTGACAACAAGGATGCAAATGGAACACACACATATGTATCTGTCGCATATAAATACATATATGTATCTACACACACTTTCACATTCGCGTCATGCTTCAAGCGTAAGTTTTTCATGTACATCATAATGTTGATGATGATGATGATGACGATGACAAGAGCAACAACGGCTCCTCTATGTTTATGGCCGGGAAAGTCAAACACTGGCAGCATGAGGAAAAACATGAAAAATTGCCAGCGCAAAAGTTCAGATAATGTAAATGTAAAAGTAGCCAGGACGCAACTTTTAAACAACATTCACAACTTGCTTCATTTTGCATTTTTCTTTTCTTCTTAAAACAAAAAAAAAACCGGGGAAGGAAAAATCTCTTCGCCCTCAAAAACTAGCAAAGTCAAAAGGGGAATCCCGCACTTAGTTAACACAATACAGTCTCCCGTCCGAGGAGATGGCCAACTGGCCACCAACTGCAAGGACATAAAACAGAACTTTGCATATTCCGAGTAATATCCAAGAAGCAAGTGAAATGGACTGAAACAAACAAATATTTGCAAGCAGTCGCAGACATTTTCCGACTTGGAAATACCCAGTTTTCATTACGCCAAAAAATGAACGAATCATCAATATTTAAGTGCAATCCTTGAGAGAAAAACCTCATCAAACTTATTTTAGAGTTCTCAAATTGTGACAAATGATGTTGGAAGAAATCCTTCCAATTTTTTGCTTTAGTTGGAAAACATCTTATATAAGTTTTCCTTGAGCTTATTCAGCTGAAACAACTATTCATGGTCTGATGGCCTAAAAGAAATAAACTTCAACTTAAACTTAAATGAGAAAATAAGTATTAAATGGAAGCAATGCAGCAACTTTCCTATTTGTTTAGGAAAAAAAAGTGGAAATTGTCTGATATTGAAGAAAATATAAGTAGCTATAACTTTTCCGTTATAAAATTCACTTTAGTAAGCAGTTTGTCTACTTTTACAGTTAATTTGTAATCCGATTCAAAGCATACATCATTCGACCCCTCTCAAGTCCTAGTCCTCAACCCATTTTCTATATATATGTATATATATTTATTTTGCTGCATTGCAACTGTCATGAGTTTTATTTATAATACAAACAGCTTTTGTGGTATGCCATTAAAATAGGGTTTATGGCATGAGTATTGCCAACTCTCTCAAAGGCCCCATCAATTGATGTGAAATGGCAATTTATTAGCTCTTTAATGAAGACCACAAACTGTAGCACTCTCAAAGTGGCATGGCACGAAAGCTCAACACTTCGGTGCACCCAGAAGGACCTTAGGCAGCAAACACATTTTTCTTCTTCTTCTTTCAACTGGTTAAGAGCCATTCCGAGGATGCTTGAGACGCTTGTGAAACCCGTTGACTGGTGAAGACAGCTGAAACTCGTAATCTAAAATCAAAGACGAAATTTGCTAAAAACCGCCAAATTGTTTTGCACGTTTGCACTTAGCGTGTGTATGTGTGTGTGTGTGAGTGTGTGGGTGTGTGTGAGTGTGAGTGTGTGTGAGTGTGTGTGAGTGTGTGTGAGTGTGTGTGCGTGTGTGTGTTACTTAATGGTTACTCGCTTGTGTGTAACACAGCCCTAGCAGCAAAATGTTGGCCTTTGTTCAATACCAACACAGAAATTTGCCTTTGTTTGCTGTACTAGGACTAGCCGTCCAGAGGGTGGATCGGGGATCGGGGTTCTGGCCTGGCCTGGTTCCGTTTGTTGGCCCTTTATAAAGGATTTACCATTACAAGTTGTTTAATTAAGATTTCCTGCGGGTCTGTCGGTCGCTCGCCCGCTCGCTTCAAGTGTTCAATTCCAACCGTTGCCGGAGCTGCCTTTGTCTATTGACTAACCAAATGGCGCAACAGCAGCCAGTTGAATAAGGAACAATGAACAAGACAAGGTCCTTGGAATATGCGGGCTGTCCAACAATAAATATGCCATCAAAATGACAGTCAATCCCACAAAACAAGAACTAGTTATTTAGCTATGTTTGCTTGTGTTTCATTGAGCTTGTTGCTAAAACTTGATGGCAGTTGCTCTTCTTCAGCAGGATTGGAAGTATCAAGGATAAAGTTGAACTTCACTAGTTCCGCTTTAACTGGCTCAGTAATGAATGTCAGTAAAATCCCATTTTCTGCCTCCCTTTAAATATATTTATAGCACATTTTCAAGTTCTTTTTAAGTGGTCTTCGGTAACCAAATGAATGATGCATCAGCGAGGCCCCAAATAATGTCTACCAAATCACAAACAATTCAATCCTCGATATGTAACATCTCCCCAGGACACGTTGCAGACTTCCGTCTGAATAAATATTTAATCAATCAATTTCGACAACTTCTTGTGGCTCGTTAAATACGCACATAATCTGAAAGATACATTTTTAGCCAACAATGTTAATAATAATAATCCGAATAATGATGATGATGTTTTCTTCTTGCTTTTGAGGCATAAAACAAGTCAGACACATAAAATTGATTTGATTGAAATGTTAATTTTGCAGGAAAACCCGACAAAGGAATTTTTGGATCTGATTACGGCCAGTGGGCAGTGGGCAGTGGGCGGATTAGGGAAATTCATATAACTGGACAAGCTTGTTGAGAGCCTGTCTATAATCCGACTTAGTCACTATTTCAATGGCCTAATGACAGAGCAGCTTTCGGTTAGGTAGTTGAATGCTTCCGTTTGTGTCCAACTCTGAAACTCATCAGTGAATTTCCGCTTTATCATTGCTCGTTTGCATCAGTTACTGTTTCAATTTCAATTTCGATTTCGATTTCATTTTTGTTTCGTTTCGTTTTCAATTCAATTGATTTTTCAATGAAGGCACATTTCCCAGGTTCGTGCGATTATCAAAAATATTATTAGTTTTTCCTGCTGCTTTTGACAGATACTTTGAACTGGGATTGGGATTGTGTTTGATGTGTTTTCGATATTTTGTTAAAGTCTGTGGCAAACGTGACATTTCACAAATGCTACCAGATGATATACAGTTTGTCTCATATATGTTTTTACATTAGGAAAAATTCATATTTTCTAAATTCTCTTGCAAAAATCTGTATGTAATTATTGACTTTTGAATATTTTCTTATTTTTCTACTATTAAATGGATATTTCTAAACTACGTAACATTAAAATTAACAAGATTTATTTATTTATCTACTTGTGAAATTTAATATTCAAAAATAATCCATTTCTCTTACTGGCTCTGAAGTCTTTTGACTATGCAGATTTTGTATGGGATTTTTGCCACCAGATTGGATTATTATTAAGCATAGTGAAAGGAAATCTAAAAAATTTGGATCAGATCCATTAGAGGATAGCTTAAGGAACATAACTATATCAATGAAACCACATAAAAACATATATGAGACAAACTGTATGTATTTCAGTATTTGTGATATTTTGTAATCGATTTTCATGTAAAGGACATTTTTCAACTGTGGCTTAACTTGTATTTCAAAAGAAGTAAATATAAATTAGTTAACCTAAAATTCGTTGGTGCTAAATAGAAAAATAGTTTACATTTGAGAAGAACACCTAATTGAATAACTCACAACAATATTCATCACTTAATTAATTACTAAAATAGTTACACAACTCATTCAATAGTCTTACCTAAATTAGTATTTTAACATTAAAGTCAAAGATTTTTTTTTTGGCATATAGTAATTAGAGCTAATAAAGTAGCTAGTCCCAATTCACAATCCAATTATAATGAGCCAACACAGCGTTCCACAATGCTTTATTCTCCTTTCCTCTTTTCCAAATATGTATTTCATTATTTCCACATTTTCTTTTGCTGCTTTTTAACTGGTTGCAAAGTCAACTTAACCGTGAAAATTGTGGGCGTAAATCGCGTTGCACAGCAGAGCTGAACTGACTGAGCAGCTGCCACAGTTGCAACGAGTTGCAAGAGCCACCATCAAAAACAGCAAAAGCAAAAAGCAACAATTGGAAATTCCAGTCACAAAGAACTGTTATCAATAACCATATTTTCACAGCTTCTGCTATTGAAATTTGTCGCCTGATAAAATTCTTTTGAGAAATGGCATTTTTGTCAACAACAACAACTACAACTAACAATACAAACATGCAACATGATTTCCCTTATAGAAATATTTTATTGTCGACTGGCGCAGCTTTTACCATAAAGTCACAAACAAAATTTAGTTGCAACATCTGCAACTCTACCACATGCCAAGGCCCAAGGCAGCTGCAAAGTGCCCCTTTTTTGCATACATTTTGACTTATGTGTTGCAAGTTGAATAGTTTTGCATCAAAATGCACACATGACAAACTGTTCTTATAGTTGTAAAATGGCTTGCAGCAATTTACTGTTTGTTGACTTCTTCAATGATGAAACTAACTTCATTTTCTGTATATTTACAGCCCATTTCTTCTACGTGGTTATTTCTTTCGCCTTTATGTGTTTTTATAGTTTCTTAGAAAATTGTTTTTATTTGTTATCAAATTTTATTTTAGCTGAAACTAAGACTTGGTCTTAAATTTGTTGAAAACATTTGTGTCTCGCATACTGCAGTAAAATCAATTATTTTTTAGATTTCTTTCATTTAAATTTAATACATTACTTTAAATTTAATTTAAAATGGTGCTTGCCAAAATATTGTTACTATAATTAAACATATTAAAGAGAAAAAAAATCAAATAAACGTGCAACTAAAATCGATCCAAGTAAGTTTAGTTTAGTTATCAAAAGGATCTCTCTCGACGGTCTGACATGCCACAGAGTCTCCAATGCGTTCCGCGAGCATCTCGAGTCCTGGCTTGGTGATAGGATCTGTTTGAGTGGATTCATTCTCGAGCACAGCTTTCTTATATTCACTACTGTCTGCTGTATCATTGTTCGAATCCTTGAATCTTAGGACTTTCAGGCCTAGAGTGATATTGTTGATGAGCTCTCCAATGCGTGCATTGCGTTGGACTATTTTGTCCTGTAGAAAATTAAGCTGGGTAAAATCGGTTCCAGAGGCACTTTTCTCATCACTTTTTGCACACACCTTGTTTGCATCTGCGTCGCCAGTCGGCAAGGATACATTTTCAATTGGTTTTCCAGACATTTTAAATGTATTCCAAGCAGTTACCAACTCTATAGAATTATCAATACAACTAAAAAAAACAATTCTGTATCAAAAGCTGACTGGAAACATTAAAGGCAGAGCCTGCTTAAAACAAAATTAACGAAAAAGTGTCATAACCCGCTGGAGTTATGAGTACAGGGTATATGGCAAACAAAGGGCTCATAAGATCATGGGAAATCAATTAAGAGACATTTTAAGACACACACACAGGATGGCAAATAAATCTCAAAAAGTGGAAAGGGGGCAGTATCAGGAAAGTGCAGCAGGCGAAATCCATTTCAGTAAGTTCATGTGGCAAGAAGGCAAAAGGCGCCAACGCAGCAAAAGACAAAGGCCAAAAAGCCAAAGACGGAAATGCAGAACTCATCTCCCATTTCGACCCACTTGAAAACAGTTTCAATTGCTGTTTGCCAACGCGTTGGTTGCCAATCTTCCGCATACTTTCTGGATATTTTCCCCCTCCTTTTTGGTTGTGGGAGGATTGGGAGCCATTTATTTGTCGCCTGAGCTTTAAGCCTCTCAGCGTAATAAAGCAATAAATCTGAACGAACAAAACTCTCTGGATATATGTGTTTTTCCTTAATCGAAATGGTGTTGATATCTGTGAATACCCTATATAACTATAAATTATTCCTCTGTTAAGTCAGATGTCCTGCATATATCTTATTTCACTTGCTTAAAATTTAATGACAAATTCAATGTTGGTCGAAAGTAAAACTACTCTTATAAATAATAATATATTTGCCCGACTAAAAAAAATAGACTATAAGATCAAGTGGAGTTTGTAAGGGAGGTGTTTGTTTTGGCTGAGATGGAAATAGATTTTAAGAAATATAACGAAATCTTAAAAATCTTATAAATAAAATTTATACTAAAAATAAATTTTAGTAGTTTTTAATTTACTTATAATTTTAATTTTATTTTAAATTTAATTTAAATTTAATTTTTTAATTTTTGTTATTTTGGTCGCGACTGACTTTGGTTGACAATTAATAAATAATTAAATAAATAAATATAAGTGATAGCTTGATTCTTACATATCCCTAGGTTATTTTAAGATTGCATTTTCAAGGTTGAGGATAAATAAAAGGTTTTATTATATTTTTTTTATAAATTTATTTGTTTTTTTTGTTTATTTATTGTCAACTAAAGTCAATCGACACCAAAAACACAAAAATAATAATTTGAATTGAATTTAATTTCAAATAAAATTAAAATTATAAATAAATTAAAAATACTAAAATATTTATAAGACATAACAGTTTTAAGATTTCTAAGATTTTCGTTCCCATTTCTTAGATGTTTTTAAAGTGTCAGTCAACATTGCGCAAATGCATATTAATTAATAGCAATAAAAGCTCTTTAGTTGCTTTTAAATATTTTCTTAAAAAAAGATTGAATAAAGTGATATTGTCTAAATGCAATCAGATTCACTTAAGCCAAACTCACGACCGAACATAACTTGACACTTAAAGTTAATCATGTGTCATTAAACCTTAAGAAGACATGCAACACTTCCTACAGTTCCGCCCTCAGTCAATCAATAACAATGAAAAGTCCGTCATATGGGGTCTAATTGATGATCTAATGAATGCTGGCCAAAAACAGCAGACGTGATATGTGGCCCTAACAGCTGTGCACATCTAACACAATAAATAACCATAATAACTACTTGTCTTATAACGAGCCTAACACGCCCAGCCCACAAGACTGCATTAAAAAGACATCTCTTGAGATAAATGCGAAAAGGTCATGCGAACAATCCACACTCTGGATGAGACATTGACATTTGCTTTTTACAGGGTATATACCCTGTACGAAGATGCTAAAAGGCATGATGCGCTGTGCAGATATGGTACTAAATAATAAAGATGTTTTCTCCATCAAAAGTAGAATTTAATTTAGTTACTTTTACAGCTTGCTGGGGTAGACAACAAAATATATCCATAGATCTATCTACAGGATATTTGTAAGCCAGCTACTCTCGACTTGGGCATTCCTCTAGTTTTTCTTGTCTATTTCTATTGTTTTTGCGCTGGGTCTGCAGACGTCGTGACATTTTCACATAGAAAAACACATAAAAATGCCGTAAGGTTAAGGCGAAGGGCAAAAGCGGAAAAATAAAGTGAAATTATGTTGACTTATAACAACGCAAGAGGTATAAGTAATGGGCACCTGGCACATGGCACCTGGCACCTGGCAACTGGCTGCTGTTCGTCTTTTGTTTGGCTAGAAGTGAAAGTGACTTTTGGTATGTCTTTTTGTAGTTTTAACATTCGTCTTAATTATGGGGAATGGGGCAAGGAGCAAAAGGCAACTCGAGTGGTACTCGGATAAGACAAAACAAGGGCGACGCCCTCCCACAAGCTCTCAACCTCTCCAGAGCCCTGCGTGCGTTTGAGAAGGCGTTAGAAGTCGAAAAGCTGTAGCTGGCAGAGAGACTTATCCTTAGACAACACTTGCCACTTGCCACTTGCCGCTTGCGTGTGGCCAAGTTGCCGGCATCCGGTTTGCTTTTTCATCCAGCTGCTGTTTATATCCTGCTCTAATTTATACGGCTGTCTGAGTGCCAGTTACGGTCTATATACGTACGGATTTGGTCTCGTATGGAGCTCGCAAATTTGTTATTACGTTGAATTAAACTTGAAAAATGTGTTAATGGCACCGCCAGCTTCATACACTGTGAGCATTGTGAATGAAGGCGGAGGGAGCCTTAATTAAATTCCAACAATGATTTCCTTATTTTCCACAGAGCACTGCAAAACACTCCGTACCACATGGCGTGTGTGTGCAACACACATTTGTCTTGGTCTTGCCTCTTAAAATGCCTTTGTTTACACATTTAATTTGTTTTAAAACAATTGTGAATTTGCTAAATTGTGAACACTGTGCCACACACCAGCTGCAGATGATGCAATTGAGAAGCAATTGGTAGCAGCAGCTGCTATCCTGGTTTCCTGGTATCTACTGGAATACCCTTGCTGTGGGATTATACAATTTATTAGGGTGTGTTTTTGTACATTCGAGAATACCTCAAGATGTACAAAGTGTATTTATTTTCTTGCAATAGACAAAATGATAATCGGTTTTGCTAGCTATGTAGAAGTTAAGATATTATTATTCATTTATTATTATTACAATTTATCATTGATTTATTCCCAATCTGTAATTTTGATAGTAAGGAAGTTGCCGGTTCAACATTAAGTTGTTTATTGAAAATATGATTGCTGAAAAACTCACTTTGATTCCCACTATAAGGCTAAGATTCCAAAGGAAATGCATAGATTTTATAGCAGTGTTTTCATTTATGTTGATTTAGGGTAACTTATGTGCTGTTTATTCTGCATTTTTATACCCTTAACCCATTAAAAATGGGTAAAAAAGGGTATAATGGTTTTGTGCAAATGAATGTAACAGGCAGAAGGAAGCATCTCCGACCCCATAAAGTATATATATTCTTGATCAGGATCAACAGCCGAGTCGATATAGCCCTGTCCGTCTGTTCGTCCAAACGTCCGTCCGTCTGTATGAACGCGCGGATCTTAGAGACTATAAGATCTAGCGAATGTATATAAGGAAAATAAGTTCTCGTGTACCAGGCGCAGATCAAGTTTGCCTTATTTTATCGATAACTGCCTCAGTTTTTGAATTATCGATACATTTAGATTTCCGATAGCAATAAATTCCACATAATAAATTCAGCAGCCGCAAGCATTTTCTGTATGCATAAATAGGCGAGCGCATGAGTGAGAATGAGATGGCATGATAATCGACGCTAGCGTCAAAATATTTGTATGTATTCTACAGAGCACAGATAACTATTGTTTTGTGTATGTATGGATGCCTGTATGTATGTATGTATGTGCTTGTGAGTAAATATACACTGTAAGAAATGCACTTGCAGAACTGAACATTTGAGTACAAATCATTTTAAAGGGAAATTTGCCAATAAAACTAGTAAATATTTACTACTGGGTTAAGGGTATATCGTAGTCGAGCCAACTCGACTACAGCATCTTACTTGTTACTTTACTCTTGCTTAGCATTTGCCTTTTAAATGATTTTGGTATTTTACACGCATGCCAAATTGAATTTTCTGCATGGGGAATGTGAAGCTGCAGTTGATGCAGATTGTTTGCATTCAAGTAATATAATTTTACAATTTAAAATTTACATTCTTAAAGTTAAAGTCGATTTCTGATTCTGTATTTGCAGTGATATTTAAAATAGTTTTCTGGTAATGAAAAGAACTGCAGATTTTAATGAAACTTGAAAATTAAAGGTAGTCAGACAAAATTAGCTTCACGTTTCACTGCACAAAATGAAATATTTTTTATGGTTTTGCTTTTGGCCAGCTGCCAGTGGGGAAATCCAAGGATTAAGCTTATCATCCTTGGATTTATCTACTCTTTTAATTAACAGGAATATGCATAGAAGTGGATTTAATTTAAGAGCTAAACTTAGCTTCCCAAAATGTACCAAACAAATTTCTTCAAATAACATTTCCGATAGCAAAAAATAAATTTCTTAACGTTTCGCAATGTTTGAAGAATTTTGAATAGAAAATCTGCAAATCTTTATAGTACATGAGAATAAGTAACTAATCTTTTATAAAAGGTAAAACATGTTTTGTGTATTCTAAGATCGATTTCGCTTTAGGTACCCATTTCAGATGGCTTAAAGTGCCACAACTCAGATGAGGCAGCTTTTCAACGTTCACTCAACGCTTTCAATGCTTTCATATTTTCCCAACACATTTAATATTGAAGTGTTTTCGCATCCCTTTCCCCATTTTGTGTCTTTATGCCCCATTCAATCATTGCTGCCGCTCATTTCGCACCTGCTCTTGAGCAGCAGTTGAGTTGCCTCATGAGTGCGAGGCACTGAAACGAAATGAGTAAAAGTCGAGCAACAACTCGCAGGATAAAAGCTCATCCTGTGACCGTCGTCAGCGGCTGATCCTTTATAAATACAATACTGCTGTTGTTGTTGCTCTTGCGGCTTATTACATTTTGAAGTGCACCTGCAGATTATTTATTAAATGTGGTTAAGTGGCAACAATAACAACTGCAATAACTTGTGCCATATCAAGGTAATCAAGGTCACTGGGCATTTGCAACTGCCACTTTTAATCAGGCATTCGAAATTTGTTGCTTTTAACAACACAACAATTCATTTTCACACTTTCAAAAGTTTTCCATTTTATATAAATTGTATTTTTTTTTTTTTACATACCGCAAAAGTTTGCGTTGCACATGGGAAAATTTGCATGCGAATTTCTATTTGCGATTCAACTTTTCCGAGTGTTGATAACAAATAAAAAGGATGCGCCTCAATAGGAAAAAAAAACCACAGTTCCACTTTTTAGTGTTTGCCATGAAGCATATAAAGAAGCATCATTATCATGATGATGATGAAAACTTCGTTTGTGCAAATGAGTAAACAAAAAAAAGAATACAAAAAAAAAGACAACAAAAGACAAGAAAAAACCTATATTTGTCTAGTGCCGATTTTTTAATACTCTAACAGAGTGTATAAAAATAGACCAAATATTTTGGAAAGACTCGGATATTTTGAAGCTTACTATATAAAATAGATATGTTCCTAAGAACTACCAACTAATATCGATTGAACAAAATTATTTTAACCTCTGTAAGGGTATTAGTAGAAAGATATGTGAATATTTTTTGCAAAGTTTTTTTTTGTTAGTTTTTCTATCATTTTCTGGCATGCGTTTTGTTTGTTTTCCACCAGTCTAGTGTCAACGCAGCTATTTTTGTTTGTTTTGCAAGGGATACAAGTTTGGCAGTAGTTTTTGGCCAAGTTTGAATTTCTGGCAAAATGTGATTCAACGTATGTTTGCGGACACCAATGGGAAAAGTATGTAAGAAAGAGAGGTCCTTTTGCCTTTCTCTTCTTGAATATCCTTAAATGTTGCTGAAATCTAAAAAGTTTGACGTTGTCGGTTGCTTCTGTGACAGTTGATTGCCCCAATGCCTTTTTGTTTTCAAATTTGGAAATATGAAACATTTGGCAACAATTTTCTTCTTTTTTTTTACAAGGGTTAACAATATTGCACCAAAAGATATTTCGGCAAAATTCATATTTTTCAAATTCTACAGGGACTGAATTGACAGTTTGAATCTATCTCTAAAAACGAATTCCGACGGAATTCAAAATAAGTATTTAAAAGAATGAAATGATATCTTTTGGTCACGTATAAATTTAAATGATTATTTTATGCTGTCTCATTCTCAGAAGTTTCTGTCATATTTCAATAAGTTTGCAGTCTGGCAAAGGCACTTAGCATAATCAGAAATTTAGGGAATTGACCAACTGTGCTGGCCATTAAATTAAATTTAAAGTTTGTCCAGGCCAAAAGAAAGTTGCTGCCGACTGATGATTTATTATTATCAACGCCAAGAAAACTTTTCTATGGCCAAATGATTAAAAAACACAAAATCCACTGGCCAAGTTCTTAGGCTCAAAAAACTATTCGCAACGCGATGCACTCGCTTGTTTTGGCCAGTCCCAAAAACTTGAGCCTTTATCACTATTTGCCGGCAAATTTCTATGTCAAATTGTGTGAACTTTTTCCCTTAAACCAGTGCCTGGGACGACACTTTATCATGTCTCTGAGCTGTCGCTGACCGCCTTTCACAAATTGAAATGTGCCCCCGTCAGTCACTCAGTCAGTCAGTCAGAGTAAATGAGCCAAAACGCAGCCGCAGTCACAGCGGGTCTCATTGCCCGCAATCCTCGTCCTTACATGGAATTAAGTCAGGCAAATCCCCTCCCCCCCACCATCTAATAAAAACAAACTTTTCAAAAGAATACCAGCTTTTGATAAGCACACCCTGTAAACATGAAACGGGTAGGGGTATCATGGGTATATTTTTATAAACAGAAGCAAGTGTCTTTGAGTAGATATATACATATGATAAAAACCAACATCAGAATCAATTATTGTATTGTGGCTATAGTATGATATAGTTATATTGATATATTTTTTAACCCTCTTTTTTAATGTCTTTTAATACAGGTCATCAGTCAGTTGTCGCTTTGCTTTTATTATACCCTTAACCCATTGAAAATGGGTAAAAAGGGTATAATGGTTTTGTGCAAATGTATGTAACAAGCAGAAGGAAGCATCTCCGACCACATAAAGTATATATATTCTTGATCAGGATCAACAGCCGAGTCGATATAGCCCTGTCCGTCTGTCCGTCTGTATGAACACGCGGATCACAGAGACTATAAGAGCTAGCGACTTCAAGTTTGGAATATAAGTTCTCGTTTACCAGGCGCAGATCAAGTTTTCTTTATTTTATCGATAACTGCCTCAGTTTCTGAATTATCGAAACATTTCGATTTCTGATAGAAATAAATTCCACAATTTAAGAGGCAGAGGCTTCTAATTTATACATAATATGATAATAAATATTATTGATCAATTGCCATTTAATTAAGATCGGATAAGGAACACTAAAGTTATAGTCGAAAATAGATTTCATATTGATCTTCTTGCTGTCAGCAGCCGCAAGCATTTTCTGAATGCATAAATAGGAGAGCGCATGTGTAAGAAAGAGATAGTATGATAATCGACGCTAGCGTCAATATATTAGTGTGTATTCTGCAGAGCCCCGTTAACTACTGTTTCGTGTACGTATGTATGTCTGTATGTATGTATGTATATGCCTGTGATAAAAATACACTGTAAGAAATGTACTTGCAGAACTGAACATTTGAGTGCAAATCATTTTAAAGGGAAATTTGCCAATAAAACTAAAATATATTTAACAACTGGGTTAAGGGTATACCGTAGTCGAGTCAACTCGACTACAGCATCTTGTTTTTCATAAATTTTGAGCGATGACAGATTTTTCGTTTAAGTTTCGAATGTTGTTCGTTGGCCGCAATTTGGCAAATATTTGGCTTAAGTGATTTTTGACATCACGGCCTTTCGCCCTGCGGTAATTTAATGGCCCATGTGTACCGAAGGCTTTATGCTCGGCTAAATCCCAATTTGAGTTTGAACTAATGGCCAATTCGGCGTATGCGTAATTTGGCAGTGCAAATATGCAATGGGAAAAATCTGCTCAGCATTTCTGTGTAATTAAGCGTGATATTGAATTTTTCACAGGATGTTGGCTGTGATTTTGCGAATTGTAAAGCTCTACTAATTATGATGAATACTTTAAATTTAGAAACGCTGCAAGACTTGTATGTGTGTGTGTGTGTAAAAGAATATCCTTAGTTTGTGATTAAAAATTAACATAATCCAGTTCTCGGCGCAACCTCAATGTGAGTCGCAGCTTGCAGAACTCCTTGTCGTATTTAGCGTGACATCGATCCACATCGACGGAATGTGGCAGTGGCAGCTTCAGTCTATATAAAGCTGTGCCCAGATCCACCTCCTTTTCGTGCAGTGTAAGGGTCATTTTGTCGGCATCCATTTGTTCATCGGGCAGCGCTATCTCCAGCACGAGATCTTCACAGCTCGATGAGGCTCCAGTGCGTTGGCCCATCTAAATGTAAAAATATGCAGCTTAGGAACATTGGGCCGGCTTAGAAGGGGTTTGGGGCTAACCTGTAGGAAAACATCCTCAGTGCCAACGGCCTGGCGATAGGTCATCGTGTATTCGGGGCACTTGCGTGTTTCCAAAATATCCGCATCTTCGCGCTCCTGCGCATCTTGCCACTCCTCAAGCGATGCGGGCTGTGGCTTTGGCTCCTCTTCAAGTGGCGTTGCCACCAAATTTTTTTTCTTCTTTCCACCGGACTTGGAAGCAGCACCAGCTGCCTGCGGCCCAATGCTACCAGGTGCTGGAGTGGGAGCGGTTGATACATAAGGCTTGAGTTACTGCGATACTTCTTTTTCCATTTACTTACTTTGTTTATGCACCACGAGAGATTCTTCCTCATCCTCGCTGCTGCTGCTGCACTCGACGCCGCCCCTTGTACGACGTGGGCACAACAGCTCCTGCAGCTGTCTCAGCTGGTCGGGATTGTCAAACACCGACATTGTTCTCCGCTTTTTTATTTATTCCACTCCTTTATAAATGTTACTTCTCGAGCAGATTTAATTCGTATTCACAACCAGAGATTTCAACGTGGAATGAGATTTAACAATAGATTGTTTTCCGTAAGCTGTTTTCAAACCGATTTTTCCGCCTACTTATTATTATTATTTTATTTTTTTTGGTTGCTAGGTTTTGGGTTAGGATTCGGAAGGTACGGGAGCAGCTGTTAGCTGTTTATTTAGTTACCCAGGCAACGGTCTAGACTGAATTGTTGAGACATAAAATAAAATTAACTGTGTTGAAATAAATTTCTTAGCTTTTCTTAAGGGGTATTAGATCTGATAGATCTACGAGGTTTTTCTTATGAATAAAAGCCCCGAAAATATTTAAAATATCACAATACATATTTAATTTAATCATAAAACGTTAAAATACAAGTGGCAACTACAATTCTTCAATTGTTCTGCTTTGAAAGTTAAACTTTGTTTGAAATAACTAATTGTAGAACGTGACTAACAAAAGTTATAAAAATTTCAATTGTTTTGTTCTTATCTGCGACACTCAACTAAATGCATAATTCACTGTCAGGGATATCCCATCCTGGCCAGACCCAACTTTTGTCCCCCCCCCATTTAGGCATTTCAATTAAAAACTTGCTGCCATCCAAGGAAACTTTTTTGCCGACCGAAGCGAGGCTCCTTTTATAACACTCGGAAACTAGTCGGAAAATATGTATTTCAACGAGAGTCCACAATTTTTCACTTGTCAAAAACAATTGTTGTATAAATTGTATAATTATTGCTGACCTTCATTGGCTTTTGGTTCTGCTCTGGCCTTGGCCGAAAATTATGAACACTAGTGAAACAACAAATTTGCATATTTCACGCGGCAGTTTGGAAAGGCCTCAAATTTATTAAAAACAAAACCTGGCCCGAAAAGTATTCGAGTTGCCAAAAGCCGGAACATGAAACCACGTCCGCGTGTTAAATGTAAACAACATGATTCTGAATTCCAACCCTTTTAGTCCTGGCTGCATGCCCCCAAATCCTCCGGTTGCAGTTGAACGTAAGAGGAGTCTCACTATGGTTCTCTTTGTTGTTGTGGCTGCTTTCGATGTTTTTCATCGGGTCGGACTCTACGTGTTTAATTTGTTTAACATGCACGTTCCACACACAGCATACAGCCAAAAAAAAACTTATGGCCAAGAGCATTTTGCTGCCATTTGATTCACTGTCTGCCATTGACAACTGTCCCAGTTGGCCAGCTTTGAGAGCTTCTTGTAAACCGAATTAACTAACTGTCTGCTGGCCGTAAAATTGGCTTTAAATTGACCTACTAACAAAATTTTATTTTCCAATAGCCAGCAATATGATTTTTTTTTATTATAGAACAAAAAAAATGAATGAAACTTTGTTAAAAAATTTAAAATCAATATTACGAAAATAAAATGTAATTACTAAACCAATATTTGGGTGAAAATAATTGGTTTGATCGCATTTCCCACAAATATTGATTTTAAATTATAAGAATATCATAATAGTACTTGACTTTTGAAATTAGTTCTCCATATTTTCAGTTCTTTTTGCAAAGTTGTTCAGCTTAACCTCACTTTAACTAACCTCTTATCGTTCAGCAAGAAACAGAACTTTTGAATTCAATTTGAATGCCATAAACACATCACGTAACTGAGATTTAACCTTGTTCCGCACATTCAAGATGGTCTTGTGCCCACATCAGATGGACCCATCTCCTTTGGGGGCTCACTGAAAATCCCAGCAGACGCACGACACACACACACACACACACACACACACACACACACACTCACACACACTCACACGTACACACACACAAGAGACACTGGCCGATGCATGAATACATGTGTTATTGTGTTTTGGTCGCAATGAACTGCAATCTGTAAGGATGCGGGGAAAGTCCTTTGACTGCCAGTCAGTCGGTTGGATTGTATCCAGTCCACAAAATGGATTCTGTTTCAGTCAGATTTCAATAGCACGTAGCTCCACATGGGGGCACGCAGTGAAAGTACAAGTGAAAGTGGCGCCTCAACGGCCCCAAAAACGCAGCTGCCACAAATTTTACGTATTTCTTTTTTGTTGTCGTTTGTTGCTGTTTCTCTCTCGACTTTTGGCCTGTTCCTTTGAATATGATTTGTGTGCTGTAAGCGCTCCAGCTGGCGTTCATTTTTTTGGCGCTGGCTCTCAACAAAATATGTATAATGCTCGCATTCTAGTGTACCTCCGGGGGTGGCAGGGAGTTACATAAAATGTAATTAAGAAGGCATTAAGTATCATGCATAAATCATCAAAACTTGCACACACTTATGCTGGTAGTGTTGAGTGTTGGGTGTTGGGTGTTGAATGGGGTGGGTTGGGGTGGCATGGTGAACGTGTGCTCTTTAACACATGTGGGTGGCACAGAGGTGCGGAGGTGCGGTCTTGTACAACGCACTAGATCTGATACCGGGAATGTGGTAGACTTTGTGCCATTAGAGTCGACCATTACTTGATGAAAAAATGAAAAAAAAAATGTTTAGAATCGCAGCCAAATTCTACGTCACAGATCTGGGTCTGTTGATTGCATTTTCGGGGCGACACAGTGGCGCACAGTTTTTTTTGTGGCCATTTTATTTATATCTTTTTTAACATTTTGCAACATTGAGCGCACAGCGACAAAAGGAGAACTACTTCCGGCAACAAAGAAAGTGTTCTGCAGCTCCTCTGCACTCTGCACTCAGTCGCTCCGATAGTACACATTTGTGTACGTCTGAAATGAATGCGCCTAGTTAAACAATCCCCACAACAGCCGCAGTCGCAGCAGAGCAACAATGATAATATAAACAGCTAAAAAGAAATGAGTAGGGAAAAGAAAAACGTACACGATAAATGCGATTGCCGCACAGTTGAGCTTGTGCAGTCAAGCGATGCAAGCCAGCCAAAAAATAAATAAACAGCATAAAAATAAAGCCAAACAAGCCAAGTCAGTCGTATCAGCCACAGGACTTACACAAGTTGCAAAGGACCCACCAAACAAAATACAATTCAAAACGCGCCGCGCTTCACTTTAAGCAGCGCACATTTTAAAGTCCGTTGAAGCACGAAATGGACAAAGGAAAAATATATATATTAAAATGCTGCAGCAACACACAGACTTGGCCAACATCTAAGCCAAAAAGGTCTGCCGACCACAGAATAGTCAGCATGCGTCCCATTGCCCATGGCCATTGCCACATTGGCCATAAACCGCCAAATCGCTCAAGAGCGCAACCCAAATACAAAGAGAGTGTGCTGGAGAGAGAGACAGAAAGATAGAGAAAGAGGTAGGGAGAGAGAGAGGGAGGGAGAGAGAGAGATGGTAAAGAGTAAGAGTCGAGCTCACAGCTGTTGTTGAGCCATCTGCGGAAGCTTCCGCTTGCTCTGTGATTGTTTGTAAACAAGTTGAAAGCTTTGCAACAGCTGATAGAAGCTGCATGGCACAGTGGTTTGGGAATATGGGAAAATTAATGCAAAATCAAAGTTTATAAAAATCAACAAATCAAATTAGAAACAAGAAAGATGCGATATACCCTTAACCCAGTTGTTAAATATATTCTAGTTTTCTTGGCAAATTTCAGGAATAATGAAATTTTGGCAATTGATCAATAATATGTATATGTATGTTATGTTATTAGAAGCCTCTGCCTCTTAAATTGTGGAATTTATTGCTATCGGAAATCGAAATGTGTCGATAATTCAGAAACTGAGGCAATTATATATAAAATAAAACAAACTTGATCTGCGCGTGGTTCACGAGAACTCCAAAGTCGCTAGCTCTTATGGTCTCTGAGATCCGCGTTTTTATACAGACGGACAGACGGACGGACTGACAGACGGACGAACGGACAGACGGACAGGGCTATATCGACTCGGCTGTTGATCCTGATCAAGAATATATATACTTTGTGGGGTCGGAGATGCTTCTTCTGCCTGTTACATACATTTGCACAAAAACAATATACCCTTTTTATCCACTTTTAATGGGTTAGGGTATAAAAATTAGCAGAATGTCTATTAAAAAAAACTGTACTTAAAATTTAACCAGTTTTCTGCACAAGAAGAGCTTTTGAAATATTATGAAAATATTAAAAAATAAATAACAGACAATATGAATATTCATTTTTCGCTATTTATAAAGCGATTACTTTTATGGAAATGAGTCTTGTATGAATAAATAAAATAAATTAATTAATAATAATTTATAAAAGCAAAAAAAAAAAATCCTAAAGAGTAATCCTAGGCAATTAACCTATTGATAAACGCTTTTTTCGTTGAATTTCATAAGTAGAACTCTAAAGTTAGAATTAGAGAGGTCAATTCTCACCATTTACTGACCTGACCTTTACATAACTGAACGGAGTGAATTGGGGCAAGTATTTAAAAAAAAGAAGTGAAATGTGCTCAAATTGAAACAGAGCGTAAAAACATTTAATTTAACAACTAATGTACATTTGTGAACAGAGTGTATTGGTTTGGCAATTATCTAATAAAAACAAAGTATACATTTTAATGTAATTGTCGAAGCCAACGAACGAAAGTCAATTAAATAAATAAAAGAGACCCCAATTAAGTCAAAGCTCGTGCGATTTGAATTGAAATCGGAGACGAGCTCCGATGAATAACGCACGTAACGGTAGCAAATTGTGGCATAGCTGATTGGAATACCTAAGTTTACCCACATATGTATGCAAATAGTGTGGCATCTGCGAAATCGAAAGGCAGCAGATGTTGGAAGGGTCTACAGCTTGAAATCACTTACCTTTCTTTTTCTCCTGGTCTTGCGTTCTGGCAACTTGCGGCGCCACTTTTCGCGCTCAGTTTCATTGGAAAAGAGATCCTCAACACTGCTGCTGCTGCTGCTGCAGCTGATGTTGCCCTGCAGACTCTCCACATCAGAGCTGCCACTCGAGTCCAAATCAAGCTTTGTCATCCCGGACTCTGCCTCCCGCTGACGCAGCACTCGATAGTCACTGCTGATGAAACGGTCGTGAAACGATTTAAAGATGCCGGCACTGATGCTACCAATACTGCTGCGTCCATGACCATGAATCCCAGCTGCTGCTGCTGCACTGCGTCCGCCATATCTGCGTCGCTTGTCCGCCTTCTTTCGTGCACTGAGCCTCGCTTCATAGGCGGTCTCCGCTACGCTCGTTGACTGTGCACCCATCATATCGAGAAAGGCCTCACTCATTGTAATTAATGATTATATTCTTGGATATCAGTTATGCAATGGATGTTGCTGTTGTTGTTGTTGTTGTTGTGGCATTATGTTGATGCAGACAGAGATTCGCTTTATGCACTCCTGCGTTTTCCAACGATTGCTGCTACCAGTTACCAAGTATTTTGTATTTGTATCTGCCAAAGAGAAGTGGGCGAAAAATTTGCATGTTCTAAATTAATAAGGAAATACGACAGCTGCCCCTTTCCCCCTTTCCAGTTTCTAAGTTTTTCTATTTGCCATGGATTGTTGACTTTACGGCCAGCACATGTGAGTGCAATATGAGAAATTGGAAGTGGCAAGTAAATGGGCCCAGAGCATGCTATTCAAAGAGGTGCTGCTCGGAAAATAACTGGAAAATATAAAATATGATATTCAACTTGCTGTCATACTATCTATCGCTTATGGCAAATTTAAGTCAATTCTTTTTATTATTATAATCCTTATTTATTATAAGGATTAGGAACAACAAGAAGTGAGCTTAGACTCTGCATTCTGTGCTTCTCTAAGACCCAGCTGTGGTTGCAGTAATATTATCTTAGTCTTCACACTCCACACACACGCCAATATTAATTTAATTGAGCCTTTTATCTGCAAATGCAAAAATACAACAAATGTTTTAAATTTATGCAATGAGGACAACATATATATTTATTCTTGTATTGACTCAGGTTGACTCAGACTGACACATTGAATGCGAATTAACATTGCTGTATTTTCATTTCATCTTGCCGCAAGCAGCTGACAGTCGTGTCTCCACCTCGCCATCTCCTTCATCAACCGATTCTTAATTTACGGCTTACAAAAACAAAAAAAAAAAACAGAAAAGAAAATTTAAAACAAACGACAGCAACGGAGTTTAACATGAAAACGCAAATTGCGAGTGAAAAGCGTCGGAAAACATAAAAGCTACAAATGATTTCGAGTAAAATGGGAGTACCATTACTTTGGCCCTTATGTGATGCAAAAGGTCAATGAATTGATAAAGGAATGTCATTGTTATGATGACAACGAATAAATCAGCAAAGTAATGGCACATATAATAAAATGGTATTTTATATAATCCTAAATTAATTATGGAAGTGATTTATATATTTTGGAAATTATGCAAATCTGAAATATTTGTTTATTCAATACTTAAACTTAAATTCTCTTTAATCAATTGCATAATTCTAAAATTACTTACCTCAGGAAATGTTCAATAAATAGGTTATCTACCAATTTGATGGCCATATTCAACCGCAATTTAAATTAATTTAAATTCTCACGGTGTATTGACGGTCTTAGGCATGATAAGCAAACGCTAAACGGACAGTGGCCAGAAGCATTGCTCTACACACGCACACACACGCACACACACACACACATGCATATATAATACAGACAGACTGAGAGGGAGACTCTCACCAAGAGGAACCACGGCGACATCACGGCAAACTGTCACATTAGCATATTGAGAACGCAACGGGCCAACAAAAATGTGACTTGGTCTCTGTTGTTTGCCAGTCATCCGACGATGACGTTGACGTTGGCGTTAACGACGACGCTGACGCTGACGCTGACGGAGGCGCAGACGCAGACGTCGTCGCAGCGAAAAACAGGCGCATGCGCAACTTTGTCTTGGCCAGAAGATCGTCGGCCCGTTTGTTGGCTTGTTGGTATCAGTCGCTTTGCAGACTTTCGCGTGTGCGGTCGAAAACAGAAATAGAGACTAAGCCAAAAACACACAAACACGGCTCAGACGAGACCGAAATAAAATTAAATATAGCCAAAAACAGACAACGGAAAAACGAAAGCAACGACGATTGTTGACACTTTGAATTATGCGCTAAACGAGTGTGAAATGGGAGAAATGGTTCAAACAATCCGAATTAGATGCATGTGATTAACATAATTAATAAGTGAAGCGAACGGGGAAAACCTGAAGCTAACAAAAAAAAAATATATATATACAAAATAGAAACAGTCACGAAAAGTCAAGAAAATATTCTAACGGAAACGTTTAGCTGGCTCATTAAGTTATCATTGCATAAAAGCAACAACAGCAACAACAACAACAACAAATCGCTGACTAACCAGTTGAAGATGCTGCTGCTCCACTTACATCACTGGCCATTAGCATTGGCCATCATTTCCTGCATTGTCGCCGTCTCAACAAGCACAACAACAACAACAAGAATACCAACACCAACAGAAACAACAACAACAACAACAGTATCCTCCATACCGGGCAAATATCTGGCATATGGGAACCAGCATCAGCATCAGCCAAAGAAGCTGCGGACTGCAATTGGCAACGCCAGTGCCGTGGAACCCATTGGCAATAAACCAGTATTCCGACAAAATCCGATCAAGAATTGGTTTGGCGTCTTTAATCGGAATAATTCGCCGCCGGCTCAAGACCAAACAGCGACATGTTCCTGCAGGTGGGTACTAATCAAAAAGCTGTCATGGTCATGAATGCCAACTTCCAGTTAGCCGAGTTAGTTAGTTACTCAACTACAACAACAACAAGAACAACATTAGTTGTCATTGTCACGGCATACAAATAACGCTTACAGTTAAAGATACAGATACAACCACAGATGCAGATACATTTGCTGTGTGTGTGTGTGTTTTTGTGTGTGTGTCGCATGCAAGCAATTTCCTTAACGCCTCTGCACATCGAACTCTTAAGGCCCACTCCCTGCACCAGAATTAAACAGTTATTTCTTATCAACCAACAAATGGTGTACATGAGCTGCATGGGTGACGCCAGAGTTGTTTAAGTACTCCATTATGAAAGGAATTCATTCATTAAAGATACAAAAAAGATATGTCATTATACCTTACACTTATTTATTTATTAATATAGCTTAGAGTTATATAAATATCCATTGAGTATTTAATAATTGTCTGGCTAATAAAACAATTCCTGTTTTTAGCCAGAAAGTGGAACAGAACAATTTCGGCTTTCTCAAAACGCTGTCTTTTGACAAATCAATTTCACGCATAACACACAAAATGTTGCCAGCAGTTTTTCCATTTCCACACTTGGTTAAAGCACGATCTTTGCCACCAGCATGAAAAATGTTGTGTGTTCTTTTCTGACTTGACTACTCAGTCTCTGCCAACTGGGATCTTAGTCTCCCTCCGTTCGCAGGGGTATTTGAAAAGCATTCCTCAGATGCCTTCAACAAATTGCCCCGTTGCCCGCGACTGCCATGGATGCCAATGGGGAGTTGACTGGGTCTTTCGCATTGTCAAGTACCCGTGGGTATTGATGGAGTTGGAACTGTTTGCATAAGCCCACACTTCAGGGATTTCTGCGGAATGCGTTTGACGGCACTCCTTTCCTTGTCACTTTAATGATCAACTGAGCTTTGATTCATGTGCGACAAAATAGTTGTCTGCATTGAATTAGGTTAGGTCAGTTTCCCCACAGACGAAGGTTTTCCGACATCTTCGAGCGAGTGCATTAATTTTTACTTTTCTTTTGAAGTGTGTAGAAATGAGAACCCCAACTGTTAGTTAATCAAACTATAAAATTACATTTTTAAAATGACAAAAAAAAGCCAACTTCTTGAACTTAATGGGACTATAAAGATTTAAGAGAGCAAGCATTAAATCCACATATTACAACAATTCTTTGGCCATTTTATGCTGATTTTATTTTAAAGCCTAAAACCTGTTCCATTTCTTGTATTGTTAATTTGTATCTTATATTTTATTTTTACTTTTTTCTGCGCTTAAAATGAAATGAGACTGATTTGCATAAGTTTTGATAACACTCGCTGCGTAGCTTTTTATTTAAAGTATCTTTGTATCTGTATCTGAATTCGGACCACATGCTCGTATGTACGCACATATATATATACTTAGATATCAGATATATGTGTAAATATATGAATATGTATACTTTTAAGGTGTAGTTAAGCGCGGCTCAATGCGTCATTTCTTGGTTGCCATTGTGGCAGAGGCAGAGGGAATGCCGCACTCTCTGAATTGGGTCGCTCATTTCATTGTTTTTGCTTTTGGGACGCCTTCGAATTTGCCTTGGCCACCATTTTGGGGCAATGACTCGATTAAATGCAAAAACAACAAACCCAAAATACCTTTGCTCGTTGTTCTTGCTGTTTCTGTATTTTTATGTTATTATTATTATTATTATTATTTTTTATTATTGATTTTTGGCCATAAAGAAATTATTTAGTATATAAAAGACTGAAGAGAACTTGTTGTGCTTCCTTTTGCAAACCGGCTCTCTGAAATTTTTTTTGAATGCAGTTGCTTTGTTTAATGAAATGTTTTATTTTTGGCAATTATAAACCAGTTTAGTGTAACGACAAATTTATAAAAAATTATGGAAAATCTGCAAAACGCTTGGACAAGCTCATAAAACACTTTGACACTTTCTTTATAACATTATTAATGAAGGCCGTTAATCTCGTGGGTTATTGAACTTTCAACCAATCAACGCAGATTGTCATTCAATGAACTGTGCTCTAGACATGGAAAATTATGTTAAGCTGCAGCCCAACATAAAAGAGTTTAAATCAAAAAAAAAAAAATATAGATATAAATGGGACTCGGCGTAAAATTATTGGTTTCAAGTGGAGCAAACGCCTAATTTGTCATGTCAAAAATGCTTTATGAGAATAGTTCAAGGGTCAACTGAATACAAAAAATCTCTTTAATCACTTTCCTTAATGTTGTAAAAATACCTAGCTTGGGAAGAATTTCGAACTTTGGCCTAAAAGCATTAATTGCTTTAGAGATGAACTCAAATTTGAGCCATTTTGCAATGCTGGCTTAAATTTTAAAATTTCTTAGTAAATTTTAATTATATATTCATTTTATTCCTGTTGATGAAGTGGATGACAATCATTTGTTATTGAAGCATGACCACTTACGCTTTCCACTATTGCAGATGTGGGGAACGCAACGATGAGTCGCGAATCGTTGGGGGCACAACCGCTGGCGTCAGCGAGTATCCCTGGATGGCCAGACTGAGCTACTTCAATCGATTTTACTGCGGCGGCACTCTAATCAACGATCGCTACGTGCTGACGGCGGCGCACTGCGTCAAGGGCTTCATGTGGTTCATGATTAAGGTGACCTTCGGGGAGCACGATCGCTGCAACGACAAGGAGCGGCCAGAGACGCGCTTTGTGCTGCGCGCCTTCAGTCAGAAATTTAGTTTCTCCAACTTTGACAATGATATTGCGCTGCTGCGTCTCAACGATCGCGTGCCGATCACCAGCTTCATTCGACCCATTTGCTTGCCCCGTGTGGAGAATCGCAATGATTTGTTTGTGGGCACGCGCGGCATTGCCACCGGCTGGGGCACGCTCAAGGAGGATGGCAAGCCATCGTGCCTGCTGCAGGAGGTGGAGGTGCCGGTGCTTGACAACGACGATTGTGTGGCTCAAACAAACTATACGCAAAAGATGATCACCAAGAATATGATGTGCTCGGGCTATCCGGGCGTGGGGGCACGTGACAGCTGCCAGGGGGACTCCGGTGGTCCCTTGGTGCGTCTGCGTCCCGACGACAAACGCTTTGAACAGATCGGCATCGTCTCTTGGGGCAATGGATGTGCGCGACCAAATTATCCAGGTGTCTATACCAGAGTCACCAAATATCTGGACTGGATTGTGGAGAACTCGCGGGATGGCTGCTTCTGCGATGAGGATTACTAATCGAATGCTAATTCTCTTTCAGCTTAGTATTAGTTCTATAGTTGTAGTCTTATCGCTATGCATATATTTTGTACTTTTACATAAAAAGAAAACACACAACACACATCAACTGAATAAAGTTAAAACTGAAGTAGGTTAAACTGCCGCGTTTTCACTGGAGAGAACCGAAACGTTACGATAGTTAAAATTATGCATTTGTACAGTGTATATTTCCAATTTAATATTTATTGAATTAGATCTGCCACATTTTAGACCATCAAGCAGTGTACTGCTTTAACATGAAAATAGTGCACTGCTTGTTTGAATATTGTGCACACTGCTTGCCTACTTGATAACTGCTTGCTTATTCGCACTGATTTTTGAACTGTCTCAGCACTTAATATTAATTATTAAATTATAGCTATTATTGTAAATTGCATGTGTCGGAGATATTCATGCAAATATTTTTTACTTACAGCACAAATTGATCTATTTACTTTAAGCTATGCAAAATGTGGTTAACTTTCCATTGTGCTGCACATAGCTTGTTGCAAGCTGTTAGTATATAAGTAAGTGTGGTAACTTTATAGTTATATTCACATTTGACTTTTCGGTTTCTGTGTGTGAGCACCGAAAACAAACAAACTTTAGAAATACACCAAAGACTAGTTGTAGGCAAACTGGTTTCGCCACCAAACAGCTGTAGACACAAACACACAGACTCACATCAGAGATATCTAAAGTTAATACTTAATATGAAGAGCAGCAAGACAAGAACCACAAGTCAAAAGTCTACTTGGCCCAGTGTCAGGTTGAACGAGCAGAAGACAAACACAGAAAGTGCTATTTACTACGTTTGTCTATACATATGTACATATTTATTTGTGTACAATTCGAGTGTGTTTCCATTGGATATTTTAATAGTTTGCCTAATGGGACTGACTTACTGTGACTCACAGTAGTGCCACATGCGACATGCAAAAAGCAAAGATAATGGCACTGATAAGATACTCTATTGACCGATCTTAGGTAATGTACTTTGCGAGACAGCCTTTTATCACTAATTGCATATATAATTATGTATGTATATGAGTGCATATGTCTAAGATACTTATCATTAGTCACTTTTCGTCGCACACATTTTGCACACTCAACTCACTTGCGTAATAAATTCGATCTGTTTGTCACACTGAAGATTCGCGCATCTGTAAGATACATTCGTGCACTCTCGACTAAATCGGCTGCTGTTGTTGCATGTATTGGCGTCTTCCAGGTCTCTTGGCCTTTTCATGCAGCTTGCGACAAAGTTGGCAACGTTTTGTAATTTTCGTTCGCTTTTTCTTCGTTTTTTTCCTCTTGCACTCTTCTCGCTGCCAGCAGCTGTTGTTTACCGTTTGCCGCTCGCGCGCTCACTGAAAAAAAGCCGCCATGCAGTGATCGCTCCCAGAGATTGGGTTCGTCGGAGAATCGTCTGGGGTGCTGCTCAGCTGGTGAGTTTGCACTTGTATTTGTAGTTGTTGCCGCAAGTTAGTGGAGTTTCGGTCGAGAGAGATGAGAAAACTTCAATTCTCCTCTCTGGCAAGCTGAGTAGGCCGATTTGGTATAAGGTTTGAGTTAGTCTATACCCAGTTAGAAATATTCATACGTAAACAAAGTAATAAGTCGAATAAAAGTTAAAATATTCTAATTACTGTTATCATGTCTTCGCCAACAAAAGTGACTGCAGCTGGCGAAATTAAGAAACCGGAACTCCTTTGGGACGAAAAGCAGTCACATATCTTTAGTGAAATTGATAAACGCTTGAGTTTCCTGATTGAGCGGGCCAATAAGCTGGAGGATACGTTGAATCAATTACATGAAACCCCACATTACGGTGATGGTCAGGATCGTGATATGGAGCTGAGAGAAGAAGTCGAAAATGAGAATGCAATTGAACCTGATATTGATATAACTGAAGAAGATGATTTAAATCCAGACACTGAAATGAATGGGGAAGCTGATGATAACGCTTCGGTTGAGAATTTAGATATTGTAAATCTAGACATACACGATATTTAATCATAAAACCAATTAAGCTAACATGATGCAAAACAACTACAACACAGCGCTACAAATTATTTAAAATAACTGCCACGAAACACAGCGCTACAAGTTATTCAAAATACCTGACACGAAATGTAAATTACAGGCAATACACTAACATGAGATAAGAAAACGGAATGTGTTAATAAAATAGACTTGTGTGCTGCTGGAAATAGAAACACATTAAAAATTTATAATTCATTTACCTATTCTACAATTGAATGCGCCTGTAGCGCCATCTACCAGCATGCTGTGATAATTAAAAATAGACTGCTTGACCACTGCTTGTCGCTGTTTCATGGAATTGTAGTACAGTTGGCACAGTCTGCACTGCTTGACATATCGACTGATTTCTATTATCGTCCACCATACAAAATCGTCGAAGATACGCTTTCTTAGTCGCTGGAAGGCATCTATGATTTTTTTTTGTTGTTAACTAACAAAAGCATACAAATACCATTAAGTTTACGAAAAATTATCACAGCATATATGCAATGATTATCTCAGCATCGCAGTGAAATTATGAAATGAAATTGGGTTGTTAAAATAGTATTTTTAAAAATAATTTTGTTGTAGTGCGTGGTAATATGCAGCGAGAGGATAATGAAGCAAATAAGACCAATAAAAGCATACCAATATTATATTTATATGCGTGTCGAACGATTGTGTGATAGAATCTGAATCTCAATTCAATAACAAACACTGAATCTGTTTTCTAACTGTGGACTTTTATACGAAAATAACGAATGAGCTAAAATAATGGAAAAGAAATTGTGACGTCATAGCCATGGCTTTTGAGTTAACATCGCAAGCAGTGCGCTGCTTGGTTATTGAAAACCTCTTCAATCCGTCTGTTTAATCTGTCTTTTCGTTGCCGTAGTAGGCTAACTTTATTATATATTATTTTTAGTTAGTTTTTCTTAATTGTTTGATAATGTTCGACAAGCTCAACGACGACTGCTGGCTACAAATTCTAAAATATGTCGACCTACAGGAGCAACTAGCACTGGAGCAGATTTCAAATCGGATGAGTTCTTTGGTCCGATACCACTGGAAACAACTAAAATATGCTTGCTTGAACAATAATGTTATGCAAGTTTTCGAGGAGCGGCCTGACGTAATGCACGATTTCCTACAGTCTGCCAGTGGATCACTGCAACATTTGGTACTGAATGATGGCCCACTGTGCCTTTTAGAGTCATGGAAATCTTATAGTTTTCCCAAATTGGTTATACTCTACTGTGACAATCCCTGCTGCAACACGGAGCAGGTAGACAAGAACACATTGCTTCTGACAGCATTGTTTCCGTATGTAACTAACCTATTGCTGCTGGGCAGCAACAGTGGTCGCCATCTGTGGAACTGGAGTCACTTGCATGAACTGGATATGGTGTGCTGTTATTCAATTGATACGTCAGCTTTCCAGCAGGTTCTTAGGTCAGTCTCATTACGCAAACTTTCGCTGATCCTTTGTGACTATAGTTTTGATCTAAGCGAGATTGTCTTATCCATCCTGCACTGCGCCAATCTAGAGGAGCTTGTCACCGACGATCACTACTTTCTGAGCGATTCTCTCTTTCTTTCCAAGCTACTGCAATTGCCCAAGTTCCGACGTTTGTCCTTATACACCCGGGACTCTTACGAGATCTTGATACAAACAGTGCTTAAAATTAGTCCTTGCAAGGTCAAATCGTTGTTCTTTAACGATGCCTTCTGGAGCAGCACTCACTTGAGCGCAACCATTAAATGCATGTCCAATCTGCGTTGTTTGGCGTTCCATGACGATGATATTATGTCCAGAGACCTGTTCACGATATGTGCAATGTTGCCGCGTTTGGAGGAGCTGCATTTGATAAAAATGCGCTCCTTGCCTATGCCCACACAGCTTTGGAGCGCGGTAGCCGCATGCAAGTCCTTAAAACTTCTCAACTTATCCAGCTGTCAGTTGGATGAACAGTTTTTTGATCTCAGTCCTGCCGAATTGGACATGAAACTCTGCCAACACTGCGAAAGCTCTCCCCTAACTGTTCATCTCCACAACACCAACATCGAAAGATGCCCTAAGAAGGTAATCAAATTTAAGCCGATTAACTTAAATTTTAAATAATTTTGTTTTTGTCATTTTAGATCGGCGCTGCTTTTAATCATCCAAATTTAAGAATCTCCTTTAAGAAAGTCGATTTAAGTGTGCCCAGATCGCGATTTATACAAATTGAATTTTTCCCGTCTTTAAATTAAGATGTACGTTTGTTGTTAACATGCATCATTTAAATGGGTTTCAAATAAACTTGTAAAAAAGCAAAAATGTATTAATTATAAATAAAATAAAAAATAAACACTTAGTCATTTGTTGTTTTTCATTGTTACTTGCTGTATTTGTTTTTAATACATACACATAAAAATAATACAATTATCAAGAATTATAAAAAAATCAAAAATAAATATACATAAATATTTACGTTTTATCTGCTTAGACTAAAAATGCGCCTGCTAGAAAACCAATTTGTTTCTAGATGCGTCCAAGGACGTACGAATACAATATTTATATATAATATTATATTTTTAATAAATATATAATAATATAATAAAATATGATTGTATTTATGTTTGATTGGGGCTTTGACGCATCTGATTATTATCGATTTGGAAAGGAGGAAATGTGAACTAAGTTACTAAATTACATTTCAGTACAGTTAGAAATTAGTTATTGCTGCTTATGATTGTTGTTGTTGTTCTTCTTTTTGTTGTTGCTGTTGTTGTTGTTAAACGTTAATTTTTTTTTTTTTTTAATATGCTGACAACTTTTACGTATGTATATGCACGTGTGTATATAGTATATGTATGTATAAATATAATACAAATATAAGTTTGCTTAGTTTACGTTCTAAAATGATTATAGTTAATTTTTGCTAAACGATCACAATGAACAGGCACTCACACAGGCACTCACAAATCGCATTCAATCATACTCATACACTCATTCATGCACTTACAGATTACAATTTCGCACTTACGACTTAGGGCGCTGGACTTAGCTTAACTAAATGGGAGGGTGGGGAGGAGGAGGTGAAGACGGAGGGGGTTCGTTACGTATTCCTTGCAATGTACAGTGATGGGCGACAGTTGTTTCCAAAAGGTATCCAAATCGTAGTAGAGTCGATCGATTGATGCTTTTTGAAAGGGTTGGCCATAACTGTGGATGGGGGTGCAGGGGGGCGGGGGGTGGGTTCTCTATATATTTTCTCATTGCTTTTTCATTGCTTTGACAAAAGTTTTTATAAAATTTTGGACTTGCATTTTCGTATATAAGAAGTTTCTAATAACATTTTTGTTTCATGGATGAATGACTGAGAGGTGTGGGCGTGCAGCGGACATGGGGGCGTGATATGTTCCACCTCGGCTGCACTTGTTCGCTAGCTCGCTTCGTTTTCTTCGTTGTGGGCAGCGTATTGAGTAATCACAGCAAATCGGCGCAGACGCCACCGAACCACGCCATATACAGTGGCAGCAAATAGACGACCAGAGCGCGACGCAGCGTCATCTTCTCCGGTGCGTTTGAGGCACGCGTGGCGCCATCGGTTGATGAGTTGTGGACGCTGCCATCGTCATCCTCCTCGTCATCGTCATCGTCGCCACCGCGAGGCTCATCCAGATCATTATGATCGTGGGTCACATGCGTGGTATGCACCAGCGGATTCTTGTCATCCAAATTGGGCCGCGTCGTGTGCGTGGTAACGGCAGGATGGGTATCTTCATCATCATCATTCTCGGCGTCAACACGCACCGACGGATGGTCCTCGTCCGTCTTGTGGCTGGGATCAAACGGACCCAAACCGGAGCCCTCGTCATCGTCCTCATCATCCTCAGATCCCGAGCCGGAGCCAGCACCGCTGCCCATATAGGGTTCCTCTGCAAGTCAATAAAAGTCAATTAGTAAGTCTAATTCCAAACTTTTCACATCCATTCAGTTGACACCCACCTTGCTCTTTCCAGTCGACATCCTGGCCATTGTAGGCATTGCGCAGATGATTGATGGCATTCTTCAGATGAAACAGCTGCGTGGACATCTGTGCGGTTTGACGTGTGCTCGCTGGATTGCCGCTAAATTCCGGATTCGAGCCATGCTCCGTCGTCACCGAGTGCATATATCTGCGAGGAATGATCAGGATTAGTAATGCACTCTATCGATGTACATTGCAGCAATATTCACCTGTCGATAGTGTGTCCGTTCCAGCACATGCCATCCACATCGGTGGAGGCAGCAATGTCCTCGTTGCTGCATATCGAGTGCGGCAGATTCGACCAGAACTTCTTGTAGTCCTTCACACGCTGTCGTATGTCGCGCACGATCTTGTCCAGAATTGGCTCCCTGCTGCCACCATTGCTATCGCCATCGTCGTCGTCATTGTCATTGCGATTATTCTGCTGTTGTTGCTGCTTGCGTCGCTGCTGCTTGCGGCGCTGCTGTTGTCGCTTATTGCCGCCACCACCACCACCACCGCCACCATTTCCATTGCCGGAGTTACCACTTGACACGCCCTGCTCCTGCGATTGCTGCGACGACGAGTCCTGTTGGCCTGGTTCGGCCGCACGTCGCTCGCGCAGCACAATTGCCTCGTCCAGTGTGGCATCAATGTCCAGTGTGTCCGTCTCTGGAGCGCTTTCTGCACGCACTTCCTGAACAGCGGCAGGAGATGGCGCCAGCAATAGTTTTGGATTAACGGAGCGCTTGGCACGCCTTAAAGTGGGTCTGCCACAGCCCTGGAACACGCGATTGGTAATATCCTGACCAGAGTCCTGCGAATATGAATAGAAATGTGTGAAAACATTAGAAATTGCCACACATTGCAATTAGAGCAGGTGATGCAATGAAAATCTATCTATTATGATTTCAAGTACACATTTCCGATTAAATATAGGGATTTTCTGGTCCCGATAATCTAAGAACCACAAAACAAACTACGGTAAAGGTTCTATTTTGTTTTAGATTATTTTAATTTCCTCATCATCGACACAAAAGTAATTTTATTTTTATAGTTCAAAATTCTCCAAGTGCATTGTTCAACTGCAATATAGAAGCTATCCAGCAACTATTTATTGGCCCGTACTATAAAAAGATAAGCCACAAGCTTCATTTAACATGCAACATCTACATGCAGTGTGGATGTGTAGTCGCCAGTGCGATAAATTGTTGTGCTGCGAGTGCCGCCTTATCACCGACTGTTTATCTGCAGGCCTTAATTGTTGACACGATGACGATGACTACCTCAAGTTGAGCAGGGCTATGGACAAACAGTTGCGACTACCAACTACCATTTACCATTTACAGTTAAGGGTCATATTGGGGTTAGGCTCTTAGGTAGCGCTCTTCAAAGCGACCCGCCCAACATGTTCATTGCTCTGGTCCTATCCCAACTAAGTAACTGTAATCGTGGAACTAGGAATTATGTCTGCAAATCTCTGTTTTGCTAAACAGCAAAAGAAAAAAAATATAATTCTCCAAAAGTCGAGAAACTAATAAGAATTAAATTAAAAACTATTTGGCTTTCGCCTGTTGGCCTTTTATGAGGCCGACACAGAAAACAGCGAAAAATAAACACATTAAAAGCAGAATGCCGCACTATGTGTTTAATAGTAACAACAACAACAAACACAATAAATATACACACACTCGCACACACACACACACATCGAACAACAAACAAAGTAAGAATGTATAAATTTTAAATGGAAATATAAATTAAATTCATATGGGAACCAAATGTTGTGCAAATAAATCGTTAAAATGGCAAACAAAACACATGAATTCAAATAGTAACATGGAATCTGATGACGGGTGAACGGGGGTGGGGAGGGGAGGGGTAGTAGTGCCTTGAAATATTGCAGTAATCAAAATTCAATAACTTATGATCATTATTCATGTGTAAATAATTTGTTGGGAATTTCATGCATAATATCTATATAAATTTGTATATTAATGGTAATGAAACTTCTGGTTATTACTCAGATTTATGGAACGATCTAATAGATACATATCGAAAATGATAAAGATAAAGAAGAAGCAGAATGAGAAATGCTATTCTCGAATATTAAATTAAATTTAAACGAAAACTTGTCAGCGGTTTTCCCATACTTATTTGTATATGAATTAATTTTATTTTTTATGATCGGGTCAGTCTGCTATTCAAATGAGCTGGGAACATCGGACACGGCGACAACTTTATGGGATAATATATAAACTACAATCAATGGTTAGCCATAAAAAAAAACTAAACTAAAAAGCAGCAGATGTTGCCCAAACGAGTTAAGCTTCAAAAATAAAGTGAGCATGCTCAACTAGCAGATATCCTGTACTCTGCTCTATCTCCACAAATATGCTCTAATCATATGTGGTGACTTCAGCTTGTAAAGAACCTGTTATTCAATCAACGAATCCCACGCACCTGGAAGTTCATGATAGCCTCCGAGATTTTGATATTGATTGGCTCCACGACCATCACAATGTTGAATGAGCCGAGCATGCGTTCGGCCACCTTATCCATGGCCATGGCAAAGTTCTCCCATTCGGCATCGAACTCATGTAGATAGTGCAGACAGCCCTTTATCACATTCACACAGTAGTTGGTGCACGGCTTTTCCGTGTACCCCTTGCAGGCGCCACAGTGTTGCATCTTGGTCAATGCACCCGTGCAGTCCGGATTGAGTCGTATCTGAAGTTGGTTAGATGAAATTTAGTTGCACATTTAGTTATGTTTAAAATGATGGCTTTTCACTTACGGTCAGTATTCGCTTGGAGACCTCGGCGGCGGTGGCCAGTGCCTGTCCGTAGGTGCGTGTGGCCACAAAGGATCGCTTGATTTGCACTGACAGCTTGTCGGGCACATCGCCGAATGGCTTCAGTTCCTTCATGTGCTCGCTGACGCACTGCATGTATCTGTAAAGATGCAAATGCGAAGTGTTAGCAAAATATTTGCAACAATTGGCGTTGGGAGGAAATAGGTTCATGTAAATGGCAACGACCCGCAACCTACTCCCCCATCACCCTCATCCTCACCCTCGCCACCGAACCTGATAACGATCTGTGCCTTTGTCTGCACAGATTTTTTATGTGGAAAAAAACAGAATAAAAATAGTTGGCTGACTGACTCCACTGCTCCACTGCTTGCCATGTGCTGCATGTTGCACGTTTCATGACAGCTGCTGCTGCTGCTGCAGTTGTATGGCTGCTTGCTTTGACTTGCAGCTGCCTTGTTGTGGGTTCAACTCCCCACTGCAAAAGACCTCGACAGTTGGTCAACAGGCGTGGAGTGGACCAAAGAAGCGTCCGCTGCTCAAACAACCAATGTCAAGTCACCGGTCTGTTGTTGTCGCCGCTTATTGTGGCAATTTAGCTCAGCCATTTGGAAACTGCACAAAGGGTGAGCTTAGAGAGAGTAATGCAGCTGCTTAGCTGAGTGCTTGGACAAAGTGGGATACCTTAATTGCTCTGGAGTGGATGGGTGGAGTAAGCCAGTGAACTGGTGATTAAAGTGCTTTAATTACAAACTAAGATAAAAAGACAACAATCTGCGAGAATTATTATCTTTCTCTAAATGCGATAAAGAATTCGAAATGCAAACATGGAATTATACTTTGGGAACAGTTTGCCAAACAATTTAAACGTTTGTCCTTTCGACTAGGTTGATTTAACAAAGTTCCTATATTTGTTAGCCATAGTTTTGGTTAAAGGGTCTCTCGGTTCATAGCTCCCTTCACATAAATAAATAACAAGTGTTTGTTGCTTATTTTGTTGTATTAAACACTCGATTTGCTTCACAGAGTGGTGCTGCAACCAATTCGCACACTGCCCAGGTCCAGTCCACTGGTGAAGCAACCCCTACATTAAATGCAGCACACTCGACAATGTTGCTTTAGTTTGGCCAGAGGGGAGGGGCATGGGGAGTGGGGCAATGTGGCAGTGGCGACCAACCGCATACAGCAAAGAACAAACAACAAATAACAAGCAGCAAGTGCCGGCAATTACGCGTCGGCCTCCTCATCGTCGTCGTCGTCGTCGTCATCGTCTATGGCAATATAAACGGACAACGTGCCAAAGCACGTACGACAAACTAAAGCGATGACAATAAAAACGAGTCGCAGGAGGAGAGGGGTCCCAGTGGAGGGGGCACAGTTGGCAATTTGAAAGCGCGTGGGTAACACGAGCCGTGTCGAGAATGGGGACGGACGCTGCTGCCAGAGCAATGGACTACAGCTGTAGCTATTCCAGAATCAGTAGTCAAAGTTATCGCTGAGGCTGAAGCTGAACCTGAAGCCAAGAAATATTTGGCAAGGGGATCCGGCAACGGTTCGTCTCTGTGGGCAATGAGCCTAGTGGGCGCAATGCTGGAATTGCGACCAGCTGGCACAGGAACTGCCTCAAAGTGGGATTACACAATGTGGAGGTGGCTGGCTGACTGGCTGGCTGGCTGTATATCCACATTATGATTACGATTGGTAACATCTACAACTAGCTGGAGTCACTTGATTAGCCTCCCTGACTTGATTATTGTGTGTGGGTTGAGAAAAGTGGTTACCAAAGAATCCCACGACAAGTTCTTAATGGATCCAATCGCAGCAACTACTTTTCGACTCGATATAAAAATAGCAGAAATGCTGGTTTCCCCATGAGTGAGTTTAAGCTGCTTATTTATTTTGATTTGAATTTGACATGCTTGCAAATATTCCTCTTGGGTTTCGTATCAATTTAATTTATTTAGTTATCTGTTTGCTGATTTCGCCTCCTCTTGTTTATGTTATGCCTTGTTATTGTCATCATTAGCATTTTGTATCTCGATTGACCATAAAATGTGTAAATTGAAAAGAAATCTGAATTTATTACATATGAAATCAGTGCTAATGATTCTCTTAAGGGCATCAAGTGTGCGTTGTTTTTGGGATGGCAAACGTTTTGCGCATTTCCTAGTTAAGCGTTTCAACCGCAGCCAGGCAAACAAACAACAATAAAACAAAAGCGCGACTGAAATTGCACACCAGAAGAGTCAATCCGGTAACCCGGCAACCCGGCAACACAACAACGAAAGATTCGTCAAAGCATTTCAATGGTCTTTGGCTTGAGCCAGTCACTCAGCCACTCAGTCGTCAGTCAAGCGTCGACGCTCGACACTTTGCGGTTTCACACGTCTGTAGCTCCAAATCTGCCAGACTGCACAGGGTGTAGAAGAGGGTAGGGGTAGCTACTATTCGATTACTATTATGTATGATGTAGGATGTGTACTCACTTTTCGTCAAAGGCGTACTGCGCATTGAGCACGGTGAACATCTTTTGATAGAGCGTGCTAAAGAACTTGTCCATCACATCGATCAGATCGACCCGACCCCGGGCATAGTAAGTCTCCAGCTCGTTGAATAGATCGGAAAAGACATACGAGTGCTGCTGATAGATGACGCCATATGTGCGCATGAACATCGTATGGAACTGTCCCTTCGATTCCAGCAGCAGTTTGCGAAAAATATCTGCAAAGAGAGAAAATATTAGAAAAACTCAATTGGAATAGTTAGAAACTGAAATGAGCCACATCCGCCCGTGCATCGTGCAACTAAATGTTTCCAGATACACGTAATTCGTAAATAAAACTGTGGCAATTAGTCGCATCCGTTGCACAAAATAAATCTCAACATCCGCATTTGTCGCCTGCTACTTGACATTGCCACTGTATCTTTATCTCTTTCCATTAGTCTCTCTCTCTCTCTTTCTATTTCTCTATTTGTGTGTGTAACCCGAGGCCCGCATGATCTTTTGGGGCAACACAACTGGGCCACTTGACGCCCGCAAATAGTTACAAATCTGTAAACTGTGTGATCGATAATCTATGAGGCATGCAACTGGCATCGGATTTGGCTGAGACAGCTTCAAGTGGCTGTTGAGTTATATTTCTTGGTTGGTTTGTTTTTCTTTCTCTGTTTTCTGTTTTAGTTTGAGTCGAACTTACCATTAAATTTGGTTGCCTTGCCGCCGAGGAGTCCGGACATTTTCGTTATCTGCTCCTTGGTGTGCCACTCCAACTGTTGGCGGGACTGCGTCGCCATTCGTGTCTCCATGTTGTAGGTGCAACATGTGCCCACCGATGGAGATTCACAGTAGCGTAGCACGCGTTCTGAAATACCAACAAAAAGAAGGGGAAACCGCATGAGTAATTGACTAGACGTGGGAACATAAATAGCGCCAACAGATACTTGAATACAAATGATAATCATAGAGTTTTTGAATAATGGCTATAAGAGAACCATGTGATTAGAGTCTATAAAAGAAACTAAACCTGAAATCATTAATTATTTAGGGCTATCGATTAAGATAAAAACTTTTTTATGATTGAAACTTCTCCCTAACAGATAAAATCATTAGCTGGTAATAGGTTAAAAATTGTGAAACTAGCTCAAGTCAGTCATAATCGAGGCTAGGTAAATGCTGTCATATGATTCATTAGAGAAGCGAACCTGGTGGTTCTAGAGACAACCTAAACCATATTGGGACCACCATAAAGCAGCTTCTGTTCCGTTTGTTGATTGCAACCCGCATCAGCTGTCAAAGAATATTTCAAAGCCAGTTGTATTTGCTTCAACATTAGAGAACTCGACTGCTGGATGCGTTCCATTTGTTTGCTGGTCAACTAAACTAACCAGAATTTACAACGCGAACAAATAAAGCAACCAGCAATCAGCAGCAGCAGCAGCAGCTCATTATGATTCTAAGAACTGGAACTTGCCACTGCCACTTGGCACTTGCCACTTGACATGGTAACCAAAAACCCTATGAAACCAAAGGCTGGCCTGCAAAACCAGCTAACTGCATTCCCTGGTATTTATATCTTATACTTTTTCTATTTATTTATTTTTTTTTCTCCCATGCCTTCAGTAGAAAAGCAAACGAAGCGTTCGCTACCGCCATAACAGCATAACGAGTAACCATAACCGTAACCGTATCCGTAACCCGAACCGACGGATACGGGCGTGGCATGGCCCTCAATAGGCCTGAACAAGTTGCCAAGATTCTCGCTGGTTTTACCCTCCTCCTCCCTCCCCGGGTATATTTACGCAAACATTTAACACGTTCGATCGGCGCACAGGTAGTCGGGGAGAAAACTATTTACTGGCGGGAAATATTATGCATTAGTTCCGTGCAACGATGCAACGATTGTGCATTGTTGATTGTACACTAGCCCCGTCCCACTGCTCCGCTTGCCCCCTTGCCACATCCCCAAACTGAAAACGAACATCCATCTAGCGATGGTGTCTGGCATTTCTTTTGGGTATTTTATAGCGAGAATTTGTTGTTTATTTAGACAATTCTCATGAATGGATGAATTGAGACGAGCGTTGCACACAGTCCAAAAGTTCAACACTAATTGAAAGCAAACAAGTTGAAGTTGAATATCGTTTTGTATTGTTTTGTTTTCTTTTTTTTTTTTTTTGTTGTTTGTTACTCTTACTGCGGGAAACTAGTATTGGCTGGAGATCAAATAAGTAAGGGTTTAAAGTCGAAATATTTTAAATACATAATTTATGTAGGCGCCTTGAATCTGATTAGCATATCAAATAGGAAAAGTGGCTTAATTCAAGTAGATATCCATCAATTTAACCTATACATTCGCTGTAAACGTGATTAAAATTTTAATTCGATAAAACAACCTATCGAAAAGCAAACTTTCGCAATTAACAAAGCTGCTTAACAATTGAATTAATTTCTCAGCAAGGGTATTCAATATTCGTTCTTCTCTGCCGATACCTGACTATATACCCAAATTCCGAGCATATATTTCTCTGTACCCCTGCCCCTTTGTATGTTTAGCTGCATACTTGACTTGTCCAGTTAAATGCAGTATATCTATATCAGTGCATAGAGAAATGTATTTTGTATTTTGTATATTGTGTGTGTGTGTGTGTGTTGTTGTGTATTTTGTTTATTTCTAATATAAATTTAGCTACTTTAGTGCACATTTTGTAAACAAATTTTGTGTTTCGTTGCGTTTCTCTGGGCAACTCAATGTTGTAGCCGTATTTGGAAGCTCTGCTGTTTTTATATTCTGTACTAATTGTTATGTTGCACAAGATATGAATTAAGTGTAGCATGTACAACGATGTACAGCAACTCAAAGGGAGGCGAGACGAGGCGTGGCAAGGCGTGGAGGCGTTGCGGTGAAGCCTTTTGCTTATCTAAATTGACTCGTTACCAACGGCAACAATTGCGCTCGTTCTGGATTTTCATTATATGTATATATGTATGTCTGTCTGTCTATGTGTCTGTCTGTCTCTGTGTCTGTCTGAGTGTGTCTGTGACTGGCATGGATAAAAATGTTTAGCTGGCTTTATGTTTGCCATTCAAGTTAATTGAATTCTAGTTGATGAAGTGCCCAAGACTATGAAGAAGTAAATGATGCTTTCAGCAAATCCTTTGGCTGATACCAGCTGTAACCAAGCAAGAAATGCAAAAATTTAACCACACATAAACCAAACCACACATTCCACTCTGTGAATCGATAAAGCCTGGCTGAAAATAACATTAGGGTCTTAAAGTAATGACGCTGGGCCATTTTTTATGAATTGCTGCATAATTTCTCCACAGACAACAATAGACGGGGATGTGCGTAACAAATGTGGCAAGGAGGCAGGCGGCAGGCGGCAAGCGGCAGGAAGGTGTCATGAACATAATAAATGACCTTAACTTACCGATATGGCTGTTTTTATTTTTTTTTTCGCTGACTCTTCGGAAAAGCACCCTGTTGTCTAATAGAAAATATCAGGCAGGGTTTTTGATAAAAAGTAAGCTGGCAAAGCAATTTCTCTAACACCAAAACCACCCAACCACCACCTACCAATGCCAAAACCCGGGTCACATGTTGTTGTTGTTGGTTCTACACACGCTATTTACTTAGTTGCCGGGGTGCGTTGTGCCCACACTATGTCGGGGCAAAGTGAAAGCAGTGGAGCGAAATTCATTTCGAATGATTTACTGTAACGATCAACAAACGACTCCTGCGGCGACCATAGACCCACCAACCAACCAACCAAGTAGTCAACCAACCAACCAACCAACCCCTAAGGCAACGACGCCGAGGGGGTAAAACGCCACCCACCATCATAATGTTTAAAGGGTGCGAAACTTCTACTACTACTAGTTGGAATAGATAACAGTGAGGGGAGAGCGTTTGATGGGCGGTCAGAGTGTCTAGCAGGTGTCTGCTGTTAGTCCCAAGTTGACTTCAAGTTTGACACTGTCCCGCACACATTTTTGGGGTACACAAACCCCTCGGAAAATGTGTAACAGCCCTTAGCAGCTGCTCAATTGGACGCTTGTCTCTGAAGTGCAACAACAAAAAACTTTTGCTCAAAAAAGTAAAAAACGCAAGCAATGGGATAAAGTGGCAAGTTTAGGTCTAAAATGTAGACATATTTGCTGAGATTTGGTGTTTTACAATCAGCGGTAATTAAAATAAATAAAAGCATATTAGCTATAAACATATCGCTTATTATTATAAATATTGCTTAAGAAACCCTTTATTAAATATAGATGCAATTGATATTGATTAAATTATTTAAAGCATTAGCTATTCCCCAGTCTGTGCCACTTTCTGATGCACAAAAGTTTGCACAAATCCTTTTCCCAAATGCTTCATTTCCAGCTAGTCAAAGTTATCCCATTCAGCCACTTTAGAATTCAGCTCTCACTCTGTCTTCCCCCTTTGGAGATAAAAAGAGCAAACAGTTTGCGAGTGAAATTTCAAACAAACAACAACAACAAACAAAAGCAGCAACAACAACAATAAATGTTGCGAGACAAAAGCAGACGCCACCACCCCAAAAACACCCAAAAAGGGAAACCCAAAAAGTTGCCCCGTCGAGAGATTGCTGACAAAACTTTGCTTTTGAGTTGAGTTTCAATGGCCACTATGCAGTGCAGAGTAGATAAACAGACAGTCAGACAGAGGGAGAGAGAAAGAGAGAGAGGGAGACAAGCAGAGCGAGAAAGCTGATAAAATTCACTCAACGCTTCGTCCTTTTTGGCTTGGCACAAAAATGCGACGCGGCAGCTTTAACAGGCGCTCAGCAAACAGCAGCTGGTGGCAACTGTTGCACACTTCAAAAGGGAACTGTGAATAGCCAGACAGCCGGCATGCCACAGAGCGAGAGAAATCCAAATAGAGCGACAGAGAGAGAGAGAGAGAGAGAGTGCGAGCTGGAGAGAACTGTAAAGATAGTGAGAGCACATGCGAGAGAGCGCAACTCATCCAAGGGGTCGTTGCATGTACGGAAACCAAGCTTTCACTTTCAACAGGGTTGCAGTTTGTAGCCTTGTGTGATTTTGTCTGCAGCGGTTGGCGTGTGGAGGGGTGGTTGGGGGTTTGGGGTGTTAGTTGATAGTGCCAACAAAATGGTTGTCGCAGACGAACAAGCCTCCCCCAACAACAAGCAGAAATAAACACACAGTTGCCGACCTCGAAGTCTGGCAAGGAAATTGCATTAAGTGAACTTTTAACCCAGACGACAAGAGTCGCCTCAAAGGGTTAAACAATCTGTGAGTTTGTCTATTAAATTCCCGATATCCGTATTTTATTTATTTTCGGTCTGCTCGCTTAATTTAACTTCAATTTCCGCCTGCTGCTGGTTTCTTTTTTCCTTTCTGATTTGTATTTTTTTTTTTTTGTATTATTTTTTTTTTGCACTTTTATGAAATGTTCCTTGCTCAACTTTATGCTTATGGTAATGAGTTTTAATTAGGCGCACAGCAAAGTGAGAGCAGCGGCAGAGTCCGAACTGAGCCGAAGGCCGCATCGCACTATGCCACACCACCGACACCACCCACCGTGCAACCATCCACCCGGACTGAAAATGGGCCTGCAAATAAGTACGCACGGGGTTGAGATTGGGCTCTCGGGCTTTTGACTTTGGTTTTGGGCACGGACTTTGCCCGTAGGCTTTTTATTAAGTGCAAAAAACAAAATAATAAAAACCGAGTGTTTTTAATATGTACGTAAATCTGAAAATTGAAATTATTGAAGTGTGTGAGTGTTGCACCAACAGCCGCCTTCGAGTGGCACAATTTAATTCGCTGCTACCCCGAATTGGGTCATGCACCGCAGGAACAAAAATATTAACCAACATCTCAACTTGCTGAACAATTGGAAAAAATTATGGCAATTGCATTCACATTAATCGGAAATGATAAGACTGCGTGTGGATTCAATTTCGATTTCCAATTTCGACACATAACTAAATTGCCACCCGTCGTCAACCTGTGCGCTCCAAATAAAAAATAAAATCTCAACAGCTTTGCTTAAGTTTAAGATACATTTGTATTTCAAAAAAATTAAGTACAAACATCGAACGGCTGCTCCTGCATCGGATCGCACTCAATTAATTTTACAGCTTCGGACCGCCCGCCTGTTCAGAAAGAGGAAATGGGAAAAAAAGAAACCTTGCACAATCCTCAGTGGGCATATTTTTAGACAAACAGATACTAAAGAAAATTCAAATGTGGAAAACGCACAGCAAAAAAGAAAAACTTGCCGGTTGGGTTAGAAAACTGCATTCGAACAACTCTGGCATTTATTAAAATAATGTTTATTCTCTGAATGTTTCCAATGTTTGTTGGTTGTACAAATATTTATAAGAATTTGTTAGACTGCTAATTAGAAAATACATTTTATCACTTTGTTTTCTTTTGAGCTGTAAATTAATTATGCATATTTATGTTAAGATATTTCAGTTTCTATTTATGCATTTGAACAAATCTTTCACAACTGAACAAACAATGCAAATTTGAGATATTTTTACAAGAACTGAACACAGATTTTCAGGTGGAGTTTGAGGGAATTTGCAATTTCGAGCAGCAGCTGAACAAACTATCCGAAAGGCGTTCGCTGTTAATGTGCGTCATGGGTGCATGCAACATTTAGCATGCTCCACCTTCTGGCCAGCCCCGTGCCCCCCCACACCAAACGCTGAGCTGTGTGTAATTACGTGTCGAGTCAGGTCGCTGCATAAATGGCATACGATGGGAGGGGCAGGTTGGGGCTGTGGCAGTGGCAGTTGCTGCGTGTCGGGGGTCGGTTTGCTTCAGGTCGGGCACTTTTCTACTTTTCTACTTTTCTCTTCTTCGTCTTCTCGCTTTGCTTTTTAATTCTTTTTTGTTGCTTTCTACACGTACAGGCGGCTCTTTTAGGCGTAATTAAAATTACTCGACTGCAAACTGAGATGTTGGACGAGATGAGGGCGAGGAGAATGAAATGTTTATGCTGCCAACACGTTTCATGTAAACACAGAATGGAGTTAGGAGACGGAGTGGGAGCAGGAGCTGGAGCTGTCTATGATGATGAGGAGTTTGTGATGATGGTGCCCTCTTCCTGGTTGGGTTCCCAGTCAAGGCTTTTTCCCTGATGAAGTGACGAATGTTGCAAACTTTGGCGTTTGCCCCATTCATTTGTTTCACTCGCTGTTGGCCCTAGGTTCTGCTACGTCTGGCAATCAGTGCATTTTCTTCATCGTCAGTCAGTCAGTTTTTCCGAGTGACAATTTCAATGCGCAAATGTGCGAAAATTCATCAACCCACGGGGCACACATGACAAGACCGGATCACAAAAATAGCCCAGCAGGCAACAAAATGTTCGTGTTGTTGTTGTATTTGTTGCCATATGTTTTTGTTGCCTTGCTGCTACTATATTTATGAGTCGTAATTAGCCGCTGGGAAAATGCAGCTGAGTTGTTATGTGATTTTTTTTGTTGGCCCCTTTTTGGCAGTGAAATGTTCGAATTGATGAGGTAAGTCGGCATGTGGGCGTTAGACAGACACCCCCAAATACAGTCAGCCACATCTGTTATCGAAACTACGCACCAAATCCAAATCAACATATGCCTATCTATATGGGCTGAACAAAATATATATATACATATATATATATATATATATATGTATATATTTCTATATTTCCAACACATCTTTACAAAGCATCATTTATGGCTAGTGAAAAATGTGGCTCATTTATAAGGCAAACTTCAAAGTAACCAGGCGGGAATTGAGGCATATGTTAACTTCAAATGGTTGACATTAATTAGATAGTAATTAATAAATCTAATAAATTAATTTCTACACTTCTTTTTCAAGTTGTACAAATTATGAGAATTAAAGCTTAAGCGTAAGCTAACGAAATCCTGAACATACATGACAAATTAAATTAAAATTGCTGAATGTTCAACGATTAGTGATGTATATGAATGATGTATGTGAATGATGTATGTGCATAAATTGCACACAAATAATTGTCAAACGTTGAAGTGAGCAAATATTGCGGCTCGATTCCTTTGAAGTAATTAAATTGACTGCCATTTGTGGCTATATTTGTGTGATTTGTTTGTTTTGGCTATTTTCTGTTCCCAGCACCACCACTTTCCCCCCGACCATCCCTGGGCTGACAAAGCCAACTACGCGCTCGGCATTCATTCAAGCGAAATTAATTAAACAATAAAATTTGATTAATGGTATTTTTTGTCTAGACAAAGAGAGAGAGAGGGTAGAGACGTCAGGTAGGGTGAGCTGGACAGAAGAGAACTGTGAACATGGCCAATTGCCTGGTCATATATTTGGTTAACCTGTTCGCTGTTTACATTGGCGACTGTGTTTTTTTAATGCCCGACAAACACACACACACACACACACACATACATATAGGCAACAATTGGCCAACGGATCGTATGTGCTGTGTAAACCAAATAATCTGTACAACAGCAACAACAACAACAACAACATTTCCAATGTCTTGGCCAAGTATTTGAAGTCTGTCTTTTTATTTTTGGTAATTGGAGCAGCTGTCGAATGGCAATTTCTTGACAGTTAAAATGCAACAATTGGGTCAGATGTGATTGGAGCTGAAGCCAATTAGACGAACACAAGATGAGCGGATTAATTTAAATTCCGCAGATCAGCTCTTTTTAGAATTTGTTCTATATAGTATAATAATAATAATACATAATATAAGCGTATTATTTCTAGATCGTAACTACTAACTATTTATATCTAGGTCGTAACTTTGTAAATAATAGGTATCATCTTCTGTGAGGATTATAAATATTTGTAATTCTATCTGAACACATATTTACTGTTATATTATATTTGCCATATTTAAGCTGTGGTTTTTCAGGCATTAATTTTTAACTACCTCCATAAATATTTATATATTTTCCATAAAATAAATAAATAAATAAATGTAATGAATATAATAAATGAGCATTTTCAAGTTGTAGACCTAACAAATTTTCACGCCATCCAACAAATCAAATTGAGAGACAGCCAGAGAGATGGGTGGCAAGTGGAGAAGTGGTGGGAAGAGGGGTGCTGGGGGGGCAAACAAGAAGTGAGCAATCAAAAGCGCCGCTTAGCCATATCGAAAGCCGTTGAAACATGTTGTGTCTGGTCTGTGGCTTGGATTTAAATTCGATTTTGGACGCGAGATAAAGCGCGACAGAGATTTACAGCAGTGAGTGGTGCAAAAAAAAAAAAAGAGTCAAGTTATTCAAAGCACGTAGTTTGATTTTTATTTTTTGCAATAACGATGACAAGGAGGAGGAAGGAGGCGAGCTGATGGCGGGGGACGACAGTGACGGTGAGGACGTGTTGCTGTCAACTCTCTTCTGGTCAGTCTGCATGCAACACGAGCAGCATTTTTTATTTAATTTTGTGGCCCAATTAAGTTGAGACACGGCGACGACAATTGAAAAAATTTGCTTTGGACCCCATAAAAAGCATTTAGGCCATTTAGAGTGGCCTTAGGCCGCTGCCAGCGTCTCTCAGTTGGCCAGCTTCAGCTTGGTCGCTCTCACCCAGCCGCAGGGAGACGTAAGCGAAACCCTTTTGTAACCGCACTGGGGAAAAAAACCGCAAAAGCCATAAAAGCAGAGATTTCCTCAATTTGCTGCCAGGCTTTGCCAGCTACCAAAATTACTGTCGACCGCAAAACAATTTTGTAAAATATGAATGAAAAACCAGAAAACTCATCAGCTGGAAACAGAAAAAAAAATGAAAAAAAAAACAAACTTTAAGAAATGGGTTGAGGAAAATTGTCTGCAAAATGAATTAATTTGAGAAATTTACGAGCATTTTGCGCCGTTTCTCACACAGACAGGCTCTGAAATTAATCGTGTGTAAAATGAAGTTGCTCGCAGTGCAAAAAATAAAATATGACCCAAACCGAAGCCAAATGACAAGTAAACGCTGAAAATTTGCAATCAATATGGGCAAAAAAACAAAAAATAAAAAACCGGGAAAAAAGGTTTAAATAATGTGGCCTAACAAAGGCAACGTCTGCTTGCGGTTTCCCCGTTGCCCACCGTCCCGCAACCCGCTCTCCACTCCCTTAACCCGAAACTGCAATTGACATTATATGGAAAAAAAGATATTGTATCTTTTGCAACTTATAGCAGTGTGTCTGGGAGGCAACGCTTGACTGAGCTTTTGGTGGCTTGTTAACAATGCTTTAATGGCTCTATAAATGGAAAGTATCTATAGGAAATCAGGCACAGAGGAGTCTGTATGAGCTTTAAAAATACTCTCTGATAGTCATTAATTGAATAAATCGATAATGTTTTAGCAGCAACCCTGAAATAGCTTCCAACTTAATGTATTTTTGCCTGTGCTTGTAGCTTAAGGTCTCAATTTATTTTCTATTTAGTAGAGTTGAGCAAAGATGACAAAGATGACATCATATTTCGTATAAGCTCAATGTTTACTTGATACACTGTCATTTGTTTTTATATTTAAAGACTGATATTCTCGACTAACGCGGCAAGCTACAGATAATCCACAAAAAGTACGCTTCAAAAGAATGTCTCTAAAATTGGCGCCTTCATATTTATTTGAAATATTGAAATTGGTTACACATCGTTGAAGCTTCTAAAAACAGCTGAGCAGCTGAGAATTTCAACAATTTGTGGCGTTCTACTTTGGGGCAATGACTCATTCAACCCCAATTGATTTTGGGGATCAGCCGCACATCTGCACAAGCCATAAACCCGTATAGATTAATGAAGCTGACAGCTTTCCAGAGCTGGTTGCCTGGTTTCCCGCCCCATCTACAAATTCGTGTCTGTCAACCCCCAACCCACTCCACCTTGCCACAATTGACGTTCCTGTGTGCCATAAATCGTTTAAGATTTCAACGTTGCCGCCCACTTGTTGAATGCAAGGAATTACGTTATTAAGCCTGGCAACAATTTATTTAGTTTAGTGCACTTGTCATTAAATATAATTTATAAGACGAAGAGAGGAGCATGCTATAAATACCATATAATCATTTTATATGCCACAACTGGCGTGGGTGACGACAAAAGACTCGATTCTCTAAATATAATTGGGTTGCTCGCGATTGTCACGTATAAACATATATATAGATATATGTATATAGTGTTGGGAGCTGTTGCAACTCTATAAAGATTACAACATTATGGTTATTTAAGTGCCACCATCAACACAAATTGTCGTAGCATGAACTCTCGCGGCCGGTCCGACTTTTGACATGCGATGTGGCAAACAGAATATTTCCAATTCGAATGTTTAATATGCCATTCAATGGCCATAAAATGTCAAATAAAGCCCATTAGGAGCAGCTGCCGACTGTTTGCTGTTAATTTGCCTAAATAAACCTCATTAAATATGCTGACCAATGGCCAATGGCCAATAGCCGCCAGCTCTTTTCTAAAGTGAAAAACAACAACAAGAAATAAGCTCAAAAATATGATTAATAATCTTCATTGAAAGCCAATCCCACAAATTATGTTGTCACATCCAAAAGTTGCTCATACGCCGCGTAAAGTTTTGTTGGTTTTTTGGTTGATTTTTTTGTATATTTTATTTCATATTTTTGTTTTTCTTCTTTTTTTCCGGGTCTCTCGTTCACGCGTCGCTAACAGGATTATGTCGCATGCAACATTAGCGACGAGTCCGCATCCTTTCTACCTGCCTGCCTCGCACCGGGTCCGTTGCCTCTTTCTCAAGCGTTGCCCAATTTGTCGTCTCCCCTCCCTCCCTCTGTGTCTACATTTTCTACCTGTTTTATTTTTTCTTCTTTGGGTGAGCATCGTTTTTCACAGCGTGTGTTAATTTTGTTGGAATTTTCGCTTGATTATGTCCACATGAATTCCAAATACGTAGTTTTTCTGGCTGGCAGCATGTTGTGTCTCTGCTCTTTTGTTGTTCTTTGGCTACGATCGATTATTGATTGAATTAATTATAAACGCACTGTGTGCGAGAGTGTCTTGTGTATTTGTCTGTCTGTCCGTCTGTCTGTCTGTCTGTACAGTCTGCGTGGTAATAGTATTCATAAATGCTATGCTTCGATACAGTGTGTCGCTTAGAATGGCTTCATTGCTGCATTCCAACCTACCCCCAACAGCGCTTAAAAGCCGTCTTTAACCCAAGAAAACCCCAAAAGGTCGCTTGGAAAACATCTGCTCTAATAATTTAAATTCATTACATCTATAATTATAGATTTTTCTCACAGTTCTGTAGATTAAAAAATTGATTTTCAGATTTTTTAATTGCCCAATAATTTCATTCTCAAACTGCGGAGAAAAAAGTGCTTATAAATAATTTGTGAAAGACAGTTTATATTTTACATTTTAAATTTCCTGTTGCAGATTAAATTATACCTTAAGTGTATTTTCCAAGCATTAAGTCTACTATAAATAAATGACTACATTTTGTAGTAGAAAATTACAAAAAATTTGCTTAGGATTTGTAAATGTCCAAAGAGCATTAAAAATTTTGAGCGATGAATAATGTTATTAACAAGTAAGATGCTGTAGTCGAGTTAGCTCGACTACGATATACTCTTAACCCAGTTGTTAAATATATTCTAGTTTTATTGGCAAATTTCCCTTTAAAATGATTTGCACTCAAATGCTTAGTTCTGCGAGTGCATTTCTTACGGAGTATTTTTACTCACAAGCATATACATACATACATACATACATACATACAGGCTACTACAGCTAGCGTTGATTATCATGCCATCTATTTCTCACACATGCGCACGCCCATTTATATGTATACAGAAAATAAAATATATTTTGGTGTTTCTTATCCGATCTTAATGAAATTTTGGCAATTGATCAACAATATGTATAAGCATATTATTTACAAATTAGAAGCCTCTGCCTCTTAAATAGTGGAATTTATTGCTATCGGAAATCGAAATGTATCGATAATTCAGAAACTGAGGCAGTTATCGATAAAATAAAGCAAACTTGATCTGCGCCTGGTACACGAGAACTTATATTCCAAATTTGAAGTCGCTAGATCTTATAGTCTCTGAAATCCGCGTGTTCATACAGACGGACGGACAGACGGACAGGGCTACATCGACTCGGCTGTTGATCCTGATCTGCTTTTTACATACATTTGCACAAAACCATTATACCCTTTTTACCCATTTTTAATGGGTTAAGGGTATAAAAAGCATATTTATTCAAAGCATAAATTAAGAAATTTTTAAAAATAACCGATGGCTATTTGCATATGAAATTTGCATCGTTTTCTCACACGCTTATTTGCCGACAACTTTGCAAATTAAGAGAAATCTTTCAACAATTGCCGGGGCACGCCTCTTCATAAAGCCCATAATCCCGAAGCGTCTTTGTGGCAAGGCAAGAGCTCAAAATACAATTTATTTAAATTAAAATGCAGATCGCGAGCATTGAGAGATATTCGTAGTTGAACAAGGCATAAATAAGTCGGTTCATACAATTGCCATTTGTGCAGTGTAGTGTTAGAAGTGGGAGGGAGACGACAATGTCCACTTGCCATTTGCCACATGCCACAAGCTACATGCTACATGCCACATGCCACTTGCCACTTGCCAGTTTGCCACACATTGTTGTTGTTGTCGCCGTTCGTGCGTTACATGCACAAAACAAACGCAAATTTATTGCTGATAAATTGTTAGCTTTGGGGGGAGTGAGGGGCAGAGCAGTGAGTAAAGTGGAGAGTCAATTCTTATGGTGCATTATTATGCAAGTGGCCAGTGCTTAGGCGCAATTTGCAGTGGCTTTAATTAGGGTCCATAACCATTGAGGCACTCGGCAAAGCAGCAGCAGCTGCGTCGTGTTGCCAATATCAATCAAAGCCAATTGCTTTCAATTGAATCGTGCACACTAAAAACCAAAAAGTGAATAAACAGATTTCACTTGACTAACATTAATAGAAATATACATAAGCATTTTCAGCTGAAACTTCATGCCACAATACAAAAGTATGCAGAAACTTTCAATGCAAAAAAAAAGATACAAATCTATATATATATATATGAATCTGTGAGAAATCAATGCGAGAAATCTGTGCAACTGCGACCCACAAATTGTGTCAAATTGATTTGCATAAATTGAACAGCAAAGCAGGCCAAAGAAATGAAAAGTGATTAAAACAAAAGAGGGGTGTATAAAAAAAAAGAATTAAAAGTATTAAAAATTCATTAGACGGCGAATAAACAATTAGTGAGCGCTCAATTCTTGAGATGAAACGTAGAAAATCGTTGGAAAAAAATCAATGAACGCGTTCCGGACATTAGGCCCAAATGGGGCGTAATGGGCGTGCCAACGTAAGAGCCATAACAATAATTTATCATTTTACGGAAGGCAAATCAAATGCGCAAAATCGAAAATGAAAATAAAAAAAAAAAAAAAAAAACACCAGAACCAAAACAGACGGCCCCCAATTGATGGGAACGTTACACTGGACATGCCATCTCCACTGCTCCACTGCTCCACGTCTCCGCATCTCCACTTTTCCACTTATGATTCTCTCGCTTTTGCCATTCTGGCCAAGCTAAATAAACAGAAAGAACAAAGACCGCAACTGCTTGAGGAACCAGCCCCAACCACTAATTGAGTGCGCAAATAAATACTGCAAGCACACAAAAAGATGGAATGGAATGGAATTGAATGGATGAGTCTTGGAGAGTGGACACTTGAGGTTAGCACTTTGATTAATTTCTGGATGACATCCTCCATCTACGTACTCAACCAATTAACGGCATATTCAGTCAAGAGACCAACAGATCTTCAGATCTTAATGGAGAGATCGAGAGTATAAAGAGAGAGAGGGAGCGAGATTGGTTTATTTTTTGGAGTGGCTGGCCAGAGATTGACCACAGGAAGCTGCCATTAAAATATTTGCAATGGTCAAGGGAGTTAGAGGACCGGAGGGGGGGGAGTGGAAGGTTTGTAGAAATAACTCGGCGAAAACCCGTTCTAGACCAAAAATAGCTGCTGCTGCTTCTGCTGCCGCCAGCCAGTCACATTCCTTGGCCCAACGTGCAACGTGCAACGTGAATTTATGAATCGTTCAGCCTGAATGAATCTTTAGCTTGGGTGTCTGCCACCGCCACCGCCATCGCCTTCGCCTCCGCCTTGGACATGGACATGGACTTGGCCATGGCCAGTGTATCTGTCTCTGACTGTCGACTGTGGCCAGGCGACGATCTTGACTTGGGTTATTGGGGCGTTTACAACGCTTTGGTATCTTGTATTTATTTAATTGACGTTTGGACGTGTTGGTATTATAAAAAATAGTCAGATTCACATCCAGAGCTACGCTGAACAGAGAGCTAAGCTGTGCTCCACAGCACCACAGATCCCAGCAGGTCCATTGCATGGCAATTATGACTGCATCTGGGCGTTGCTGGACATGCCTGTGGGGGCAATAGATCGACATCGTCCATTGGCGTGCTTTCTGTTTGGATTGTCGTACGTGCTGGCAGGCTAATTAGATCGGTTACCAGGCGTTGCCAAAGGATTGCCTGGGTGTTAGTTTATTAAGCCTGCAGTGCAATCCTAATAGCCACAAATATGTGCATGTCGTGTCAGGGCAAAATATATACATATATATAATATATATTTAGATGATTGTTGCAATTCTTGAGAAATCTGTAAGTTGTTGGCACTTTTCTATAACAACTCAATACCAAAAATGGAATTGTTTATTAGCGCACATATTTTAAACATTTTGAAATATCATCACAGCAATTTTTTATCTGATTGTATTACAACTTCTACTTGTTGCTGTCCTATTCATAAGTCAAAAGTCGACAGACATTTGTAATCCTCATCTAAACTCAATTTGCCAGCTCATCGAGCCGAGCATCGATCAATGAAATAACTATTACAACTCTCTCACGATAAAAATGTCACTGAAATGAGTTTGAAAAAAAAAGAACGCAGCCAATAAATAAACAAGTTTATACCTCAATTGAAAAGCCATTAAAAAACGAGTCTAATTTACAGGTTACCAACGAAGGTAAATCGATAAGAAAAAAAAAAGAAATATTAACTGGAAACAAATACCGGACGTGATTGGATGATAGACAAATATTTTGTAGCACAATCAATGGCCTATTCAGAGTGGCATTCACACAAAACAGCTCCCAGCGGATACCTCGGCAGAAATTAAGTTGTACCCCACAAAATCGAAGAGCAGACGAACAGGCTGGCCTGGCACAGACCAGACCAGACCAGACCAGATCACATCAGAGCAGAGTCTACTCCGTTTCAGGTTCAGTGATAAGATCAGATCGCCGCCACACTAATAACAGGCAATGATGTGAGCCAAACGACGACGACGACGACGACGATTCTTTAGGATATGACTTGGCAAATTTGTTTGTTATTAACAGAACATTCCCCGAGTGAGATCTTTAAGATCCGATTAAAACCATTAACACTTTTTGTAGCCGCTTTGGAAGCAACAATATTTTATATATAAATATGTATATACGATTTTTTCTTTCTTTCTCGACAATTATAAAATCAAATAAAACAACTTTTTGTTGTTGAAGCAGCTAACGAAATGTAAACATATATATATAGATATATATCTTTTTTGTTTTCTTTTCCTAAAAAACTGACGCATCAACAAGAAACAAGAAACAAAATAACATTTACATATGCGTTTCGATTTTAGAATAACACAAACAATGTTCTGCGTATTTTGTGGGTTTTGTTTTTTTTTTGTTACAATTTATTGCTTATAGACAGGTAATTAATTCATTAGCACTTTTTAATTTTATATGTATATCAACAGGCAGACAAATCGTTTAGACTATTGGCCAATATAATAAACAAGGAAATGTATTTCTCACTCATTGGGCCACAGCTGGGCATTGGGTGTTGAGCCATAACGATTTCCAGTAATTGAATGAATCGAGGAAAAAGTTCAATTGAAACAAGTAAGATGCTGTAGTCGAGTTGGCTCGACTACGATATACCATTAACCAAGTTGTTAAATATAGTCTAGTTTTATTGGACAATTTTCCTTTAAGGTGATTTGCACTCAAATGTTCATTCTGCAGACAGACGGACAGTGCTATATCGACTCGGCTGTTGATCCTGATCAAGAATATATATACTTTATGGGGTCGGAGATGCTTCTTTCTGCCTGTTACATACATTTGCACAAAACCATTTTACCCATTTTCATGGGTTAAGGGTATAAATATATATAAATAAATATGTATAAATATATATATAAATATTTTTTCCCCCAAAGTCCACCAGAATCTATTTGCAAAAAAGGCAGCATTTTCGTTAATCATTTTTGATGATTATACAACATGTGCCTGACCTTCATGAACTGGTGCTAATCTCATCCGAGCTGTCATCACACTTTGGTGATTTTGGCACTTGCAAATGATTTTCACAGCACTTAACATATTTGTGTTCTATTAATGTAAATTTAGTATACGCATATCAATAATATATATTCACAAGTTAAGGCTATTTGTTAGATTTTCATTCAATATTCATTCAACCGATTTTTACCCAATTAGCGTTGCTTGCTTAGAAATGATTATCACATCTGAAGTATAACTTTTAATAGGTGTGGTTATTGTTCATATATAAATCGATTTTTATGTTTTAAAAATTGTATATTATATACTTTAGTTTCCCATACATCTAGTTTCGTTTTCGGAACACATTTCGTTATGACCCACTTAATCCCATTTAAGTGGCTCTAAGGCCATTTAAGCCATTATGCTATCCTCTCCAATCTAAAGCGCATTTATCAAATTTCTATGATATCGCACTCATTTGCCATTAAAAGCATTTTTCTACACTTCAAAAATATATCAAAAATTCCGTTTCCGCTGCGGCCAAAATAGATGAAATAAAAAACGCCTACATTCGCAATGAGGAGGGGAAGAAAAAAAAGAATCTGGACTATTAACGGGCGCACACTGAATGGCTTGGTTGAGATTATTAGTCCTAATCATGCAATATGCGTATGGAAAGGTTTCCCAGCCACGGGCAGCTGGGCAAAGGGCAAAGGGCAAAGGGCAAAGGGAAAAGGTGTGTGTGTGTGAGTGCTACAAAATCTATAATATGGAAAAGGTAGTCGGGTTACCAGGAAGAGGCGTTGCTAAAACCATAACAATGGCCTCAAAGGATAATGCGTAACGCATAATGAGAGTATTGAGAGCACATTAAAGCCAACAACAAAACAATGATATGAGACGTGTGGCCGCTCCTCAATATTAAGAGTTTCGTTTTTTTTTTTTTTTTGTCGATGCCGCAACTAATGTGCCCCGATAAATGCAGCGCAACGAATTGAGTCAAGAGCTGTGCCACATACGACAGTTTTTCAGTGCTGATTGACAGGCAGCCGGAGCCGTGCAACAGAAATACAACTGAAAATGTGTCAATTTGCAGTAATCTAATCTGTGTGCGGTCTCTTCGCTACGGCTGGCCAAATACAAATCTTGAATGGAAATCAAAAGTGAGGTATGACAGAAGATTAAATACCCTAAAAATAAAACTCAAGTACTGAAAGCTATATCAAATATGTCAGTTCGAATTGCTAGACGGTGCTTTGTCAAATTTCGACCACAATCTTTTCCAAAACGTGCTTTTTAAATATATATACATTAATCTATAGACAATTCTGACCAAGTTTATATAGCCAAGAAATTGCTATACAGTCAGATGCGCCAACTCACCATCAATTTACTTTGTGGATTCGGATAGTTCGGACGTTACCCAATTTGTGAGACATTTGTAAAACCCCCACACAAATCAGACATTACAGAAAAATACACTCGATACATGAAATTCCAATGAATTACGAGCACAATTTTCTGATAATGAGACATTTCGAATTTAATCAATTATATATATATATATATATATATATTATTCATTGTTATCAGTGCTGCTGGTGACGTTTTGTTTGTACAAATCGATCACAAAAATTGTCTGACCCAAAAAAAAAAAATTCAAAAAGTGAAAGTGGCACAGTAGCTAAGAGTTAAGGGGTGTGTGTGTGTGGATGTGTGGATATGTGTGTTTATGTGTGTGTTTGTGGGGGTTCACTTGAAATATAATCTCAATTAGCTGTACACAAGCATAAATCGTCAAAACCATTACTTGTAAACAGTTCTGCGGAAGTTTTTAACAACTGGACTTGATTTGGGTTACAGATCACTTGTCATTGATAGCTAAGTTTATTTTTTAGAGTTTTATGAAATAAATTTTTGTACTGATAAACGAATTTTTGATTAGGAAGCGAATCAATGGAAGGCACTTTAGTTAGCAGGCGCCTATCGAGTTGACAGATGCAGCCAGATACAAATGTATCTACAGATATCCACACAGCGCTCAGCAGTAGTTAAGCAAACATAATTCATTATTAATTAATTGCATGCAACAACTCAGCTTTAGTTACATAAATTACTGTTCTGCAGACACATAAAACTTCAAATTACAGAATTGCAAAAAAAGAAAGAAAGAAAACTCAATGCTGGAAGTAACACACTTGTGAAAACAGATATACAAAATTCTTGAGGAACTCATTTTTTTATCTATGCAGCATGGCAAGTGCTTAAAAAGACATAAATTAAACACTCGGCTACCTGTCATCATCATTCTCAGCATCATCCTCTGTTCATAATCAACATTATTATCATCATCATCATCATCATCATAATCATCATCCTCGTGTCGGCATCAAAGCTTTGATTTCAACAGGGCTCCTCTGTTGTTGTTCTTCTGACGAGTGTGTTGTGTGTTGTATTGTGGTACTTGTTGTTGTTGTTGTTGTTGTTGTTGTTGTTGATGTAGATGTTCTTGTTGTTATGTATCCTACAGCTAACAATTAAGTCTAAAGTGTAGCTACACCACACGTTGCAAGCAGACGACAAGAAAACTTTGTAACAAATTTCACAATAATTACGCATAGAAAAAAAACAGAACAGAACATGAATAATGCGAACACAGATTTCTACATATGTCGCAACTTTGTTGTCAAGTGTAGTGTAGTGCAGTGTCTGTGTGTGTGTGTGTTTGGTGTGTGTGGTGCCATTGTTAATACCCAAAGGGTGCACTTGCCGGCACCGTGTGTGTTTTGTTGTATGAAATAAAATGCGTTTTTAATTTGCAGATGCGCGTAAGGCAAAAAAAAAATTAAACACACAAACTCTGGAAAAAAAGAGAGGAAAACTCGCTTCGTTCCTCGTTTTTCTTGTCGCCGCGATGGTATGGAAATTATTTGCTAGTGACTGAAAGGTATGCCACGGAGGGGGACTGAGGGGCACCATTGCAATGTGATCACCTGTCTCGGTGACTCCAACACACACAGACACACACACGCAGACAGACATGTGTGTTGAGGTCGAATTATGGATGCACTTTGCTGAGCATCGAATAGCAGATGGTTTTTTTTTGCAGATTATCTAAAAAAACAAAAGGTATTCCGGCTGCAAACCATTGATAACTGTAGCCAGATTATCTATACAAAAAAACATGGAGCCAGCGAAAGCATAATTGCAAGATAATATATACGATAATATATACGATCATCTATGAAATAATGGATGGTCTCTAAAAATGTTTTTAAGACAAATACCAATAAACAAAAACAAAAAAATCGTATAGCAAGTAAAAATCTCAAGAGATACTAATAGCAAATTACAACAAGAGCTTTAAGTTAAAACTTCAATATTTACCAAAATTACTTTTCAATTTGAATATTTTGAACCAAAAGTACTACGAGAAGGAACACTCCAAGAATTACGCATTTGTTTGCTAGGATCAATGACACAACATAAACTGAGCAGCTTACTCAACTCTTATCTCTTGTGGGCATTGGCGAGACATGTAACTCGGTATCAGTTTTATCCTACTCGTTTGTATGTTGCAACTGCCACACTGCCCACCAAGTAGCGCAGATGTCGAGTCGTGCGTAAGCGTTGCCACAAAAATCTTTCTAACTTCATAGCCGAGGCGGCAGCAGCAACAGCAACAGCAGATAACGTGGCCCAGACGACCAGCCAGGCAGCCAGTCAGCCAGGCAGGTAGTCAGAGAACGGGTGCTCGTTGCATGCCTCAAATGCCAGCACAAAAGCGCATAAAAAAAATACAAATGAGACTGCTTCAAGTCGAGAGAGTTCGACTAGAAGATACCCTGCACCTGACTGAAAATTATTGCGTTAATTTTGTAAATAAATATAAATAAATAAGCTACATTTCTTGAAAATTATAAATTATCGGTAATCGATTTCCAACAAAATCGATTAAAGGTAAAATGGAATGGAGTATATGGAAGCATATGGAATATAATGAAATTAATTGTATTTGAGAACTTGTGATCCAAATTTGAAGTCTTCGAAGGACATGACTACATCGACTCTCTTTTTGCTGCTGATCAAGAATAAGTATATATAGAAGCAAAAAACTCTCAGAGATGCTTTATTCTGCCTTAGTACAACTGGGTATACCCGGTATACCCGGTTTACCCCGTTTGGTTCAGGTCTTCGTGGCAGTGTCAGTCGCAATGTAGCCGTGGGTAATGAAATATTGCCATGTGCCAGCGCCTGCGCCTGCGCCTCCTGGCTGACTGACTGCAGCAATGCCTGCAGCCTATTACCCACCGCCCGCCCGCTGTCTACTGTTGCCCCCCCTTTGGACAAATGTTTGCCGGCAACAGCTGCTGTCGGGTTGGCGGCTGCTGTTGTTGGTGTAGGTTGACAAACAAACATGCCAGCGCATAAAAGAAGAACATGAAGCAGTCAGCAGTCAGCAGGCGGCATGAGGCATGAGGCAAACAGCAAGCGGCAGGCGGCAAGGAGCTGGCACAGCTCTTGAACGCTGCCTCCTTGGAATTGCACTTGAGAGCTGCACAGTTCCGTTGCTGCTGTTGCTGCTGCTGTTGTTGTTGCTGCTGGCTCACCTGCCACCTTGCCTAAACAGCAGTAAGTACCAGTCGCCCCTTTCCCCTTGCCACAACCACCAAAACCCCTTGGCCCCTTTGCCCCTTTGCGAATTGTGTGTAGACATGAACTAAAGCCATACGAAATTCGCATTCACGTTTTGGCTTTTTACCTTTGCGCCTATTTATCATCAAATGCAGTCATCCAGCCAGGCAGTCAGCCAGCCAGGCAACTAAGAGGCAGCTGCTTCAAAAGGAAGCTAAAGAAAAGCTAAAACAAATGCTAACCCAAATACCCTATGCTAAAGACTATAGAGTTAGTATTCAAGTAAGAAAAAAATATGTTGTCAAAGTTAGAAAACTAAGAAACTTTGCAATTAGACATATTTGTTTTAAGGAAAACTCAATCATTAAACAATTAAAGAGGTCCAAGATAGACTCAAGATTAATAGCTTTATAGATAATTGCCTATAAAGTTTGGTATGCCAGAAAGGGTATTACAAAATGCAGTTAGATTGCAAATGCACTTTGGTAAGAACAAAGAACTCCATCGTCGACATGTGATATCATTTAGCCTGAACTGGGAATGGAAATGCGACTGTGACTGCGACTGCTCCTCGTAAGGGTACAGGGTACAGGGAACAGGGGGGGGGGGGGGGGGGGCGAAACAGGTGAGGGGAATGGGTTCTTGCAGATGCTGATGTTGCTTTGTACGAAATGCTGAAAAGCTGGTGCAATCAGGCAAAATTGTTGCCAACTGCGGCACCGACTGTGCCTCGCATTCCAGAGGAACGACTCCTACTCCAGAATAGCGTGAGAAAGCAAAATATTGATTCAGAGGCCCAGGCTCAACGATATGCAAAACGCGATAAAATTCCAGAGTACCAACAGCCAGCAAACAGCAAACCAGCAACCGAAAAACCGGCTTCCGATCCGATCCAAGCCACAAAGGTGCTAAATGAAGTTCTTAATTAAGTGCGAGTGGCAGCTGTTGGAGCAGAGGAACTTTAAGGCCAAGCGTTTGGAATTGCAAATGGAATTGGCATGGGTCCACGGAGATGAGATGGCTTTTGGGTTTTGAGTTTTGAGTTGGGTAACGAGTTTTATTGGCACATCGTTAGCCTGATGCTAAAGCTGCTTCTGCTGTTTGATTGCATTTATTGCATAATTTGTTAATGAACGGAAAGTCATGCCACACGCTCCGGGGCCGAAAATGACAAATTAGCAGCATAATTGCTTGGGATCCAAACTAAATGTCTGAAATTTACAAAAAGCCAAAGGAATTTCTCAAATGGAATCCTTAACTTTAGAACTCACAAGTGCTTTTGGCAAATATTATTTGAAGTGAGAAAGTTTCATGATTTAGTCACTACTCCGTCTTATCAGAAATTATCAATTTAATAAATAACTGATTCAGATGGGAACATACGGAAATACTTGACTCATGTGCAAGACTCATTCTTAGCTTTTCATTCATCATAATATTAAATTATAGTTTCTGCTCTGGTTTGAATAAGGAAAGATGTTAGGTTTAGGATAAACTCTTATCTAAACGATGAATAGAGATGGGGTAAGAAAATAAAGCTACCTTACGCGATCTACGACACCTGCCGCCACAAGCGAATTCCACTCCAGTTATAGTTATGCCCTTCAAAACAACCCTGACTCATTTACACAACTAACCTATCTGCGGTCACATAAATTACAATTTAATTAACATTTTTCACTTGCCACGCGAAAAGGCAACTCACAAAAGAAACTATCAAGAGTGCTATAAATAAAAATAAAAAGAAAAAAAAAACTCAAAACTGATTATGATTAGTACTCGTAGCAGCAGAGAAAAACGAGGCAGGCAGAGCTCGATCCTCATAATTAAGCGACATTTGTGGCATGACATGCAACAAGCTGTAGATTAACATAAATTTTTAAGACGTCATCAGACTGAAGGGTCGGGTTTGGGTTTGGGTTCGGGTAGAGCAGGAAATTTCAAGTTACACACAAAAGGGAAGCCAGGTTTTATGGGCCGCAACCGAGTAGTTGAAGTGCTCCACGCACACCTGTCCGAAAAAACATAAATATATATAGTATATATATATATATGAGTTATGATTATTATGCACTTGACGGGAGAAGAAACAAAAGCAACATTTGTGTAGAAGATGTGTGAAGTTGTGTGTGTTGGCGTACGTTGATAATAATTGTAGATATTTATCGTCTACAAATATTTCTATGCCACTCAAGAGTATGTCAGCCAGTCGCGTCTCTTATAATTACTATTAGCGCTAATTCTCTGTCAGAGGAATACAAATCTGTCGAGACTTGATGCTGCTGCTGTTGTTGCTGCTGCTGCTTGATTGAAAGATGTGCCTAATTGATAGCTGAGCACTCGCACGAGTCGTCCCAGACCCCAAAAAGAGCCCAATACCAGACCAGATCAGACCAGACCAGACGCGACGAGTCGAGTCGACTCGACTTGAGTCGTCTCGCGGGGAAAGAAGACTTCAAGTGCGTGTCATTGTGTAATTTGGCTTGATTATTATTAATTTGCAGACACCGCCGACACTGTCATGACCTGAGGAGCCACAGCCAGCCACAGCCAGAGAGTGTAATTGTTATGAGGAATTTGTTTTGTCCATACATAAATATATATATATATATATATATGTAACTGTTGCCCAAAATAGAAAATATTTATTTGATTTGCTAATGGAGCGGCAGAGCGGGGAACCGGGTCACAGGAAATGGAGAAAAAAATAAAAATGAAAATAAAACTTGTAAAGAACTTACGTTAAGTGAGCGCAATCAAGTCTTCAACTTACCTGTAAAGAAATACAAAAAGAAATATTGTTTTAAATTAAGGTCATTACAAAAGTAAGCTAATCTCAGCTCAGCTCTTTGCTTTCTTATTGTTACGTTTGGGCATGTTTTGGTTTAACTGAAGATCGGCGATAATCGTATGTGGTTTTTGGGTGCATTGCTGTTTTCATCTTATACACAGATCCCATTGACAATTGGTAAAAGGGTATGATGGTTTTGAGCAAAGGTATGGATTCAAGCAACACTTTTCTGTCGGGGAAAATCACTGCTTTTTATACCCTTAACCCATTGAAAATGGGTAAAACGGGTATAATGGTTTTGTGCAAATGTATGTAACAGGCAGAAGTAAACATCTCCGACCCCATAAAGTATATATATTCTTGATCAGGATCAACAGACGGGTCGATATAGCCCTGCCCGTCTGTCTGTCCGTCCGTCCGTCTGTCCGTCCGTCTGTATGAAAACGCGGATCTCAGAGACTATAACAGCTAGCGACTTCAAATTTGGAATATACGCTCTCGTGTACCAGGCGCAGATCAAGTTTGCTTTATTTTATCGATAACTGCTTCAGTTTATGAAATATCGATACATTTTGATTTCCGATAGCAATAAATTACACAATTTAAGAGGCAGAGGCATCTTATTTATAGATAATATGCATATACATATTATTGATCAATTGCCGACTACAACATCTTACTTGTTACTTTATTTAAATGCAATAAAACTAGAATATATTTATATATGTATATTGCTCACTCAACTACAGATTTCTTCTTTGTTTTTAAGCCCATAATTGAACATGCTAATTTATAGCTGCTTATCGCACTTATCGCTCAGCTGTGGCTAAAAAAAAAACTCCCAAAATTGAATATTCATAAACGTAAGTGACGTATGTTGGGGGTGCTGTGGGCCATTTGGCTTTTGTCATGCAATAAATTGGCTTTGTTTCAATTATACTCTATCAGAAATATGACATGTCAGAATTTATCGCTATTTATGCTATCGGTTTTTCCCATTAGAAACCCAGAATCCATTAAAAACTCGCACATTTGAGTGAAACTTGCAAAACATGTTGAAGGGCCATTTGGCAATAAAACTATAATGATAACAATATAATAAATATTTAACAATTGGTTTTAGCTGGGAATTTTATTTATGTTTTCTTTAAGTTGTGACTACAGCTGATCTCTGAGAAATCTTAGCTCATATTTTAGTGTGTAAGTCACGTGTATTTCGTGGAACCCATATACATTTACGAATATAGACTTCCTCTATTAGCATACCTCTTTCCCCCCTGGGTGCCTGCCCCCCACTCATCCGCTTAGCGGCTTCTACAGACAGGAGCTGGGTAAACATTCATGTAAATTCCACAGTGTGGTGCCCCCGACAGCGGCAAGAAGATGATTGCAACGGGGCAACACAGAGAATCACAGTCAATTGACGCTTTGTTTTATAAATTTCAAGTCAGAAGATAATAAACAACAGTTTCGAACATGCTCTCTCACTTGCACCCAGCTGAATGCTGCCTCACTCACTCTTGGACGAGGTGGGCATCTTGCTGACTGCAGTTTTGGGCTGCTTAGGTAGTTTGTAGACCTTTGGACGATGTCGTTGTGGGTTCACAAGGCGCCGACAACAACAACAACAAGAGTTGAAACCACCAAAGGTGATGACTGCTGTAATTGTTGTTGTTTCTCGGTAAAAGGTGTTGTGCACATACACACACACACAGAAACACACACACACATGTGGCATTTACATTTCCTTACCGCAGTAAAGTGCTCCTCGGAGCAACTTTGAGAGTGCTGTCTGTGAATTTCGTTGAAGTTGGGTTTCTGTTTCTTTGGCTCTTGACGTGCAAGATTCAGCCACAGGGCCAAGCTAGGGGAATAGTCTAGAGCCACAAACGTTGCCGACCATGCCCTTTGAAGTTTGGCTAAGGCTTAACCTGGCTAACAACATGGCTTACATGGCTAAGTTGTGTTCGCATGAGAAAATCGTTGCCAGGCACTGAAGTTAAATGCTTGCACTGACAGTCGCTTCAACAGGAATAAATATCTACAATATTTTATAAATCTATGTAAATGATACAAATAAAAAACTTTAATTAAATATAATCAAACTAAATGAAAATCTAGTTTAAGATATCTAATTTTAAGTTTAAACTATCATCATCAATATGAATAATATGACTAATTATTATAAATATCATCTATTTAACTTTAATAAGACAGATTACCTAGGGAGATTAATAAATATCAATATCAATATTCAATAATTTCTGATTTCATGTTTTATCCATTACTTGATCTGCCTTGGTCCATCTTTAGCACTTCGGTTAATTGCACTCTCCGATTTCACTGCGGCATCCAAGAGAAAGAGAAACAATTTCGCACAAATCTCTGGCAATTTACTTCCCCAAAAGTGGAGCACAAATCGCCAGCATTTAGCATTGTCCAAGACGCCTTTCAGCCACGCAAAAATCTGGACCGGCCTGGTCTGGTCTGGCCTTAAAAAATCTTGAACATGCCACTCAAGCAGCAAAGGCTGTTTTTTATATATATTTTTTTTCGTTTGGAGTCCGAGCGATGCTCATTATTAAATTTTGGATATTGCAATACATTCTCTCTCCAATCTCTCTCGGTTGTTACTCCAGTGGCCTGTGGTTGGATTTAATGGCAGTGAAACACGCGTCTCGTAACTGTTTTAATGAAACACATAAATTCGCCTCGATTCCTCATCGCCTCGAATGCCACTTGGGTGAGCAATCATCAGACTCAAGTGCAGCTAGAGTGCAATCCACAGATCCCCAAAAAAAGATCTCCGCATCTCGTTTACTTAAATATTTTTTTTTTTTTTGGTTAAAATTGTTTTCTTGTGCTGCAATTTTTGAAAGTGCTTCTCTAAAAATAGTTTCCTTTGGGGAATTTTGTTTATTGAGCTTTCGCATAGACATTTGCCCCAACTGCATGCATCCTTGCACAATTTACGGCCATGAATGAAATGAGTTACTACGCGAATGCCGACAAAAGATTTGTGAGTGTGTGTGTGTGTATTAGTGTGTGTGTGTGTGTGTGTGCTGGCCATAAAGAAACCAACACGCCGGAGTCGCGTTGAGTTCGTCCACTCAACTGTGAAACAGGTACAGCCGCCGTTGAAGAGAACGAGACAGGATATGGACGGGACAGAGACAAGCTGAGACAGGCACAGAGACAAGCGGAGAAGCAGAGAAGACAACTCGGTCTGCAAACAGTCGGCAAAAGTACAAAGCGTGTCGGGGTGAAAGAGATTTCTCCTGGTTCCTTTCATTCGATTTCAATGAACTCCGGTCCGGTCCGGTCCGCTCCGGCAAATGTTGCAAGTGCAAAGACAAAACAAATACAAACAGCTGATAAAAATGCGACAGACGTATCCATAAGATACACAACCAACCTACGAACAAAATCGTAAATTGATATTGATACTGAAACTGACATAGAATAGGCACACACACACACACTCAAACACACACACACATACAGAGAAACTATCATTACATTTACTTTTTGGGTAAGGACATTTTTGCTGGCTGAGTCTGCTTTCAATTTTCATTTTCTGTTTATCCCTTTGCATTGTAATTGTAAACCATTTGTCAGCAACTTTTCTATTTGTACGGCTAATTTCCCTTCTATGGCATGGGGGCAGGGTTTACACACACTCACACATACACACACACACACACAAAGATGCCGGAAATGTCTTTATTTGTCGTCCCTATGGGTAATTTATGTGTGCGTTTTCCTTTTAGCTTTGCAATCGACTCGATTGAAAGTTTTCTAAATAAAAAAAAGGCAGACAGTTAAATTGGCGTCTCCCTGTCAAAGGACTCTTTAATCTATGAGCTCATGCCTAAATGGGAAAAGTGAGAGGCACGTAAATATCGTTTCATTATAAGATTAAAGATTATGGCTTGATTATGATTGGCGCTTCCCTGACGCCATTATAAAACCTGAGCACAGATCTCTGTCGCTGTCTCTGTCTCTGTCTCCTTCTCTTACTCCCCCTCTTTGGCCATATTCAGTTTTGGCTGCGTGGGCAGCAAGTCCAAAACATGTTGTGGCATCGCTTTAAGCTACTGCCGACAACAAAGAAGAAGCAGAAGATTACGACGTCGTCACACATCCAAATCATCATCTGGTTTGCGACCAAAGCGCCTGCATCGTGTGGGTTTTTGTCTGTTGAATTTATCGCTCTTGACTTCTAAGCATTTGCCTTCAACATAATACCCTGTCCCCAGGGTATTCACAACTTGACAAATGAATAGCGATTCTCTTTGTCAAATATGATTCATGGCGAGGATTAGCTCAAAAATGAACTAAACTTAATTATTTTAAATAAATATTGGTGTGCTTTGAATACTTTTTTTTAACAACTTTTGTATCTCGTATATCCGCAAAAATAAATGAGTTGCTTGTCATTCATAGGAAGAATTGACTCTTAAGACTAGATATAACTGTAATTATAATTAATGTTCACTTTGAAAACATAAAGCTGACCACATTTAATAGAGCATTTAATATTCGTCTTCAAGTTGTATTCTTATCCGAAATTTACCTTTGGCAGTCGGCTGTCAAAATTAGTTTAAATTTTATTATCCGCACATCATCGTTGGATTTGTCGAGTTGCGACATCGTTGGGTCTTTGGGTCTTGACTTTCCGGTAGCCCGGCCCATAAAACCTACAATTTTATGACAGCCGACGCTTTTGGCACTTTTGTTACTTTATTTTTTTTAATTTCTTTTCTTTTTGTGTGTGTGTGTGGGCATTTTACAATGCCCATTGTACATATTTTATAAAAATTAATTTTCCTCTTGTATTATTTTATGTGTATTTAATGGGTGCTGCCAGCTTTTACGATTATTATTAATTTTGTCACCAAATTTAATAACCTTTAGCCACACATACTAAAACTGTGTGTTTTTATGCGCCTTTGTTGGAGTGCTCGACATTCCCTATAGCTATCACTAATTCCATTCATGTAGCTAGGAAAAAGAAGAAGGTCAAGCGTTCGAATAAAACCCGCTTTAACTTTTGTGTGGATTCTATGGCAGCTCATTTTCCGGACGGCTTTTCCACTCGAAGACATACAAACACACAGACACAGCTGGTAACTGTAACTGGACCGTAGCAAACTAATTGAAAACCATTATTTGTGCGATTAGGCCAAAACAAATGGGCAAGGTTAAGCATAAGATTTGCATGATGCTTAAGGCTTACTCCGGCTGCTGCCTCTTAACGAACTGTAGAAAATTGAAATCCGAGCAGGCAATTGCATTTTATTTCAACTTAGCTTAGGGTTTAACTCTCCAGTCCAGACCCAAGGCAAGCGACTCTATTCCAATCCCGATTATAATACACACACACACAGCGCACACTTGACTGTGTCAAACGACCTTTGATGGGCAAACTGGGATAAGAGTTTTAGCGAGGCCTTTAATGAACTTTTAGATACGCACGTAGTCAAGTTACTGCCGTACACATTAATTACACTGAAAAAGCAGGAGGCAGGCAACATAGAAATATATATATATATATATATATATATATATATATATATATATATATACATATAAAAAAGGGGAATCAACGCATTCCTTGGCGTAGGCAAGAGTGCGGCATAGTTATCAACAAACGCACCATCAAAGTAGGTGGCGCAAATTAACAAATCTTGCCATGTGACCTAATTAAATCAACGCGAGGTCTTCCCGATGTTTCCCCTCTGCTTCCCCCTTTCTCTCATACTGGACCAGCTTGGTGATTTGTGCCTCAGCACTCCAGCAATTTAACATTCGTCATGCTCACGGGCCAAGCAAAATAACTTGAGGCACAACCAGCCCCTTCAGACTTTGGTTTCGCTCATTTAAGTGGTCGGATTGGTCAGCAGCGTCTTGGGAAACTTATTGTGGACAACAGCAGCAGCAGCAGCCTCTGAGCAAATTTGTTTGCTCTGGGGCAAAGTGGCAAGGAAGACAACTGTGTCTAAACTCGCCAATTGCTCTGAGAGCACAGTGAGCAAGTGAAAACCAACTCAAGTGGACCTTCGCATCGGGGGTTTCCACAGAGTTGGGAGTGCCATTAGCGATGGGCACTTCTGGACAATGAGCAAAAGTGATCTTCAGCTTTAGTTATTCCTTGTAAGCTGCACAAGTGCAAGTCATTTATTATGATCTGCACTGAAGAAGGATATCATCAATTGTTTTTATGTTTTTGATCAAGTTAGAATAATTAAAGAATATATTTAATAGTTGAGCTGAAAGTGATCGCTTATTTGTTATAAAATATCTTTTCTTGAACAAAAAAACCAATAAACATCAATATCAATATCAGTATTCATTAAGTCTTTGTAAATTGTTCATATATCAGGTACATCAATTTTGTTATAATGCCTGAGATATTAGCTGTTCTTCAGGCGATATCAGAGAATACCTAATCATAATTTGCCATTATGTATAGAAAATAAAGTAATTTGTTACTACATATTTACATATTTATAAGTTAAGATAAATATTTTATGGCAGTTATATAGTGTAGTTTATCTGCTATTGATCTCAAGGAACAAATTCGTAGACAATCATATTTTATAGCTCACATAGGAACAATTGGTCGCTAGATGAGCTCTTGTATAAAAAACTTACTTGTTTAACGAATTATGCGTATTTAGTTACATCGAGATCGAGCTACTATATCATAAGGATTAGTTCCTGTATGGAAACTTGTTGGTTTACCAAGATATCCAACCCAAACTCATCTAAAAAGCGTATTATTATGCTTTCTACAGCTAAAGAAAAAACAACGAAATCAATTATTTCCAAGTGCTGCCATTAAAACAATCCATCGATATATGGATTCCTATATGAACAACTTCTTGTTTAACAATTTACACAAACTAGACTATTTCGATACCATCTAGCCTGCAGCTATCTGCATTTGCGTAGATTCAATCAAACTCTGAACAGTAGCTGAGGATAATCATGTCCATCAGTTTGTCCGATCTTCATAAATTACTCATAACAATGTGAACTTCTTTGTGTTAATTTGCTTCACACCCTCAACTGTTAAATTTCGCAATATCGTACAATTAGTTGATGATGCTGACAGAGCTGACGGACAGTTCTGTGGACAAAGTATTTCATAATCTCTTCTTGTTTTTTTTTTTAAAAAAAAAAATATATAAACGATATAAGAAGAAACCGCTCGCGCTATCAAAACAAAAGATGACAACAAAAGCAGCCTCGTCAGCCAAGTTCTAAGAATGAATCATGCTGAGTAGACGCCATGCGCGCAAAATGGAAACAAGCTCAGAGAGAGACAGAAGGATTGCGAGAGTGAGAAAGAGATGGTCTGAGAGAGGGAGAAGGAGAGAGAGAGCTCTTGAAAAGCCGTCGAGCAACGACTTAATTGCCACAGTCCACAGTCCACAGGCACAAGTGTCGGGGCCCAAAAAAAAGATAGTTGCGAACCAAAACAGATTCAGAGGCCCAAGGCAGACCAGACTGGATCACAGCAAGAGAGATAGATAGAGAGAGAGAGCGGGATAGGGCGAAAGGAATAGGGACAGAAGACGTGAAGCAGACGAGACCATAAAGAACCTACACGCTCGGCATATTTTTCAAGGGCCTGTCCTCACTGATGTGCCCAGTGATTCCCAGTGTGAGAGACAACAGCAGCAGCAAAAAGGTCAAACGTGGCCACTTTCGAGATGCCCAAAGATACCTCGGAGTTGCCCATTGTCCAATGTCCATTCCCTGTGTGGTCTCACTTCTGTCTCTCTCCCTCTCTCTCTCTATGATCGTCGCAATGAAATGTAAAAATTTTCTGTAGCGTCAGCAAACACAAAACAGCCCAAAACAGAGCTGCTCAAACTGAGGCCAGCTCCTTAAACAAGTTCTCTTCTCTTGAGAGCTGCTGCTGCAACTTGAAGCTGTGGCACATTCCTTCATACCCAAAACCGGGCCGAGCTGAGCCGAGTCGAGTCGAGTTGAGCATTTCCCAGTGACTCTCATATATGGAGTGCTTCGGGATGCCGCCAACTTTACCGATTTGGTTGGTAACTACTACTGCCTCCCCGGTCCGCCTGCCCCAGCCATCTTTGGTATTTTGTGTGTGGTGGTTTCGTTTACCAGCATACCAATTTGGTCGCTGCCTTAACACCTCCGAAACATGCAAGGATCGGAGGCAGGAGCATGTAGCATGCAGCATGCGGCCAGCAGCAGCAGCATGCGGCAAGCAGAGACTGTGGCATGGACCATTCCATGAGCATGTTTCATGTTTTATGCGCATAAAATGTGTTTTAATTGTTGCATTTGAAAACAGTTCATGCAACCAGAAGAGAGAAAGAGAGAGACATAGAGAGAGTTGCTCTCAGCATTTTCTCACGCTCATCTGCTTTGTGCTTCATCAGATTTTTTCGGGGCAATTTCATAATGTGGTCCACCTTGGCGCGTCGAGCCATGAACATGGCAATTAGCCACGCCCCAAAACGGCAGCTCCAAATAACAATTACACTTTACATGTTTATTAATAAGCAGTGGCTCAAATGGCAACCCGGAGGGAAGAGGTCGGGGTTAGCCCCTTAGGCGTAAGTCGGTCTCATTTGAGCAGCGAGCGAGACTCCACATAGATAATTAAGTAGTTAAGAGCCAAGACCTAGACTATATAGATATACATTCAGTTCCGTTCCCCAAACTCCTCATCAGCACCTTTATCTAGCTGCCCCTCCTTGGATGTACTTGAAAGCAGTTAAGCGCCGCATTATTTCAGCTGTCTGGCTGTCTGAGGGCTCCTCCAACTGCTGCTGCACCTCGACGTATTTTCAGGGCCCAGTCAAATGAAGCATTAAATCGTGCAAACAAACAAGCGACAGCAACAACAAAAATAACAACAACAACTAAGTACAAACTACAACCCAACTTTAGATAATAATATGTATGTGCAAGTTTTTCCAGTCTAAGGAGGGTTTCAGCAGTGGGCGCCCTACCATTTACATAATGAGCATTTGCTGGCCAGTTAAGTCGAGTCTCGACTCTCGAGTCTCGCTTTGTAAATGCCAGCAAAACAAAATTTGTGCAAGTTTTCTCAAAGCCAGGAAATTGCCAAGGGTGACCTAACATTCTTGCCCCAACAAACTAACTGCAACAATGCCCAGAAATCCGAACTTTGTAAAGAGTTTAACAACTTTAATAGTCAGAGTATACAAGAAACTAAGTTTTGTAAGTGGAAAGTATCTAAAGATGCAAAATAATTGGGTTCATCTGCTCGGTTTCCCTGCCGTTAACCAGCCTAAAAAAAAGCTACAGACTTAATTAATTTTATATGATGAAGCTTTTGCAAATATAGTCAGACAAAACTTTAAAAAGCGTTAACTTATAATTATCATTTGGAAGATCAAATAAAGTAAATATTATAAGTAGCTCTCTATAACACTACCTCTACCTATCTAAATAATAATAACAAATATGCTAAGACCTATTTATATACCTATAAAAAAGAAACTTTATCTGCAACTGATCACCTATATAGGACTACCTCAACAAATCTATCTATAAATCCTAACCCTTACCGGACTTCCTGAACAGATCTATCTATTAGTGATTGTTCATCTGGGACTACCTCAACAGATTGATCGATTTGCGATTTGTCATGATCGTAGATATAGATATAAATATATGTATATCTAAAACTGTATCTCTACTATGTCTACAAAAACCACTTTTCCAGCTCCACATTCAAAGAATGAACTTTAAAGAATTCATTCTGAAATATGCATTCCTCAGTCAATAGAAACAAATTTCATGCAGCCTAATCACATTTCTTTTTTATCCACGGGGTAGCCCATAAAATGATGGAGCCCACATTCACACACACATACACACACACACAGAGAGATGTTGAAAATATATGTGGCTGAAATCCAAGACCTCAGCTCACAATGGTCAACAATGCAACAACTTTAGGAATTATTTCGCATAATGATGATATAGTGCCTGCTGCTCTGCTCGGAGATCTTCGCTCCGCCGTGGTACACAACTGAAGAATGCAGCCAGGAACGACAATGCAAAAAGGGACCCCCAAAAATACCAAGAGAGTGAGAGAGAGAGAGAATAAATAGGGAGAGGGAGATGCAAGGAGTGGCGCAAGTGGCAGTGAATGAGAGGGCCATTTAGTTTTGGACGCTGGAAAATGATTAATAGTCGTGCGGTTGGCCCTGGCAACAACCTCGATGGATGCAACGCCACAGTTGCCGCAGAGTTGCCGCAGTTGCCGGCTAAGTGGAGCAGCGGCAGAAGCAGCAGCGGCAACGTTGAAATCAGCGGCGCTGTAAATTTCCTTTTTGCCAAGAGTAGCTGTAGCAGCGTAGTAGAAAACAGATTTCGGTTACTGGGCAGGGGAAGGGTTTAGTCAAGAGTTCTTGTGTGAGAATGTTGCACGTGTGTGTGTGTGTGTGTGTAATGATTTTTAGTTTTCTAGTGCAATCCCTGAGCCTGTCTTCCCCTTCCTCTTCTCTTTGCATTCTTAACGATTTAATGTTTTGTGAACTGTTTAAATTGTGCAAACAATTTGAACTAAGTGCCAGCAGCAGGTGAGACGGCAAAGGGTGTGTGGCAAGAGGCAAGCATTGCTTGATGTTGTATTTTGTTGAGGGGAGGGGGTCAATCGTCATTTACCTGGCACAGGAAGTGCAACTTTAATGAAGCGTTTAAGTGGCAGTTGTTGTTTTTTGTGTTTTGTGGCAGAAGGCGCAAAGTGTTATGCAGCTGCTGCTATTGTTGCAACAAAGTGTTGTTCAATTTAAAGTTCAAATTCCCCAACAGCTTTGATACTCAATGATACCTAATTTAATCTTATCTGAGCAGACAAAGAGTCCACACCAGCCAACCTAGCCACCCCGTCTGCCTGTCTGTTTGTCTGTCTATTGCCACACATGATTCATGCTCAACAAATCAAAAAGGAATAAAAAAAACAACAACAACAACAAAGAAGGAAATAAAATTCCACGCAAATCAACTTGAAAACGAACAAAGCGATACAAACAAAAAAAAAGCAGAAACAAACACAACAAAATCTCATCCCAAAGAGAGAGAGAGGAAGGAGCACGAACGAAGGAATGGACGATGAATGTACGAATGCTCATCGGCTACTCTGCTGCTCGGCTCATCGCTTCGCATTGCCTTCCACTGTGTCCAGTCGTCAGTCGGTTGGCGAGTTTGGCGCATGCGTCGATTGCTCAGTTCAGCTCAGTTCTCCACCTCCCCTCCTCTACCCCTTCCCTTACCCTACACTCTATCACAGCTGAAGAGACGAACGAAAAAAAAAGGGTACCAGTTTCAAGACCAGTCTCTCAGTCAGCAGAAGCCACAACGAAGTCTCACAACAAATTCCTTTGGCGCAACACAGAAAAATAAAATAAAATAAAAAAAAATACACACAAAAAATCAAAGAAATCTGTTTTCGGAGCGCGGAGGCAGCAAAAAAATGTTGTCACACCGCTTTTACACACTGACCAACAGCAGCAGCAGTTGTTGTTGTTGTTGTTGGTTGAGCCTAGGCCAAGTTGTGAGTTGTGGCATGGAGAGCTCCTTTTGTAGATTTTAGTTAATTTGCTTAAAGCCTGAATTAATCACGCTTAATTGCAATAAGTGAGTGAGAGAGAGAGCGAGACGAGCATTCTACCTTCATATCTCTCTCTCTTTCTTTCTGTATTTCTCTCTTTGATTTTTAGTTATATTTGATTTGTTTTGCAGGTAAACTGTTGTTGCAGCCTCTTCTTTGCTCTTTACCTGCCGCCGTGTTGCGTTGTTTATTTTTGGTTTTCAACGTTGCTTGATTGCCTTTTTTTCTGTTTTCATCGTTTATTTTTTTTTTTCCAATGTTTCTTTATCTTTTGGTCAAATGCAACACGTTGCGTTGCGTTTCGTTCATAATTTCATGGAAATGCAGACAGAGCGTGAGAGCGGGAGAGGAATAGGGATAGGGAGAGAGGGAGAGGTGTGTGGAACAGGTAAGTTTCCAGGCAGTTGTTGTTGTTGTTGTTGAACTGATATTAATCAAGGTGTCATTGAAATCGTTTAAATTATGCACTCCAATCCAGTTCACTTCACTCCAGGATTTTTTTATTGTTGTCGGCATTTGTGAACCTTTCCAGCCATCTCTCCCCATCTCTCTCTCTCGCTCTCTCTTCCATGTCTGTTGCTCTTTTTGGTTAGATAAGTTAGCCAAATAAATAGTTGCAGCCTCTTTTTGTTGGTCGACTGTGTGTGAGTCATAAATTTGATTGCTTCTCTTCTTCTGCATTCGCCTGATAAGCGCCAGCATTTAGATAAAGCTGAGAACCCGAGACTCGGAACGAGTCTTTTATTTTAAAATCGACTGTTGCTCAATAAATGAAAACTTTCGAGTTACCGGGTAGTAAAAGAGTATAAATTTTTTTATACGCATGTAAGTAGGTTGCTTGCGAGGCTGTGTTGGGAGTTGGGGGCGTGGCTGGTATATCGTTTGTTACTTCTCCTGATAAGCAGCGAATGATAAGCAAATTGAAGTTGAGCTGGGCCAAAGTTGTAGACGATCTGGTGCCCCCCAAAGAGACTAAGTTTAGATTGGGTTTAGAAGACCACAGTGCCCGCTCCGTAAAAAGTACTGTTGGAACTTAGTATTGATATTTTCAATGAATTTCTATTTCTTATTTTTGGGTATACAACAATTAATTTGTTGTTTTTATCACATTTAAATTTTTTAATTTTTAAATTTACTTATTTTGTATATAAATTATAAAATATTTATTAAAATTTTAATTAAGTATAACCTTATATTTATCTGGTCTGATAGGGGATTTTTTTCTGGATTTCCCCTATTGGTTGCAAAATATATTTTTATAGTTATATTATGTTAAAATTTACATTGATTATTATTACATATTTTAAAATTTATGTCTGCTAGCCCACTTTAAACCATAAATAATAATAAATAATAAATAATAATATAATTAGAAAATTATAATCACACAATTTTACAACATTTGTAGTATTTGAAATAGTCTCAAGCTTTTGCATTGAAATTCATTTAAATGAAATGAGAAAACAACTACAAAAATACTAAGAACAATTGACAAAGTTGCCTTTAAGTTGTGTTTGAAAATTTAAAATTACACTTTACACTTGTTTTGCTATTATTCTTAAAAACTAATTACTCCAGAATTGTTTCCTTACAACGAGATTTGTTGCTCCATTTACTTATATTACTTATATTCTCTATTAATACTCTTCGAAGTTTAACTTACCATTGCTGGGCTTTTGCGGTATATCCTTGGCATCGATGCCACGCGCCTGGAAGATGTGCGTCACTGCGCTGCAATTGGGGCTGAATTGATCGAGGATCGACGAGGTGCCGACTGAGGTGGCGCCGGGACCAGGAGCTGCCAGGGCCGCAATGTGAGCGCCGCCAGCAAGAGAAGATTCTGACTGCTGTTGAGGCTGTGCCAGTGTTGCTGTGATTGCAATTGTGGACAGCACCGATAACAGCAGACTGTTAATTATCACAAGGCAGGCGGCATTTGTTGTTGTTGCTGTTTTTGTTCTTCTTCTTTTGCAGGGAAGATGTTGATTTTGTTTTGGGGCAAACATTGTGGTCATATTGTTGTTGTTGTTAGTGTTGCAAACGTTTGTCACACGATTAAAATTTTCTTTATGGCTTTGCCGGCTTTTGCTGTTGTTGATATTTTTGCACTTTGCTTTGCGTGTTTACCGTTACTATAAATTTGGCGACAGAGTGAATTATAGAGAGTGAGAGAGAGGAAGAGAGGGACACGCACTAACCAACACAGACACAGGCACACGCACAACGAAATATTGCACTACGTTGTTGTTGTTGCCGGCATTGCACTTGCCTTTTGCTGTTGTTGTTTCTTACTGTGCATTTTATGGTGTGCAGATGCAGGCAGGCAGACAATATGCTCTTTGGTTTCGTTTACACAAAAGTATCAAAAATCAACAAACAATTAATATAAGGCGCACACACACACACGCACACTCACACACACTCGCATTCGCAGACGCGACGTAACCGATGCGATGCGCAACACGAACAAATAGGTGCGTGCGGATCAAGCGCGAAAATTTGACTGAATGCAGAAAGAGAGTCAGAGCTCTTACATAGAGTAGAGTGTTAGCGGCATGGGGGAGCTAACATAATGTTACGCATTACATTATGTTAACAATGCTGGCAGCGCTGTTACCACAATGCTAAATGTAAATTCCGCTTGATTCAATTGCAGAAGATGCAAGCCACAAGTTGTGGCACTTGATACAGAACGTGACGTCACAATTTAGTGATGTTACACATATTATACAATAATTTGTAATCATTATTTTATTTTTTAAAATATGCATTATTTATATATTTGGTGTGCCATTTATTGAAATTTTATTTTTAAGCAATGAATAATAGCCAAATATTTTTAGCCGTTTTCTGTTGCATTTTTTTCAGCAAGTTGGCAGCATGGCTCCTCTCTTTGCAGTGACAGCCCTATCAGCTGTTATTTGGCGGCACATTTAACAGAATGAGCAGCATTGTGGAGAATATATAATTAGTTGTTATTGTTATTGTTTCAAAATAAGTAAACATAGCTACATTTAAATAATTGGGATTTGCTGGGGCTGCTGTGATAGCGATATGTCGATATTCCAATCGTGTTATCGCATTGTTACAGCTGCCAATCGAATTGTTATCGCTTTTACAGCTGTTTTGGCGGCATTCACGCCAAAGAAAATACGCAACAATTTTTATCATAGTTTTTTGTTAAGCGTTCCAATTATGTGAGTTGTTTTTCTGTTAAGTTTGCCGCAATTATGACAAGCGTTAACAATGACATGGAGGACAAAAGTGCCATCAACGAGGCGCTTGAAAGGCATTTTGGCCACAAATCATTCAAATCGGAGCTTCAGCAGCGAGCCATAAAATGCGCTGTGAAGAGTAAGAGGGGAAAAGAAAGAGAATAAATAGTATACTTTAATCTAATCGCTGTCAAATTTGATCGTGCAGAGAAACAGGACGTGTATGTGTCAATGCCCACGGGGTCGGGCAAATCGCTGTGCTTCCAGCTACCCGGGCTGATGTGCGAGGATCAGTTGACGGTTGTGTTTTCGCCGCTGCTGGCGCTGATCAAGGATCAAATCGATCATTTGGCCAAGCTCAAAGTGCCGGCAGACTCCCTAAACTCCAAGATGAGCAGCAAGGAGCGCGAGCGTGTCATCATGGATCTACGTGCCATTAAGACGAACATCAGGTTCCTGTACATAACACCGGAGCAGGCGGCCACCAAATTCTTTCAGGATCTTCTTCATTCGCTGCACAAGCACAAAAAGTTGGCCTACTTTGCCGTGGATGAGGCACATTGTGTTTCCCAGTGGGGCCACGACTTCCGGCCCGACTATCTCAAGCTGGGCGACCTGCGTGCCAAATATCCGGATGTCGTCTGGCTGGCGCTGACGGCGACTGCATCGCGGGAGGTGCGCGAAGATATCTACAAGCAGCTGAAACTACGCCAGCCTGTCGCCCAGTTCAGCACACCCAGCTTCCGTTCGAATCTCTACTATGACATCGTGTATAAGAACTCCATTGAGGATGATTTCCAGCATCTGGCCGCCTTTGCGCAGCACTGTCTGGGCGATGAGGAGCAGTTCAAGGCGTTGCCCAAACCAAAACGTGGCTGTGGCATCATCTACTGCCGCACCCGGGATCAGGTCGAACGTGTTGCGGTGGGCGTCTCAAAGCAGGGCATCGCCGCCATTGCCTATCATGCTGGCTTGAAGACCGCGGACCGAGTGGAGGTGCAGGAGGCATGGATGCGAGGAGATAAGGCCATCATTTGTGCCACGAACAGTTTCGGAATGGGCGTGGACAAGCCCAGTGTACGCTTCGTCATCCACTGGGATGTGCCGCAAAATGTGGCTGCCTATTACCAGGAATCGGGTCGTGCCGGTCGCGATAATCTCCCCTCCTACTGCCGGCTCTACTATGGACGCGAGGATGTGCGCTCCATACGCTTTCTGCTCCAGAATGATGCACACCGTGCCCGGGGGCGTGGCGATCGTGAAATGCTCACGGAACGTGCCCTGCGCCAATTCGAGCGCATCGTGGATTTTTGCGAGCAGACGCGCTGCCGCCACAAACTGTTTGCCGACTACTTTGGGGATCCGGCGCCCGACTGTCGCGACCAATGCGATGTGTGCAAGCGGCCCAAGCAGGCGACCAAAGCGTTAGAGATGTTCCAGCGCCTCTGCATGGACACCACCTTCAAGTCGAGCATCTCGCTGCAGGATTGCGCAGATCTGTACGAGGGTGAGTTCCACTTTCGACACCACTTTTGGACTCATTTAGTAAACACTTACCTCTTTAGGTGGTCGGGCGGGTAGCAAGCGTGCTGCTCAGGATTATGGCAGCGAGGACTCAGATCACGAGTCGGGTCAGAGTCATGCGGTGCTCGCCAAGCGTATGAAAAAGGAATCCGAGGACTTTATACGCGAACAGTTCAAGTTGCGCAAACAATTGAGTGCTGCCCGCCAGCTGGAGCAGGAGACAGTCACACAGATTTCCCGAGTGCGTCACGCCCAGTCCACCGACTCCAAAGTAGCCGGCTTGCAGCACACGCAACGCGAGAAATTTCTGGACGCGCTCATCGATGCCCTCAAAGCGAATGTGAAAAAATGTGCAAACGATGCGAAGGAAGAGCAGCAGCCGCAGCAGCCGCAGCAGCCACGCAGCGTCCTGCGGCACAACGACTACGAGGCCATCGCTGTCGATCTGGAGTACGAGGTGTTCCGCCAGCAGCGTGTTGTCCAGCTATATCGCCATGCGTTAGCCAAACAGGTGTGTCAAGCTTGGAGCAGCTAGAAACTAGCTGAGCATTTTTTTATTCATTTTATTGAATTTAAATTGAGAGCGAATATTGAAAGGGATTAGGAAAATTTCAATTATAACAAAATATGTATTTGAAAGAGACAAGCCCGATTCCTATTGTACCTATATATCTATATATCTAGTTAGTATCAAGTCATTATTGTTCTAGTCTCAGTTTTTACTGATAAGCTGAACAGACAAATATTAAAATTCTAGCTTTTCATATGTAAGATTCGCCCAGATCGGACTACTATAGTCTATAGCTATCTCATTTGAACATTAAAATGTTTTCTAACATTTTGGAAATACTCAATCAACTTCTACAATTTAAAAAGTCGGCTAAAATCTGACGTAAAAACTCCTTTTATACACTACTTAAGAATGATTAATCTAGGTATGCTATATTCTTATCATACACTCAATCGGATAAATTCCGAGTTAAAGAAACAATTCCCAAACGATATTCAGCAACTCGAACATTCTTCGGTCGATTCTTGTAAAAAATAAAACTTTTTTTTTTGATTCAAATATTCGCAAAAAACTTTCGCAATATGCGTTTTAATGTGATCCACTTCGATACAAAATCCTTGAGATTTAACAACTATATCATTTACCTTTCATAGGAGCAACCCATTTTAACTGTAAAGTTTAGATGTTAACAATTTCACTGATTTTTATAAGCGCTTAAAATCGTCGCTCTTTTTTGTTTTTCTTCAAATGTATAATGAAATTAAGTTTTAAACAGATCTAGTAACAAATTATGAGTTCTTACTATTCAGTACATCATAAAGATACTATAGAAATAGTCTCATGCGTTCACCTTTCTGCGATAAAACTATATATAATTATAGCGTGCATCTGCTTCGGAATTAAATATACAGCATCTATAGTTAGCATTTTCTATTTATGCAACGCAAATTGTAGTAAAATTAAATCTAAAACAAAAAAAAGGAAACAATGCGCTCTTAAAATATAAATTTGTCATAGCTACAGTTGAAATAGTATTTTAAAAAACTATTAAACAATATATTTCGTTCTTTCTTCAATATACTTTTGTCTTAGATTCTTATTTTACAAAGCAACAATTATTAAACAATATATTTCTTTTAGCTGGCCAGCATTAAGAAACTCACTGCCGAGACGAGATTAATGCCAATCCTATTGGAGTATGTGCCGCGACCGGAGACGAGCGCCAAGGGCGCCTGGACGGGCGGCAGTGTGGCGTATTTTGAGCGCAAGCTGAAGGAGCTGGATGAGCAGATGCCGCACTCAATGAAGGAGCCACCCAAAGCTATTCGTGAACGCAAAGGTTTCAAACAGGAGCAGAGCAAGCAAACCTCCATTGACAGTTTCCTGGTCAGAGTCAAGCAGGAGCCGCAGGAGGAGATCAAGGAAGAGGAACCAAACGAATCACTTTTGGCAGTTAAAATCGAACCAGCTGATGAGGCGGAGGAGGCCAAAGATGATGATGAGACAATGTCCAGTGAAACAGCAGTCGAAGCACCAAAGGAGGAACAGCTGAGCGAAGAGGAGCAAACCCAAACGAAAGAGGATCAATTGGAGCTGGAGTTTGGCGAGAGAAAATACAGACTAATGCCAAATGGCGATGGCAGCTACGATATGCATCGCAAGGCACGCGTCTCCCGCATGGAGGCACAAGAAACACAAAAGAAGCCAGCAAAGTCCGCAGCCAGGTTCAAATTCAATTCAGAAGCTGAATCGGAAAATGAAAAGGAAAAAGACGCAGAAGCAGAAGCAGAAGCGAGCACGAATTCATTTGGTTTCACAACAGCTCGTCAAATGTTGGCGGACAAGAAGCCAGCGGCAAAGTCGGATGAGGAACAGCCAAAGGCGAAGAAACAAGGTGACCTGAAACAGGAGTCAGTTTTGAAGATTTTCAAGACTGCACAACAATTGCTGGAGCCGAAGAGCGAAGAAATGAAGCCAAAAGATAAGCCGCCAGAGATTAGCAATGAACAGAAGCCTCCAGCTGAGCAGCCAAAGGAGAAATCAGAGATCAGCAAAGAGCAGACGAAGACACAAAAGCCTCGCGATGAGCAGCCAAAGGAGAAATCAGAGATTTGCAAAGAGCAGACGAAGACACAAAAGCCTCGCGTTGAGCAACCAAAGGAGAAGTCTGAGATCAGCAAAGAGCAGCCAAAGCCACCAAAGGAGAAGTCCGCTGCGTCGCTGGAGAAAAGGGAAAAGGAGAAGGAGAAGGAGAAGAAGAAGCCGCCTGTGAATCAGCAAAAGAACGATGTCAGCAAGGCGGTGGTGCAGTGGCTAAATCCCTACTACAAGCGCAAAATAGCCACCAAGGAACTGTTCAAAGCGCTCGCCAAACTCATCACGCAACGCATCTGCGACGGCAGCCTGGGTAAGTCTGATATTTCTGGCATTGCATCCTCAATCATCTATCCAAACTAAAACAATCTCTCCTTGGTCCGCACAGGTGAAGGCGATGTATGCAAATGGTACATCCGGAAGACATTTCACAGCCTCACAATGATTGAGAGCGATCAGGATATTGAGAAATACTTTGCCATCGCCATCAAATGAGTAGAATTCTCTATCTCAACGTGTTGTTTATATATATATATATATACATATGTATATATATATGTCTGGTGTTGTAAATATCGCGTATCATTTAAAAACAAAACAAAAAAACAGCTCACAAAAATATTTTCAAAAATTGTTGTTGCTTGCGTTTGCAGGACTAGTTTTGATCGCATTAAATACCGTTATAAAAAGCATATATTAACGAATAAAAAATTTTTTGCAAATAATATTATTATGTCATACTTAAGAAAATGGAATTCATCTTGTTTTATATATTTACCAAAAAAAAATAAAAGTTAACTCACGTATTTTTATAGATTTCTTGGTTCTTTTAGTGAAAATTTATTTCTTTCGTTATCAAAAATATTCGGTGTAAAACTTATGTTAAGTGGATTAGATAAAAAAACATTTCGTGATTTATATGCTTAGGGCTTTAAGCGAGACTTTTACAAATATTTCGCGATTCTTTTTTTTGTTTTTTAAATTTCTTACAATTCATTTTGTACATTTGCATTTCAATGATGGCAATTATGATGTATGTTTTTTTTTTTTTTTTGTTGTATGTGCTTTTGAACAATTTGTTACACTTAGCAGGGGGAATTGGGGGAGGGGGTGGTGGTGGGGTTGCTTATGACTACGATGTTCTGTAAATATTACAGTAAATTGGTCTGGCACTGCGGCTGAGGCCATGTCAATCCAAATCGCCGTGGACACCAAAGCGAATGGTGAGCAGCACATCCAGCAGATAGACCAAAGCAGTGACCAGCGATATGGAAGCAGAAGCCATTACCAGATCCAAGCGATGCATATTCGGATGCCAGTAATTGCGATCCTTGGTGGTGCTCCAGTCGCGGAATAACAGTGCCGTCACAGCCACATACAGCACAAATCCAACCAGTGACCACAGTGTCGCAGTGCGCCATGGAGACCTGCAGGATATTAAATATTAGCAAAGGATTAAACTATATTTGGGAATTGTTGTTGTTGCACTCACAGATCACCAAAGAGCGCCATTATCAAATAGATGGCCGTGTAAATGGTCAGAGCTCCAAAGGTCACATAGCACAGGGCCATCACTCTGGGCGTAATAAAGACACGCAACTGCGAATTGGTGGCAGGCTCATCAATCAATCCCAGGCAGCATATTAGCAGGCACTGTTGACCAGAATTGTTGCAAGAAATAACAATTTATATAATTTATTTAGTAATATAAAATAGTTTAACCCAACTGGCTGGTGAAAAAGTATTTATGGTCTATATAAATATTTTTAATTTTATTTTAACTATTCATTTTAATGTTAAACCAATTATTTTGCAGTTAAATGTAATATTAATTTTAATTAATATTTTTAAGTTTTTCAACTACATTAAATAAGTCAAATAAAAAATGAAGACTAAGTTAGGTTCAAAAACCCAAAAGCCGTTAGTTAATTGAGATATATTTCCACTACAGCCAGTTAACAATTAAAATCAGCTGATGTCACGATAAAAATTAAGTTTTATCCCAAAATATCAAATTTAGGATTCTAATTCTAATGCCATAACTTTGAGCACATATATTTATATTGAATCAAAGTTTATGCTAAATATATATATTTTGTATATATACTTTATATTTTTATATAATTTTCCAATAATCAGTTCTATCTTCTTTGGACTTGTGATTCATGTCGCAATCGTTTGAAGATATAGTTATTCATTATTTATTCATCTCCGACCACATAAATATATATATATATATATTCATTTTGTTAATGCCTGTCTGTCTTTTTTTCAAAAGCTATTTTTTTGCAATTTTCATAAACAGTTAACACAGTCAACTCACCAGCTCAACAACTTTGATGGTTATCAGTGTATAGGTTGCCTTCTTGTTGCCACTCGTTGTGGCAAAGGAATTATCATCCGCCGGCGACATTTCAACTCGTGAGATTTCTGTTCAAATAAACAAATGCAATTATCCAATTGATTAGCTCGTAATTCAATTAAGTGTGTGTGTGTGTGTGTTGTGTGTGTTTGTTTTTCGTCTGGATCAGTCATCGAAATACTCCATTTATTGAGTATAATAAGTACCTATGGAACGCAAGTAGCTCATTTTGAACGTTAAATGGATTTTTTATATCTTTTTCGAGTTTTTACGAGTATTTATTTTGAGTGTTTTTTTCTTTTTTTTTGTTTGGCAGTCTACAATAGGTAATTTTGAGTTTATCTTCAGTATCTCTGGGTTTTGCAACGTTTGTATTTATGTGTTTTTTGCCATATTTGGCAATTGGTTTGTTATTCGTTATTCTCGTTATTCTCATTATTAGCTCGGGTGCTTAGTGGAGCGTGTTGAATGCCACGCAATGTGCTCTAAATTTCTGTCAATTGTCGCCCACATAGAATAAAAAACTATTACTCGAAATTTCTCAAAAAACGGCATCTAATTGATTGTAAAAGGGCCAGCGTTGGATGATGTCATAGCTGGGTGTGGGTGCAGTTCGAAATGAATCCCAAATGCCATTCGCAGTACATACTTAATGAGTTGGTGCCTCATCATCAATGACTCAAAGGCTATTAAGCTATTCAAGTCATCATTTCAAATTGCTGGCCAAGTCCTGTCTCTTATGACGTGTTCATAATTACAGTTTAGCCAACAATACGCACAACAATGCGACACTTGGCCGGGCTAACACATTTACTGTTGTTGCTGTTAATGTTGCTGTTGTGAATTCTTGTCGCTTCACGGCTCAGTTATTTGGGGGCATTCATTCATGCCCCATTGGCGATACTCATTGATTAACAATAATTGCATTACAGAAGACACGTACAATAAAAATAAATGCCATAAATGCTGTAGAGGTTAAGGAGAAACTGACATATATATATATATATATATATATGTATATAGTTAAACTCCCGACTGTAATGAACAATCAAAATGCACGCGGGAAAACCAGAACCCAAAAATCCAGACAGTAAACAACTTTCTCCCAAGAGAGTCTGGCTTAACGTGCGTGCGAAAGAGAGATAGCGAGAGAGGGAGACAGAGAGAGGGAAAGCTAATGGTTAGCATATAGTTGACAATTTTTGGTTGATTAACGCTAACTTGTGGCCCTAACAATTATTTCAGTGTGTAGGTTCCGAAACAAATAAGGGCGTTAAACTATTGCGTGCTTTGATGAAATAAACTAATAGGCGTAATTAGTATAGAAAAATATAAACAAGTTGAAGAATATTTCGATTTACACAAGTTGGAATTCCCTAAAAGTTATATTCTTTTCGATTATATAACAATTATATACGTATACAATTATACAACAATTATATAACATTTTCCTACAAAGCAAAAAAAGATAAATAAAATTAAAAACTACAGTCAGCAAGATGCAAAATTGCAATCTTTTGTTTACAAATATTATTTGCATTATGCAAAATCGCTTATCATTTTGTAACATTTATTTACAAAAAAAAATCGTTAAGCAGCAATAAAATATGAATATTGCATAAGATAACTTGTTTTGTGTTTTTGTTATTGTTTAAGTTTTAAATTTCAAATTTCAGCAGCTCCCACATCGGGGTAGTGTTTTTGTAAAACAAACAACGTTTTTCACATTATTGAAAACAAATTTCTCACGTTTTTTTTTTTTCAACACCAAAACAATTTAGAAGAAAGCCAAAACAAAAGATAAAAACAACAACAAAAATAAATAATGTGAAATAACAGAGCGAGCAAAACATGCATAAAAAAATGTAAACAAATCGCTTGACCAGTTGAACGGGTTTCTTGACATGCACCGGGTAGGTGAGCGGGGCAAGAAAGAGAAGCAGTGGATAGAGAGAGGGAGAGAGTGCATGTGATATGTGAGTAGTGAGGTAGCCACACCTGTTTTGCGCTCGCGCAGCCACAAAACTCTCGCGCTCGCGCGCGCTCTCTGTCTCTCTCTCTCGCTTTGTGTGTGCACAATATTTCGGCCGGCAGTGTGCTTTAACCTCGTTTCGCTTTCTGCTTGCAGGGATCTTAAAAGGGCTTGGCGGGCAGCCTTATAACTGGTCTGGTTGGTATCGCCTCTGATTGGGTCATCGACTTGCCAGTTATGTTGTTGTTGTCGTTTTGTTTTGTTTTGATCTGCCATTCTTCGCTTGCTTCTGCAACTTGCAACTTGAGTTTCAATTAATTAACTCACTTGAAATTCAATTATTCAACTTCCTGCCAGCCAATGCGAAAGGATAACATTATCGCATTTCATTGAGAATCATAACAAAAACAAGTTATTTTTTGGTTTCTTTTTTTTTTCGACGCAATACCTACTGAACACCCCCACTGTAGCCTCTCCCCTCTCTCTTACTCTCTCTGTGCCTCTCTCTCTGTGGAATTAATATGCACAACTGGCAAACTGGCAAACTGGCTTTGGGTAGAATTTGTACGTTTGGTAAGGGGCGGTTCGCATTGGCGCCTACTGTACTTGCCAATGTGGCTCTTGTTGTTGTTGTTTTTCTTATTGCCTGCCGCCCTTAGCCATAACTGCTATAACTGCTATAACTGCCGTGAGTAAAAAGTTGCGATTTTCTAGCGCGCCGTGTTTGTTGACCTCATTTGGACCCACACCCCAAACGTGGCTCGCAAAACCCACACGAACAGAGCCATTTGCCAGTAAATAAGGGGTTACCATTGTTTTAGTTTTTTTATTTATTTTTGTTTGTTATTGTTGTTGTAGCCAATACATCGTCCAGTCTGTCAGTGTTGTAATTGTAATTGAGGGTTGGGCGTGCTGGCCAATTCAATGACACAGCTAAACTGAAGGTCAGTGTCAGCTGGTGTTTGGATGTATTTAAAATTTCTCTATTATTCAATGATGACAATTTAATTGAATGCTGCGATTTATAGTGTAAACATTAATCGCAAAAATTATAATGTGATAAATAGTAGTTATTTCCATAAACTTTAATAGCTACAATATAAAAAATAATAAAAAATAAAAAAAGCAGGTGGCTAATTTATTTAGCAACCAGCTAATTTATGCCCTTTTTTTTAGCAATTTTTATTACATTTTTTTCTGCTAAATTAACTCTTGCTAATAATTTTGATATTTTCTTTAATAACGGCTAAATAATTTTCTTTGTTTTATTTTTGGTATTTTTTCGACTGCTAATAATTTTGATAATTTCTTTAATATTTTTTGGTTGTGGCTTTAAACACGTTTAACCACAATTTTCTGCAAGTAAACTTGATGAGTGAGGCTTAATTGATGTGAATCATAAAGTCAACAATTTGTTAGCTAGTGTAAATAAGTGGTGCATAATTAGCAAGTCGAATAGTAATGGCAACAGCAATATGTTACGCTCTTATTGCTGGTATTCTTATTGTTGTTGTAGTTGCTGTTGTTGCAGCTGTTGTTGTTGTTGTCTGTGTGCTGTACTGCAATAACAATTAGTTTTCGGGTGGGGCTGCAGACTCAGCGAGAGCGTCGATCTGGGAAGACGAGAGAACACAGATCACACATCTGAGAGTCTGTCTCGGACTCGGACTCGGAGTCGGACCCTGACTCTGGAGTCGTCACACAAAAAAAAGACGAGTTAAAAAAACAACTCATTGTCATTTTGTTGATAGTAAATGATGCATTTTTGTGTTAGTTACGACTGTATTTTTAGTTTTTAAAAGTTTATGTTGCCTGCGTTGACTTCAAAAAACAAAAACTGGTTTTTAGTTATGTGTGTGTGTGTGTGGTGTGTGTGTGTTTGTGTGTTGCAACATATTTTTTGCATTTGCGTACATGGCTAATACTTATTAGTGGTGCAGAGAAAAGTGCAGCCAATTGTTGTTGTTGTTGTTGTTAGTTTTTTGTATTCTTCACAAAACACTCGAGAACTGCGTGAGACACAAATACACAGATACACAGATACAGATACACTCAGAATGTTGAGGCGCGCAATTTTGTTGTATTCAAGTGGAAATTTATTGTTCACCGCTCAAACGGGTAAGTTTAAAACTGAAACCGACGACACGCCAACGACAACTGTTGTAACGTACCCAAAACCCAAACCGTTCAGGCCCAAGCCCCAGCTCCAAGCCCACTACGCACACACACACAGATGGAGAGAGAAGGAGAGAGAGAGAGCGCGACAGTCAGCAAAGAGAGAGCGAGTGCTGAGCGGGCAGCGCTTGAAACATGTTTAGAAACCCAAAAGCGAGCCAAGTGTTTTTTTATTTTAATAAATTGTTTGCACAACTATCAAAACCCAACTATATAAATAATCAACAAATAAACTGTATTATTTGATGTATTGTTTTCTTAATATAAACAATTTTAAAATGCAAATAAGGCAAAAAACTATTTTGTTCTTTATTGTTTGAGCTTTGTTTAAAAATCCATCTCTGTCCAAGCACGTTAAATGGACAGCAGTGTAATTGACTAGTTTAGCCAAGACACAATCCACAGAAAATGTGTATCTAATATATTGGACGGCAGTGTAGTACTGTAGTCGAGCTATGGTTGCAGAAATGGATAAATGTCCATTTAGCTGCTCGAAAAGTACCTTTTCGAAAATTATCAAAAGTACTTTGAAGAGTTTTCCTAAAAGAAAATATGCAATTTGGGAATTTTCCCAAGGAATAACTTCAAATACTAATACAAAAAATATTGAGCCGTTATTCCTATACCTACTTTGTAAGTTTTCTAAATGCATTGTTCGAAATATATATATTGAATAAGAAAATGTTACAACAATTGCAAACACAGTTTAAAAGCATTGCTTTATTTCGTTTTTTTTTTTTTGTTCGTTATTGTTTTTAACTCTTGCTTTGTTTTTCTTTTTTTTATCATTTAACAAAAAATATACACAGATACAAAAACTAAGAAATAGAAAAACTTGGAATAAATACATATTGGTTAACTGTACAGAGCATTACGAATTAGATGTTTCTTTTTATACAGATTATAGATTACAGATTACGAGTTACAATCAGCATTAAAACAACAAAACTTAAACACAGTCTTTCCGTTTACACGCCACAAAAATAATTGCCGCTACTTAAGATTAACAATAACTACCTACAACAACACAAAGAAACGTATTAAAATACAGCTATACGGATGCAACCGTGTAGTCTTTTCTTCTATTTACAGTTTGGTTCCTTTTTTTCATCCTTTTTTTATTTTGTTAGATTTGTGGGTTCTATTGCCGAGCTATATCTAACTTTTCTCATATAATCAACGCTCGCCTTCTAGGATTAAATTTCCCAAAGTGAATTTTAATTTTTTTGTAGCATACTTTTCGGATGAAGGCTAAAATGTTTCCTGCTAAAACTCGAAAATGATCTTTAAGTGTAGGTGTAGGTATATAATTTAATTTGAAGCTTGAAAAGACACGATTTAAGTTTGTAAGGAAAATCAATTCAGAAACCAGATGGAAAAACTATTTCACCACATTCAAGTTGCGAGCGTGCGTAGACTTATATGAGTTCTACTCCCTAGACTTCCTTCGTATATACAACATAACATATTTGTGTGTTAACCATCTTCTTTTTTTTAGGTGGATTGTATTAGATACAACACGATTCATGAGTCGCGATCGCGCAGCCTTAAACTTAGCGGTGTTTTGGGGGCTAAAAGAAACTCAAATTCGGTTTCTAGCGGCTTCACGAAGCTAACATCGAACGCCAGCACCAGCTGCAAATTGAACACGAATTAATTGAAGATATTTAACCAATATTTCAGTTATATTAGCTGACCTTTGCTAGCAGCAGGACCACCTCCATTTCGACGAATCGCTTGCCGGGACAGGTGCGTCGACCCACGCCGAAGGGCACCACGATGCTCGCACTGTCCACATTCACCGTAAAGTTGCCCGTTGTGGCATCTATCCAGCGTTCCGGGCTAAATTGTTTGGCTTCGCGAAAGTTGTTATCCTTGTGGCAGGCAATCATATTCTGGCACAGGACCACAGTCTAAAAAAAATAATGAAAAACATTAGGTGACTGCGATTTAGATAACGTTCTTCAACTGCTCACGCCCGCATTCAGAGAGTAACCGGATAGTTCCATGTCCTCTTCGAGGATGCGTGCCAGGCAAAAGGCCGTGGGCCTCAGTCTGTACGACTCCTGTATGCACGCCTTGGTGTATGTGGCATTCGTGAGCGCATCCTGCAGGATGTTCGTGTCACGGTACTCAAGGAACTCGCCGAGTATGCGAGGCAGTGCCGCAGCATCTCCCGTCACCGAGCTGAGCACAAAAAGCAGTGTGTTGGCTAGCTAGAGAGAGAGACAGATGGAGATTGATAGAGTGAGAGGGGGAGAATATTTATTTATAACCCTTTCCAAGCAAACTCTAAATGTTGGAGACAAATCAAGAAAAAGCGATCATCTTAGACTTGCCGAAAATTACATTAGATCGTGGACTGAAATCCAACTGCCGTCATCTAAATTTTACTATGAAACCCATTTCCTATAAAACCATTTCGGGAACAGAACTTAAATCTCCCAGTGCTCTTTTAATAATTAGACATATTTTATACATATCTAAACACTCACCGTTTCAATGCCCGCGGCTATAAAGTCAATAATAGCCGACTTTTTGTCCCGAATGTCCAATTCCTTGAGTTCGAGTATGTTGAGGAATACGCAGCGCAATCCGGCCGCATCCTCATCCTCGCAGGCGGCCGACTTCTTGTGCTCCTCCAGCTCGTTGTCAATGATCTCGGAGATGACACTGCATCAGAGACACAGGCATTTTAGGAATAACAGTAAATTGCAGCTGATGCATATATCTTATACCTACTCATAGATCAAGTCCTCGGCACGTGCAAAATCCCGATACGTTTTGGTGGGAAAGTATTTCCAGAGGCCCAGCCCATAATACGAATCCCGCTGTGAGATGAACAGCTGTTTGACAGCCGCCGCCAATTGGCTGATCTTCTCCGGCTGCTTAGTATTGGCCGCAAGGAAACCCATGCGCCGACCGAGCATCAGGGTGCAAACGGCCTCCAGACCCATCAGATTGGCCAGCTCCTCAAAGTTGGCCACCACATGGCTGTGGGGATCGCGTCTGGCGCGCAGCAGCTCAACGAAATCATCACAGATGGCATTGAGAGCGGGCAGAAAATTCTGCAGGATGCGCGGCGAGGTGATGCTCGAGGTGAGCGAGGAGCGCAATCTCTGCCACATCGGTCCCTGCTCATTGACAATGCCAACACTGGCATAGCGATCGGGTCGCGATTGACGGTACATCACAATGATTTCGGTGGGCGGCCGAAAGGGATACTTGCTGGGATACTTGAGCACCTTTTCCAGATCCTCGCGATTATACAGATGGACAATGGGCACATTCGAGGGCATCACTTCCAACACAATGTCACCATACTGTCGATTCAGATCTGCAAGAGACAAAGAGCAAGAGAGAGCAAGAGAGAGAGAGAGTGTGTGAAAGAGAGAGAGAGAGAGTATAGATTATTGGCGTGTGCTCTTTGATATTGGGAGAGTCTTTCACCTGCGTAGACCTCGTGCAGCTTTGTCATTTTGTAGCGTCGAAAGAAGATGAGGAATATCCATTTGGTGCCCAGAAAGGGTATACGCTGCGGTCCAGGTATATCCCAGATGCTCTTGCGCCTCCGCTGCTCAATGGGCGTGGCATGATAGCAATCCTCGAGCGGTGTATTCTTCAACAGTGGCTTCAAATAAATCGCACAGATCTTTTGACGATGGATCGCGCAATAGCAACCGAGTACGAGTGCCAGGGCGAGCAACAGTATCACGGCCATTACCATTGGACGCTTTGGAGAGTGACAGAGAGAGAGAGACAAACACACATATAATAAAGGGGAGAGAGAGAGGCAGATAGAAGGAGAAGGACAGAACGAGTTAGAAGGAGAGCGGGTGTTAAAGTTGATATATTGAATTAGTCGCTTGGCTTATGATTTAATCGCTATTTTTATTTATTTGTTTTTTTTTTCATTAAAAGCTACTTTACTGTTATGCAAATTTTCAAGCACTTGACTTATTTTATGTATTTATTTTTTATTTGTTTTTAGGCATAATTGCAGTCATGAACGTACCCCAAACCAAACCGGTCTCTGGCCTGGCCTTTAATGTTTGCTACACTTATTGAAATTGAAAAAAGTTTGCCATTTAAATTTGAGCCAACCATCGATTTTGCATTGTGTATTTAGTTGGTTGGTTGCCACGATAAGAATAGTTTATTTCCGTGAGTGGGAATACTTAGCAAATGTCTTCATGCAATAAGCGTTTAGATAAGATAAACACAACCTCAACAATTCAAGGTTGTCCCGAAATAAACATAAAACCGCAATTCTCAGTGACTTGCCAAAAAAAAGAAATGAAAAGTGAGTTGGAATTTATCGCTATCGTTCAAGGTCACATGTCTATCGGACATATGTATATAGAATAATCTTCAGCTTGGAACTGGTGAAATTATAGATAAGCAATTTCGCAATATCAGACGACTTTATCACACAAATAAATCACTAATTTTAGTTGTTTTTACACTTCAACAGGAATATAAATAATCTGAATTTAAAAACAAGTTAGAATGCGCTAAACGAGATAACTCGACCAGGAGTTGTTAAATATGTAAATTGTTTTTAAAAACAAGTTAACAAATCCCAAACTAAAATTATCTGCAATCTAAAATTAGTTTTGTTTAAAACAAATCAGAGCTTCTTAGCCAATCTTAATGGCATTTGCAACTTTAAAATAAATTTATATTTTTCTGCAGCAAAAATCAAAGAAACACAGAAATTTATATAAAATTTATTATTAATGTATACAAATAAAAATACTTGTGTCACATTTATTGATACTATGTCAAACTTTATACATTTATTTAAAATGTATATCTTTTTTTGAGTTGATTAAGATATTTACATATTAATATCTGCAGTGCACTCTTTAGACCACTTTTCAATATATAAACTTGTTACGGGTTTCGCGCACTTAAGCTGTCAATATAAATATTGAGCAGCTACCACCAAAAAAACCGACTTGTATTGCCAAAAATACGGAATACAATAAGAACTTAATAGCCAAAAATATGCGACTGCCATAAATATTTTTGTTGTGATAACCAAAAACCAGAAAAACCCCAAAAAAATTGTGTATTTGCGCATTAACCCTTTAAATGGTTGTGTTTACAGAAATGATGGCTAGAAATTGTGAAATAGTGAAGCAAAACAAAATAGGGAAAAGCAACAAACTGAGAGAGTCAATAACAAGAACTTTCCCATCGTCTCGTTTTACATAATAAATTACATAATATGCTTTCTAATGTCGCATTCTCAGCTTCCAAGCGATGCTTTCTTCGCATCGCCTGCGTCTGGTTTCGAAGCCGGTTTTCAAACATTCGACTTAAACCGGGGCGCGCTTCTAACGCGGCTCTAACGACAAAAGCAGCAGCAGCAGCAGCAGGCCAAGACAATTCCCTCTCCCCCTCCCCATCCCCCTGCGCAACTCTCTACCCCCTTCCTGCTCGAAATGCTATGTATATGCATATTAATCATGGTGCCGGCAAACGCGCAGTCGACAGACCTGAGTTGTGTAGAATTCGCAAGAATTCTTATTAAAAAGCGAGTTTTTTTTTTTTTTTATCTACTTGGAAAAGTGAGAAGCGCTTAGAACGGCGCACGCGTCTCTTCATAGATGAGGAAGTGATTAGCAACACAGAAGGAAGTGCTGAACTGGCTATGATTTCAATTTCTTGCGATTCCACTTTTTGCAAGCCAGCCAAGTATCGACTAAACGAGCCTATCTATTCAAGAACCAAGCCTATATCGTATATATAAGCCAACCCACAATGAAGCTTTTCAAGTCTAGGGGATGGCTACAGATACATGTTTATAGTTTGTGTAAATATAATTTAATTAAATGTATTATCATTTAAAATGAGTACAAAAAAAATGATCCATGTTCGAATTATAAGTTATTTATATCTGTATAAATAAATGTTTAACGAATTTTACAACATTAAGGAAGGGCCCAATGTCAAGTCTACAAATACACTGAAAGTCAACCCTTGCTCAAAGTGTTTCTGGCCCTTATCGTTATTTCTTTGCAAATAAAGTACAAGTTGATTAAAGTAGACAATTTGTGGCCGGAACAAATACAAAAGTGTATCTAAAGTGGAAGTGGACTTTCTTTCAACATTAATCATTTTAGTGATTTTTAGATTACTTATCAATCAGAGTATTGATTGATGGGAAAATGATTAAATGGATTAATAAAAATAGTTCAAGGGTTTTTTTTTATCTAAACGCTGAAGAACTCAAAGAATAGTTGAGACAAGATTGTTTATAGCTTGGTGACCCCCTTTTATAATTAATATATAATATAATATATTTTTATAATATAATATATATATAATATATTTTTTTCTGTGTGTTTTCAAACTCTCCCTGAAATATATTTGAGTAAAAGGAAATGAAAATCTTTACAACAAAAAATATAATTAAAGTTAAGAAGTATTTATGAGTGATAAATTTCCCAGACAGCTCCAACTATCTTTATAAATCATTCATTCACTGTATGTATATCAGTTAATTTTTATTTACGCTTTATCTAGCTTCTAATAACATATTTTAAGCGGTTTCTTATAGCTTGGTGCCCACTGTACTGGTCGCACGACCTTTTCTGAGCTCCACGCGTTCTGTGGCATTCCTTAGCCTAATTTGTTGATCATTTTCCGCTTTCTTCAGTTGTCATATATTTGTTTTCTTTGGTTTTAGCTTACAACTTTCGATGAAAGCTTAAAAAAAAATAAATAAATATGTATATATATATATAGAATAATAATTAAAAATCAAAATACAAGTCATTTCGACGAATTCAGCAAATTGAGTTTGCATTGAACTGATTCCTGTGGCGTCTGGCAGTCCAAGTCCAAGTGCAACTGCAAATTATTGTTGACACCTACATTAAATTATTCAGCATTTGCTTAGTAACTTTTGTAAAAACAAAAAAAAAAAAAAACAAAAAAATAAAACTGGTACTTATACAAGGTGGCCTGCAAACGTTGCTAAAATGTGACAAAAAAAAAAACTCAAACAAAAAACTAAAATGAAAAAAGTGTTCCACCAATTAGCCGATTATTTTCTGTTGTTGTTTATTTTGCGAAATAAACAAGTTTGTTTTTTCATCAGAATTTACATAAAGTTTTCGAATATATTCTTGGCTATTTTTTTATTGGCACATTTTTTTTTCACATTTATGCAAATCAAACCAAATGGAAAAAAACAAATAAAATATAAATATATAAAAATAAAACATAAAAATATAATAAAAGCCACGCGATCCGCTGCGCAGTTACAGAAGAAGAAGAAGAATAAGAATAAGAATAAGAAGAAGAAGAAGAGAGCACAGCCCCAAAGCGTAGAACGTTCAACATCAGCAGATTATGTCACTACTGCCGCTACCATATAACATTGCACACGCAACGGAACCCAACCGCACCGCTTCATGGTCACGGCCAAGTCTCAAGCCTCAAGCGGCAAACGGCCAACAGCCAAATGGCCAAACAACAGCCAACAGCTAACAGCCAAAGCCAAGTTCGCACTCAGCGGGCAAACAATTTTTCGCGCATAGCGTTTGTCAGCTGTTCCATGAAGCAATAGACAGCGAGATAGAAAAAAAAAACAAGACAGAGCGAGAGAGACATAGAGAGAGAGACAGAGAGAGAGGGAGACAGTCCAACACATTAGCTAAGCCACTGTCCGTCCGACGTTTGGCCAAGTTCAATGTACGGCCAACGACGTGCCCGAGACAAGCAACCCAACTGAATAGGAGAGTCTGTGAAGCAACCTCCGCAACGTCCTCAGCCAGCAGAGAGTCTCTGCGCTTTCAAATGGTAATAGAGAAATAGAGAAATAGAGAAATTTCGCATTAGATTTTGTTTGAGAAGAGCCAAAGTACCGCAGCCGACTCTGGTTTGTCTTCTGGCCAACACAAAAACAAGCTTTGGCTTTTGTTGTCCATTATTTATTTTGGCCGTTGTGCGTTGTGTGTGTTGTGTGTGAATTATTCAATAGCCAAAGAATCGTTAGAAAGGCAATAGAGAAGAAAAGTGAAAGAACTTTTGAGTGGACTTGGCCAGCATAAGCTATCAGCTTGCGATCGCCCATGGAATAACAATGAATCTACCACAAACTCTACAAAAATAAACATCTCTTGTGTATTCCTTAACTGTGTAGGAATCTTGTGAAATGGATTAGGAGGGAGATCTATCGAATTGGATAAAATATACAATAATAAAGCAAAGAGCTTTGTCATTCTATCAAAACACATAATTGTTTTATCGAATATATTTTGTATCTAATTAAAAAAGGTGGCATTTAAAAATTAAGAAATTGAGTGAAACACGGAACAGAATCATTTTTAAACTTTCAAATCAGTTGACAATCCGTTGAAATATTATTTAATTAGTAATTTAGTAGCTCTCTTAAATGTCATCCAAAAATAAATGATAAATGAATGCATGAATGAGTGTTTACAGCCAGCATTTTTTTTTGGAAATTCTCGAAACCCAGTTCAAGCCCCGATAATCGGGCCATAAACGAAAATGTATCATCGCCTCGAAAAGTGGCGGTCAATGCACGATGCACGTTGCACGTTAAAAAATTAACTGAAAAATATACAAAAATAAAAAAAAAAAGTTTTAAAAAAAGGAGTGACTGACATTCACTTTGAAAATGTATAATAATAAATTATTTGTGTACATTACAAATCACAACAATAATAATAACAACAACAACAACAACAGCAGCAATGAAAGGCAAGTGCCAATTATGCAATGTGTTTGTATATGTGTGTGAGAGAGACAGAGAGAGATGGAGTTTTTTTTTAATGATGATAATGAACTTGAGGCGCACATAATTGATAACAAAAGAAAATTATTATTTAAATAATTATAAACATAAGGAGCAGGCGATTGCAAAACTTGATAAATAATGAGATAAAATTGTATAAATAAATAAAATATGAGCTGCGTGCGCACACACATACACACACACACAGACACACACGCACACACACAATCTTAAAGCACTCGATAAACAAGAGCAACAGCCGTGAGAAGAGGTAAGAAACTAATTGCAATTTAAAGCGATTATTTGTCAAAGTCAAATATATAAATAAATTTGCATTAAATATATATATATTTATATATATACACATATGTGATTATATTTTGTGTATTTATGCATTTGTTTCCTGGTTAATTTGCCAGCTTTGTGCACACAATAATAAGAAAATCATTTCCAACTTTGGCTTTTGCATTTTCATTTTCTTGATAGGGGAAAGATTTTTCTTACAATGTGCTCAATAAGATAATATTAAGAATTCGTCCTTGACACTTTTCTTAGTAAAAAGTAGGACACCTTCTCCTATTATCAATTTAAGGTATCATAAGATTATACCTATTTCTTAGAACCATATTTTTCAATTAATTTTCGAATCCCAGACCGTTTTTGAAGATTCCTCTTGGAATCACTAATTTTATATTCAAAATGTTTTTCTTTCTTTAAAAACTTACCTTTTTTATTGCGTTCTTGTTTTAAATCCAATTAAAGATCCGTTATTTTCTGTGTTTGTCGCTAAGTCAATAATGATGGACTTTCAGATAACATTTTAGGCATTTTTTGATTCGTTCACTTAATTATTTATTTAATTACTGATTTATTGACAACATTGCACTGCATTCTATATGTATTTGTATAAAAACTATTATCACTAACCGGCATTTGAATTGATTTTGATTATAATATAATTTATTGATATTTTCTTAATTATTTGTATTATATATTTTATAAATATATTTCAGCTATATTGCACATTGATTATTATTATTATTTATTTGTTGTTATTAAAGCTCTTTATTGCTGCATGCCTGCATCGAACTGCGTCCTCTAATCAGAATCAGCTGCTTCTCTTGTTGTTGTTGTTGTAGTTGTGATTGTTGTTATGTTTGTTGTTGCTGTAGTTGTAGTTGTAGTTGAAGTTGCACTTGTCATCGTTCCGAAAACAATAGAATATGCTGAACTTTATTTTTAATCACACCCAGACATTGCACTTTTGCACTCGTACTGGAGATTCGTAATTGCCTATTGTGTGTGTGCGTGTGTGTTGGGTGTGTTGTGTGTGTAATCAAAACCGCATCCGTATCCGTTTAATAGAAATATGATTGTGTACGAGTGTGTGTGTGTGTGTCTAGCGTCTGTGCAAACCCGAAACCGGAGGAGGAGCTAACGCACTGACAGAATCAGAATCCGATTCAGAATCCGTAGTCAGTAGCCAGTAGCCAGTTAAACCACAGTGCCCGCTGCGATGACAACTGCGACGCTTAGTCAAAGACTGACTGAATATGAATGGGAATAAATGTTGAGCCCACCACAGTTTACGACGAAAGCAACGACGACGATGACGATGACGACAACGACGACGACGATCACGATGTATTACGATCGTTTGTTTGAGCGCCTCGGCAAATGCGAACGCGAGTGGCTATCTCTTCAACTGATTTAATAACAGCCAAGCCACACACACTACACCAACAATAGCAACAACAACAACAACAATAACAACAACAACTACAACAACAACCACAACAGATGCAACAAATGGCTACGATTCGGATCGATCGATCGATCGTTGTTGATCGTGTGTGCAATCAACGAACGATCGATCGATCGACCGACCGACCAGCTGTTCGAATCCGTTTTGTGTGAGTAAGGTAAGGTTCTGTTTAGATGTAGATGTGTGTGTGTGTGTGTGTGTGTGTGTGTGTGGGATCTGATCGGGTCTCCCGGCAGGCGATGCCGCATGATATGATAGCATCGTGGCTGAGCCATGAGTAGTTAGTCAGTTGCCTACACTCTCTCACACACACACACACAAACACTCGCGCTCTCTCACGAGCGGGAGCTCTCTCTTACGCTCTCTCTCTCTCTCAATTGATTTGCTCTCCCGCTGATAAGAACACAGCAACAACAACAACAACAAATGCTACCGACGTTCTGTGTTTGTTTGCGTGGTTTTTTTTTTCGATTTTGTTTATTTTTATTTTTATTTTTATTTAATTTTTATTTCTTTATTTTTTGCATATAAAATCTCAATGTAAGTTTGCTAAAGAAACAATGGCAGCCAAGGCAATTGGTTGGCTTATTGAAATGTTTACATCGAAAGCTTGTTGATGCAACACAACACAACACAACACACTCAGCAACTACCTCAATGCGTGGCCGCGTGAGCTGTGCACGGAGGTGCCTCTCGGCACTAGCTGCTTGGCGTGAGGTAGGTTGGATTACAACCACAACTGAAACTATGACTACGACGGCGACTACAACAAACTGCATAACTGGTTCGTCTAAGCAGCAGCAGCAGCAGCAGCAACAGAATCAGCTGTGCTTTGTGCTCCCGTCTCTCTGTCCAGATATCTGACCTGCTGCAACAATGTTGCCGCCTGCTGCCTGTGATTTGTGCGTGTGAGCAGCAACAGCAGCAGTAGGAGTAGAAGACGGAGTAGGAGGAGTATGAGGAGTAGTGGGTTAGGGATCGTGTAATGTGTGCATTGTGAATTGTGTTGATGTGTGTGTGTGTGGGAGCGAGAGAGAGAGATGGGGAATCGAGTGAGCGCGCTAATTGTCTTGATTGAGTTTTAAATTAATGCGAATTTGAGTTGGAAGTTGTGGTTGTTTTGTTGTTTTAAGTCATGCGATATGTGCGTTAAACTTATATATCTATATCTATATCTATATCTATATCTATATCTATATCTATATCTATATCTATATCTTTATATATATCTATATGTATAAATATGTTCATATATCTATATATATGCACAATAATAATGTACTCGAATTAAGTTACTGAAACTGTTGCAGTAACTTTGTACGTGGATCGGATCAGAGGGTGTAAGGGTTAGCTTAGTAATTCGAAGTAGAGCAAATAGAGATTATGCTTTCGAGCTGGAGAAAAGAAGCATACAAATTCAAAAAGGTTGTGTTTTGAGACCTAATTAAATTTAAAATAAGACAACTCGAATATTAGAAGGATTAAAGACTTATGTGTGAAAACTAAAAAGTCTTAAGTGAGACTGAATTAACAATCATGGGAACAATTTAAAAAATATATAAAAAAAAAAATAAAAGTATGAAAAGGCAAAAGAATACAAATAAAACACGATCCAAGTTTTCTTTATATAATATAATATAAAATACAATTAAAATTATATTTTTGAACAAAAGTTTTCTTACTCATTATAAACAAATATGATACCAATACTTAAATTAAGATGTTGGTTATCTCTTTATTTATTTATAAAGTAATATAATACTTTGAATTTAAATGAAAATATATAAATATATATATAATTGAAAGAAACCCTTAAAGGATACCTTGCACTAAAAGCAGTAACTAACTGAGAGCATAATATATGGTTAGTCTATTCCTCATCCTATTATATAGTAAATGGTAGCTCAACTCAAAGAGTATTTAGCTGATAAGCGATAATAACAAAGTTAAGATACCTAAGCCACACATAAAATCCACTCATCGACTGATTGATTGCGTGATTGAATGAATGATTGAATGAATGAACTACTAAGTGACTGAGTGACTGACTGACTGACTGAGTGAATGGATGCAAGCGCATGAGCTTTGCATTATTAATTAACTTGGCTGTTGTTGTTCGAGTTGACTGCTTCTTCTTCAGCTTCATCAACCTATTCGTCTTGTTCTTCTTGTAAATCCCACAATTATGCCATACCAGACTGCCTGCCTGCTTGGGCTGGTTTGTCTCTCGGTCTCGGTCTCAATCTCAATCTCAGCCTCAGCAGCTCGGCCTGGGCTGGTCAGTCAATCAAAAAAGAAAAACAAAAGGCAACGTTGTCTTAATACTTCTTTTCAATTAGCTCTGGACGCCACACTCACACGCACACACACACACACACGCACGTACACATCGCAACAACAACAACAACAGCAAAAACAACAATAACAACCACAATTAACAGCAAACAACAAACAACAAGCCTCTTTTCCAACGAACAGGTTTTCTCACGCGCTGTGGAGGACGCCAGCGATCTACGTCTATGTTGGCTTGTATTTTCAAGATTTTCATTTGAATTTTCATTTTACGACAAGTTTCCACCTTTGGCGGGGCTTAGAACTTTTTCCTTACTTCTTCACTTTTTCTAATCGCCCGTAACGCGTGTGCGTGTGTCTCTCTCTATGTGTGTATGGGTGTGTGTGTGTGTGTGTGTGTGTGTATGCGTGTGTGCGTGTGTATAAATGTAAATGAAGGCTAACCGACAACTCGCCCGGCACAAAGTTCTTTTCAACGCGCCCGCCGCGACACTTTCGGCTCACTTCATTTTATGGACTAGACCAAGGCGTATAGTAATCAGACTTGGATCGGGTTATACTCGAGGCAACACACAACACACAACACACGACGCAATTGGGGGAGCCGCCTGGGAGCCACGCATGGAAGAGGAGCCACAGCCACAGCCACAGGCAGATGCAGTGGCAGAGCCTCCGCTTGCAGCCATGTCAAGTGGCAGTTTCAGTCGCCAGTCGCCAGTCGGCAGTCGGCGTTCCCTTAACATTTAATGAGCATTAACAAGCTGCACTTAAATGCAATAACAACAACAATTGATAACAAGCAGGAATGCTCCATTTGAAGCAGAGAGCATGAAGCTACAGGGAAACAGTTTAGACGATCGGCAGGTGCCCTGCATATATGTGTATCGATTGATCGATAAACGATAATAGATAGTGAATAGATGAAATCGGTAATTGTATATATTTAATAAAAATATATCAATTACAACTCCTCATTACTCCCATTCCTAGCGTGTGTGTGTCGATAACGATAACTCAATTTGTAAATCGATTAAAGCTTACAAGATAACTTTTCACAGAAGTTATATCCCTATGATTCATTATGCTAATCTAAAATTAGTTGTACAAAATATAAATAAAAATAATTCTTGGATCACTTAATGGACAAGAGAGTTTTAGCGATTTCATGTGCAGGGTATCCTGGGCAAGAAAACTATTCGCAGTCAGCCAAGCTGCAAGCTCCACGCAGTCTGAGTGCACTAGCTGAAGTACGGGTACTCGCAGTGCGAGTATGGGTATACTCACTCACTCACTCACTCACTCACTCACTCACTGACTCGCACTCGCATGCAATCGTGTTGATGTGGAGTGTTTCGCTTGATTAACACGAGCTGCAAATTCATTTTGCCTGATTGCTGTTGTTGTTGTTGCTGTTGTTGGTTTGTTGTTATTGTTGTCGTCTTCTTCATCTGCGTCGTTTCTGTTTGCTGTTGGTTGTGTTTGGCTTGCATGTGTGAGTGGGCAGCATCCTCAAGAGCAGCAGAGGCAGCACCAGGGGCCACAGGGGCAGCAACACTGATGTCGGCTTTGTGCCAGTTGTAAGCGGTAAATCGATGCTGAGGGCCATCACAGCACTTACGGCTATGTATGTGACCCAATGATCTACAAAAGGGCGCGGGCAGCGGCAGTGGTTTTAAACAAAACAACAACAATATTCTGCTCGTTGTTGTTGTTGTTGTTGTTGATAAGAAAAGCGAAATCAATCACAGCGATTACTTCAGCACGAATCGGCGCATAATCTACTATTACAAGAGCCCTGCTCTACACACACACACATATATATATATGTATATATAGCTGGCCATTCATTGAAGCACACACACACACACAAATGCGAATGCGAATGCGTGTATAAATATATTGCGCATTTCCCCTTCCTCTGGCACCGCACACCCGGATTCGTATTCCCATTCATTTCCATACATTGTGCGTTGTAGTCGCTTTTGCTTGTCCTTGAACTTGACCCAGCAGCGTTGGCGAGCGGCCCTTTTTATTATTATTATTATACATGTGTATACACACACACACACACACACACACACGCACACACAGTCACACAACACATTGCTATAATTAATAAATTGTAGTCTGCGTGGATCTCTCTCTCGCTCTCTCGCTCTCTCTCTCGCTCTCTCTCTCTGCGTGTGTTGGAATCTGTGCAAGTGGCTACTTATCTCTCAAGTGATGCTTTGCGCCGTTTTGTCACTCGCCTGTTTCTTGTTACAGTTTGTAATGTCGTCTTGATTATTTTCTTCTTTCTTTCGTTTGATACCCTGAACCCATTACAATTTTTTATTTTAAATAGGGTATATTGGTTTTGTGCAAAAGTATATAATAAGCAGTGGGAAGCATATATAAATATATATTCTTTATCAGAATCAACAGCTAGTGACTTTAAATTTGAAAAATAAGTTCCTGTATACCCCTTGTGGGCTAAGTTAATTTAATTTATCGATAATAGTCTACTTATCGCTAATATCGATTCGTTCTTCTGATATACATTCCCAAATCTATAACGGCATGGAAAACATTCAATATATAGTCCAAGACGTATCTCCAATATCATATTTATAAAACATTAATATTCATAACATTTGTGTTTAGGGTATATTGTAGTCGAGTTCACTCGCTTACATCATTCATACTTATTTCTGTTTTGCGTATTAAACAAATTATATTCACACTGCAAGTGTTGATCTATTGCACTTTAGACTGATATGACTGAACAATATATTTTGGCAATATAATGCGTCTTGATTTTATATTTATAGCACAATGCGGCTACAGTTTATCAATTAATGGGCAGAGGCAATGACAATCTGAAAAATATTAACAGAGTCCGATTAATAAAGATCTGGTAAGGTAGGGCACGATTGGGTATGATAAAGTAGAGCTGCTCTTTGGGAACAGTAATCACTAGTTGGGATAAGTATCATTTTGGTATACAGATATTATCACAAAAACAATCCTCATAAGAAAATGAAATTAGCTAGTAAACCACTTAGGTTTAATTGTTAAAGGATTTTAAACTAATTTATTGCATTTATTAAGAACTTAAGATACTTTTGAATCCAAAATGTATTGTTTTCTAATTTTTTTTAAAATTATAGCTACTTGTAAGTTAAGGATTTTAAACTAATTTACTGTATTTATTAAGAACTTAAGATACTTTGAATACAAAATGTATTGTTTTCTAATTTTTTTTAAAATTATAGCTACTTGTAAGTTAACTCGGTTTTGACAAAGTCTAAGGAGAGCTTTTTGATTTTGACATTGATTTTCTTGACTGTATATTTGTAAATACAGTTTAAATGTGGAACAAAATATCATTCGAAGTATAATTTTTAGTAAATAATAATTATTTCCCTCTAAGAACTATACTGATAGACACTTTTTGATGTTAATGATTTCAAATAATCTGAAAACTATTAATGCAATCATTTTCATAAGCCATAATATTATAAACTCTCTTCCAAATTAATTTATCTTATGTATAATAGTAATAAATTTAAAATTAACTACTCATAAAATCTTCATATTAATAGCAAATAGGGCGAACTCTTTACTAAATTAGTTTAACATCTGTATAAGTACAAAATATAATTAAACAATGTATTTGTACATATTCCCATAAGTAATATTATTTTATTTAATCCACTGTTGCGTCACTTAAACACTTTTAGCAAAAAACAAATTAAAATTTAAATCAATTTATACGAAATGCATTTCCGCATTGAGCAGAACCCGCTCGAACTTTGCGAACCGTGCAAATTGTGCGGCAAAAGCAACAGTAAATACAACACACACACACACACACACACACACACATACAGAAAATACGAATCATAAACAGCAGTTGCAGAGGGTCTGTGGCGGGTCTAGTTTATTTAATAGTGCCTCCTCGCCTAGGCTTTGACTTTGGCTCCGATTATCGCTGTCACAGCTCGCATATTTTTTGCATTGACATCTTTTTCTTTATTTTGTCATTTTTTAATTTTTTATTTTTTATTTTTAGGTCTGGTCAACTTTCCCATGCTTTCTCATGGGGCACTTACTGCATGGGTGGACAGAATTTGCACTGGGTTTCATTTTGCATAGGTCAAATAATTCAATATATTATCGTCGGGCGATTTGTTGTCATAGCTCTCTCCCTCTCTCTCTGTATATGCTTCAGGTATGGCGCTACTCGTATTACCAGAATTATTACGCCGTACACTCGACTCTGGTGCGAATCGGTCTGGTTGTCTACAATTTCGGTTCATAGCGCTTTTCTAGGTTATTTAGCCATGCACTTTTTGCAATTGCCGCATTAAATGCGGCTCATGCAAATTTCGTAGTAGTCAATTGCACTCTACACATAGACCCAGTCCCGCATGGGTGTTAAATGTGATAAGAGTGCTTTTGCTCTTATCATAGATGTGTTGTGTTCGCATGTACAACACTTCGTATGCTTAATTTTTGAATAATATTTGCATTTGATAAGAGAGATGTCCATAATTAATAGCTTCATCGAGTATATTTTTATTATGTTAAATTTTTTTCTTATTTAAATCAACGCAAAACGACGGCATTATTTAAATGTTATAAATACATCTGGATAAGCAGAGTTAATATAAACAAATAAAAAAATTGAATAATTTTAAAATTATTTAATCTATAAGAATACCATGAAACTATAAGCATCCACACAACTTTCTAATTATGTATACATATATGTTATTATATTTAAATAATAAATATATTTAAATAACAATTATTAAGTTTGTTGAAATATTGTTAATGGCTTTCTTTAATTATCTTCGCAGAGTTTACTAAATATTATGCATGTGGAATAAATTAAAATTCAACTATTGTTGTTGTTTTGTTAATTGAAATAAACATAATATTTCAATATATATTTTTTTGAAATTAGCGCCTCCACTTTGAAATAACGACCATTTGTCAAACTAAATCGTCTTTGAATGCTTTTAATGCAGCGCTTAAAAGTATGCAACAAAATTTCTGTTAATTTCCGTATCAAGCATACAGGGTGCTACACCTATGCATATGTGTGTGTGACATCCATATATGTAAACATTTACAGCACTAGTATAAACAAATGCTCAAATTTAATTAATGGTCCATTTATTTTTGTTGCCGCCACTTAATTTTTATAAATCGCAATTCAGCCATGCCGCGCGTAATTAAACACACAGCAACCAACAACAAGACAAACAACAACAACAATTGTACACAACAATGACAACAACAATAAACGGTAGCAACAACAATTATTACGCACAAAAGCACGACATCAACAGCTGTGACAGGTTTTTGTTGTTTTTTTTTGGCAGTTTGTAATACGAACATTGCCAGTAACGGGATGCTTTTCCGAGCTTAACCCCAAACTCAACCCACTCACCCACAACGCAGCAAGGCCCTTTAACGCTTTTGGTAAAAGCCACAAAATGCGTGTTTATTAATTAAGCGCATTTGTTTTCATTAAACAAACGTTTTAATTGAGCATGAAACTTGGCGCCGAATACAACAACAACAATTACAACAACAGCATTCAACAAAAAACGGCGCCGCGACAGGGCAATAGACGCAGACGGGAGCCACAACCCTTTTGCCAGCCCAACCCCTTAACGAGCACCCACCTGACAAAGTCAGCCACACAACCACCCAACCATCCAACCACCCAACCATCCAACCAGCAGCTGCCTACACACATTTCTTCATAATAATTAATTTTGTGTATTTTAATGGATTATTGTACATCTCGTATTGTAGACACAACCAGATGAAATCCGCGTGTCCCGACAAGTTTCCTCGGTTGTGATTGATGAAAATGTTGCGAAAAATGTATTCATGATAGGCAGAAAGATACCAGTTGAGAGTGATCGTCTTCTAGATACCCTGTATACTAGATTTGAAAGTTTATTTTATTTTTATTCGAATTACAAACATTATTAATAAGTTTTGGGGCAGCTTCAAGGTTGGACGTACAAGCACAATAATCGTATGAGAAGTATTACCAAAATTGTAATTAATTATTATTTTATTATTGTTTTAATTCGACATAAATTTGTTATTTCTATAATCTGTATATTGAAGATTGTTATAATAGAAATTTAAAAAATAAAATATACCCCTTTTGTAGCCCTAATATTACCTATGTAAAATATGTATTGAAAGTTGCTATAATTGGCAGGTTAAGAAAACTATATTCTTTTACAGTTATCTCCATATTGATATATATAAATATAATTAATACTAATCAATTAATACACCACAAGTATTTTATTATATTTATTTTATTCTGTCTACCAATTGTGAATACAAATTGATTCTGAGATCAACCTTACCAAATGAGAACAACAATGATAATTATTCATCAGCTTGGCAACTTGGCAACTATTTGCGATACTTTCTCGACTCTGGACTAAATTCATAATATGTATTCCTCTCTATACACAAGTATAATACTACTTGCTGTTCCTTAATGGGAGCGGCACACACAAATCATAATCCTGATGGGCACAGATAAAGTAATGCGGCGCTTGCTGCTAAATGGATTTCCCAAAACATTTGCCAAGTTTATGAAAAATAATCATAAAGGCGCACAGAGGCGCGAACACAGATACATAGATACATAGATACATATATAGATATGGGGAAATTTACGCACTGCTCGGCGTGTGGACTGGCGTATAAAGTGCTTTTAAAACTCAGCCAACGAGTTGATGTGTTTCTTACTTCTTTTTTTTTTTTTGGCTTTGGTAAAAGTTTTTGGAGCAGCCAAAAACCGTCGAAAAGTGTTTTTCATAAGCAATAATAATAATTTCGAGGCCGAATTTTAATTGCCCCCAAGTGGCACATTGAACAAAAAGGCAGCACAATGGAAGTTGAAGTTATGAAGGGACCACTTGAATGATGGGCTTCCCAAGGAATGAGTGGAGAAATATTACAAAGAGTTGCACAAATAAGTGAGCTAAATTCAAGCGGATGCTTAATGAAGTGGAAATTGTGTTTAATGAATTAAATATTCAAGTGGGAGCTAAAAAACAAAGCAAATAAAAATAAGTTAGATCTCTCTATGAAGATACTCTGCAAATAACGTCAACTGCAGCAAAATAAATTTATAGCTACTTACGAAATTATATACATCATTGAAATGAAATATCTGAAAAACAAAATCAATAATTCTATCTATTTAAAAGAATTGTAATTAAATATATTTTAATACAATACATTTTTAATATAAATTGTTTATTAAATATATTCACTAATTTATACCAACTTATTTATTAATGGTCTGATTATTTTTTTTTTATAGAGATCCATTGCATACAACAAATTCAGAGAAATGTTTTACATTTGTTTTAAATATTAAATTTAATTTATAATTTAATTTAATTAATTTTTATAGTATTTGTAGCTTTCTGAGTGGAATGTGTTATTCAAGAGCAAAAAAATAAATGCGCTAACATCTATTTTACTACATTTATAGCTACTTACAAAAATATACATTTTATTTAAATGAAATAACTGAAAAACAAAATCTATAATTCCATCTATTTAAAAGAATTGTAATTAAATATATTTTAATACAATACATTTTTAATATAAATTCTTTATTAAATATATTCATTAATTTATACCAACTTATTAGTTATTGGTCTGATTATTTTTTTTTATAGAGATTTTCTCCATTGCATACAACAAATTCAGTCAAATGTACATTTTTTTAAATATTAAATTTAATTTTTAATTTAATTTAATTAATTTTTCTAGTTTTTGTAGCTTTGTGAGTGGAATGTGTTATTCAAGAGCAAAAAAATAAATGTGCTAACATCTATTTTCCGGTCTTGTCGTACTAAGAATGCAATCAAAATATATTTTAAATAAAAAATAACCCCATTGAAAACAAATGGCAAACTGAAATATGAAAATCCATTCGATTGCCTGCTTTTCTAGTTTTTGGCAATGGTAAAGTAAAAGTCAAAAATATGAGCAAATCGAATTTTTTAACATTCTTGTTTTTTTATGCTGCTCGTTTTACGAATTCAATTTGAGCTTTTGTGCATGGGAGAGGTGTGTATAGAGGGAGAGAGAAACCTAGAGAGAGAGGGAGAAAGAGAGAGAGAGAGAGAGAGGGAGAGAGCACACACCTCACTGGCTATAGTGTCGCGGCAAATGTCATAAAAATATGCGACATTTCGTTTTTATCGCTTTTGAAAAACTTTATTCTTGGCGTTTTGTATACCGTCCCACACTTGACTTTCCGGCTTTCTACATTCTGGTCTCTGCCCTCTGCCCTCTGCTTTGTTCGATTTTTATTTTACTTTTTTTATTATTTCTTTTTTTTTTTTTTGTTATATTTACAATGGCAATTTCTTTGTTTTAAACAAGTAGCGCATTGCTTTTTATTTCTGTAGCTCGATTGGCGATTCGAACGCGCCCGATTGGCTGCGATTTGATAAAAGACGGGAATGAGGTTTACCAATGTACTGTGGCATTAATATAAAAGGAAAGTAACTTAAACTGAGTGCATAATTATATAAGAAACTTAATGCTCTGGAGTTGTTAGATTTTAATTAAGTTTTTGTGTGCTAAAAAAAGCAAGAGTGGAATTTCAAGCATAACTAATGGTAAATTGTTTTAAAATACTAAAAACCAAAAAATATTCTTAATTTTAGAAATAATTGTAAAATAAGAAATTAATTTCTTAAAATTATATATTATAACGGCAACAAAATCCAAATGCTGTCAGCTTTAAATTAAATATTGTCTCCTCTTTTATTAATTCTAAGAAATGTACATAAATGTGGCTCACTTGAGATATGTTTGGTATTTTTGTACTTGATCTATCTTCTTGTTTACCTTTTTGCTTCAAAAGACATATTTTAGTTGAAGATTTGTTCGATTTGATTTTGGGTTCCACTGTCGCATCTGCCCCAATGCCGCACTCCAGTAACGAACTCACTCCAGTTAGTTAAACATCATCAACAACATGGCTGCCCCTCTTTGAATGGGCACTCGAGGAAAACAGCTTTTTCGCGTCGCCATAAAATGCAAGTGGTCGAAAAAGCGAGCGACAGAGTGGAATGGAAAAACGGGAAAATGAAAAACGAAGAAAAACAATTAAATGCCAAGCAGCAGCAGCAAACAGCAAAGAGCTAAGAGCAAACAGCAGCAGCAGCAGCAGTTGTTGGCCAAAGAAAACAAGCGAATAAACTTGGTAGCTGCATTCGCGACACGTCGAGAAGCTGCCGCGCCAATGGGGCAACTCAGTTTAATTGAAATCAAGTTGAAGGCGGTGAGGCAAGGGATGTGGTGGGCGGGGTCGATGCTTGCAAATCGAATTGAAACGCCAAAACGTATTCGAAAATCGACAGCAAAAGTAATTGAAATTGCATGAACAACAATGTGTAAAGGCAGACAGAAAGTGAGGGAAACAAAGAGAGAGAGAGAGAGAGAGAGCGAGAGAAAGAGAGAGCCTGAGTGGGGATAAATTGGCAGCAGGATGACACTGCGGCAATGAACATAACAGCTGGAAAGTAGGCAGCTCAAATACTCTATCAAGGCTAAAAACAAATCGGATGCGAACATTTTCCAAAAATATTGTCTAGTAGTTATGCTAATTTGTGTCTGGAAAACTTTCATGGGAATCAAATAAATCAACTCTCAGTTGGTTTATCAGTATTTTGAAATGGTTTAGTTTGTGTTACAAACAACTTGACATATTTGAAGCGCCTTTTGCCAAGGTTGCCAAACCAAAAAAGTTTTTCCAGCCTTGACTGTTTTTTTTTATGGTTTTTCGTTGACGCACCCGCACACTTTATAAGTGGTAATAATTTATGAGCTATGTTAAAGAAATTAAAATTTGTCGAGAGCCTTCTTAAGCTGATTAGCTGGCAAACGAAATAGTTTTTAATTACTGCGTCAAAAAAACACTTCTCGCACTTAGGGATATTTAAATTGTGATTCATCTCAACTGGCATTTAGGCGGGGGGTGTTTCGACTTAAAGCAATTTGCAAATTGTTTTCTAAGCGGACGGACAAAAAAAAAAAAATGTAAAAAGAATTCGAAAGTGTCAGCAGAATAAACGCTGACAATAAATAAAAATGGAAAATGATTGAAACATGTGTCGTGTGCTCGTCGTTTGATATGCCGTACACGTCTCTGCCTCTGTTCTATATCCAACTCATACGTCTCATCGCCCCCTGCCTTCACGTATTGTTTTTCCCACTTCAATTCCTGTCAATAGCCTGGAAATGTAAACAAAGCAAAGCAATCAGAAGCGACATTTTCCGATCTAACGTGAGCGCGCACAAAAGTATGCTATAAAAAATATGTTGAGAAAAGTGCAGAGAGAAGCGCAATTGTTTCGTGGAGGATTGTCTTTGAATTACACACAAACATACACACTTGTATGTACACATATGGTTATGTGCTATCTGAGCTCACATTATTAAGGCATCAAATTGTGTGAGTCTAATAAAAAACAGACGTGTTTTATGTGCCGAAGCTATTATTTACAATTTGATCATCGAAAAATATGATTGATCAGTAATTCTATATAACTGAGTAACTGTAGTTTGGAAAATATTTAACTGCTAATTATAGTTCTATAAATATACACATATTTTTTAACTAAATAAGCAATAAGGGAATCTCCAACATGCTCAAAGTGGCATCAAAGTTGTTTTTTAATCGTTTTAGCCCTTCTCTTTCCTGAGCTGTACATTGTACACCCTCGTAAAGCCAAGCATATCAATTTTAATAACCCATATTGATATCACACAACGACAAGCCCAACTAATACCATATTGATTGCTTATCAATAAGGCAACCCTTTCACCTTCAATGCGACCCCAAAGCATTCACACCACATAACTCGGCATCAGCCTCGCCGGCCCTGTGTTGAAGTAAAAAGGGTTTTATGACCTGTTTGCAAAAACAAAAACACACACACAAAAAAGAGGAAACGAAATACAATTTTTAGATATACAATATATATATATATACATATATTTATTTTTTAGTGAGTGGGGAACAACAAATCCCGAACAAACATTAATTTGTAACGCACGTTTGGCCAATTTCGGTTTTACAATTTGGTCTCTTTTGACCATGCTAAACCAACACGATATACCCCAATGACCGCATAACGAGCCGAAATCAATTTGCCACGTTGATAAGGTTAGGCCCGAACAACAACCCTTTTTTCCGTGCTCTGAATGGGGTAAGCGCTGTCATAGCCGGGATTTATAGATATTAAATTAGACAAGATTTTAACGCGCACGTAACTTTGACATACATCAAATCCCGGTAACCCCGACCGACTTAACTTTGACTAATATCCCCAATACAAAACAAAAATACAAATAATGCAAATTCTATGCCAAATGTTGAGATTTTCATTTTTTCCGCTTTTATTTGTCTTTTCACTTTTGTGCTGACCATTCAAATAGTGTCGAATGTCAATATGCTGAGAATGTTGTGCACATGTGACCGATGTTGGTTGTGTGTTCTGGTATCTTTGCGGTTGCCCCAATTTCATTTTGAAATCGCATTATAATAATACACCATAATAATAATAATAATAATAATAAAACACCAAGAACCAATGCAAAGAAGCCAGCACATTTGCTGAAGGTGTGAAAAGCTTTGTGTGTCTGTGGTTTGCTCCGCAAGCGGTCAGCGTTTGAAAGGTCGGTTCAATCAATGGTCGCAGCTGCTGCTCAACTGGCAACTGGAAATTCAAATTTCAAATTGGCTTATTGAGGCTCAGAGAAATTGTGCATTGGTTACACCCAAAACACTGGTCAAGGGTGGAATTGATTAGACTTGGCTTAAAGTCTGTCGATGTGTAAGTGTGTGTGTGTGTGTTAGTGTGTGAAGGTGTTTGGTGTTTTGATGAGTTTTAAACTGATAAATATTTAAAGAAAGTGATGAGTTGCTTTTATGTAAATATTTATGATAAACACACAAAGTATTTCAAAGTATCCTTAACTACAATAATATGCTTAAAATTGCCAAACATAATAATAATTATAGTTTTTCCTATACTTCAAATATTAATTGAATGTGTTTTCTAAACTTTGAACAACTACCTCATTTCTTATTTAAATGTCATGGTTTTGTATTTATATGCTTTAAGTTATGATTTAATAATGTTTTGTAAAACTTTTGCGCAATCTGCTTAAGAACTTTGCTTAAGAACCTCAGTTTGCTAGATTTATTATTTTTTATTTATTTATTTTTTATTAAAAATAAGATGTTACAATATTATTATTATATTATTATATCGAAGAATTTGTTTATTTATATGCGTATGAATATATTTGTATTCAACTTCTCTAAGTTATTTAAATATCATGCTTATACATTTTTTTGTTTCTAAATATTTATTATTAATTTAAAATTCACCTAGTCAGAAGCAGCATATTTACCAATATTTATTTCTATATATTTTACTGCCATAAGCTTGATATAGATTCCAAGCTCTTTTCCTATGCTGTGTTGTGAATGCTGAAAATATACAACCTTTATTTCTATTCACTGCATAGCAGATAAGACCTTTTTAAAAATTACTTCTGTGCATTGTTCGTTTTCCACTCTTTATAATTGCCACCTCGAGAAAAGAGTCATAAATACCAGCAGTCTTACCCTTACAGCCATGTACATACTTTGTCTTGATCTCTGCTGCATTGTGGCCCACTGTCAGTTTACAGTTTAATGAACTGTGTGGCCAAAGTCAACCAGAGCGAGATTCAGTGTCTGACCATTCACATTAGCCATGGCTATTTAGCTCTTGGTTAAAATCAACAACATGCCAACATGTGAAAAAAGGGGGCTCACAAATTATTTATTAATTACCCGCTTTTTTGTGTCTGGGCCGAGTTGAGTTTAATCAACTTTGGGCCATTTTAGATTTGAAATACTCCCGCACTGCCATAAAGAAGATATTCCAAACAAAATTCTCTGCTTATCGCTGTTGTCATATCTTGTGATGCTTCTCCCTTTTTTTTTGCGCAATAAAACAATAAATCAATCAATGCTATAGTATATTCGTAGGCCGAGTCAGTTGTGCTATGTTTTGTTATCTTTTCCTGCAAGTTTTAAGTAGCTTGTTAGATTCTTTTTATTGTATGCCTGCTGTTAGTTGTAACTATTTATGAGTGTAACGTCATATATTGTAGAATAAAAAAAGTTCCCCAGTTTCCTTTTTTTTTTGTCTATGAGATCTGTTAAGTGCGATAAGCATCCAACTATGACATTGTTGTATCCATACATTTAAATACTGAATTGAAAAGATGATAAAACTGCGAAGGCGAAGGGCAACTAAACCAGAGCTGGCTTTGGATATATATAAATATATTTATATTTACAGATATATAAATATATATAGATAATAAAGTCTATTAAATCGTGAATAACAGTGTCGAAATCAACAGCAACAGCTATGGTGAAAAAAATCTGTGCAAGTTGCCAAGTTGAGTTTGAGTTAAAAACTTGAGCATAAAATAACAATTTGCTCTCACTGCTCACACACACACGAAAAGTGAGGCAAACAATGGCGGTTGCTGCGCTCTCTCTCTCTCTCTCTCTCTTACACATACGCTCATTTTTTCAGTGTGGTGGGTGTGGCCTAAGTGGCGCTGTTTCAATTCCCATGCGTTTCAGTTGCTTGCCTTTGCGTCGTAGTCGTTGTTGTTGTTGTTGTTGCTCTTTTGTGTCTGAGTAAATTAAAATTGTGTAGTTTATTATTAAATGAAGCGCATTTTTGTATTTGTATGGGTATCTTTGCTATTTGCTATATGTATTGCTATATAAGTATGTATGCACATATACATATATGCAAACGCATACACATACATATGCGAATATGTAAATCGCTTGTCGTTGCTGGCACAGTCACATAATAATATTGAAATGTTAATTAGCGTATTAATTAAGTTTTTATTTCATTTGTTTGCATTTGAGTGCTGATAAATGGGCGGGCAGGCAATCAATTTTAAATAGCGGGTGCAGGTTACAGAGAGGGGAGGATTAAAAGGCTTCATTAGTTAAGTTGACTTTTAGTAAATATAATTAAATATTATATAAATGCTAAAGCTTACAGTTAAAGTTTATACCGTTAAATTTTTGGTCGCATAAGAAAAAATATAAATTTTTAATATACTTCATAAAGTTGGTTAATATTTATTTTTTGTATTGTGTATCCCTAAAGCAAGCTGTTATTATTATTTAAAATAAACTTTTAATTACAATCATTCAATTAGGTATATTTTCAACAAACATTTCAATCAATTGCTTTTTTATCATATAATATTTCACCATGTTCTATGGATATTTATTACGCATTACAACATTTAATTATTTAAATGAACAAGCATGAATATCAAAAAAAAAAAAATAATAAAAACAATAATACTGTTATTCAATCCCTGCCAGCTACAGCTTCACTTAATATTTATAGCTTTTTAAACAAATAAACAGCATTCACAGTCGGGCCGCGCCTCAACCAGAGGCCACCCACCAAAAACAACAATAACAACACTGCAAATGCACTCAACCAAACAGACACACATACACAAACACACACACACACACACACATGACTCTCTCGCACACTCTCAGTGCGAGGCAACGCAACACAACCAGTCCAGTTCCAGCTCCAATCCAATCCGAAATAGTTGATTTTAATGATGTACATAATAAAATTCCCATTCGTTTTGTGCCAATGCCAATGCGTTCCAGGGTTCCATGCATGTTTACAGTGATTGTGGAACGCACACAAGCAAACACAAACAACACTGATTTACCAAAGAGCGACTGAAACAGTCTGCGTCTCTCCTCTCACTCGTCTACGTTTGCGATGCTGCGCTTGAATGAGTGGAAAAGAGCAACAACCAACGGGGTTGCTGCTTCTTCTGCTGCTGCTGCTGCTTTTGTTCTTGCTGCTGCTGCTGCTGCTGCCGCTTGGCTCTTTTGCTGAGATTGCTCTGGCGTTTGGTGAAGTGAAGTCGTCCGACTCAATTTCGAAATCATTCGTTAGTCTTAGTCCTAAACAAGCGGACACGCGCGCGTGGCATAAATATCGAATCCAAATCCAAATCACGCCAAGTTTCGAGTTCTTGCAACCAAACTGAACTGAAGTGTTAAAATATACCAAGTGCAACCCTGTGCTGAAACTCTAAATTCTATAAGAAGTGCTCTAATTATAAATATATGTGTCTAAATATACATATAAAGTTGTGCAATCCCAAAGACTCAAGTAATCAGCTGACTTGACTTTATTTTAATCAGTGCAACGCGTTCATAACGATTCCAATTCCAAGCTGGGTAGTCCATTTCTGAATATTAAGCCCGCGGATGGCAGCTGTAACAGCAGCAATAATCCATCTCCTACACCAACAATCGCGAAGCACCAGCAGCAGCAGCATCAGCATCAGCAACATCTAGCCCAGACCACATTTCAGCTATCGGCCAATTCGGCCTTCAATCTTGCCTTGCCGCCAAGCTTCTATCATCGCCTGCCCGCAAACGCAACCGCATCCGGTCCGAGTCCGGTTAACGGGCACGAGTGCGCCACAGTTGACTATTTGCATTCACCGGGCAACGATCCCACGGAAATGGATCTCATCAATCCCTATATGCGGCATCATAGTTTCGCTGCCGCTGCCCAGGGCAGTCCGCCGTCGGCGGCACAGCGTCACCATTTGGCCGCTGCAGCTGCAGCGGGATTGAGCAATGGATTCGCTGATGTTCACGCGCATGCGATGGCTGCCGCCGACTATCAGCAACAGCTGGCCGACTATCACAGTGCGGCTGCCGCAGCAGCAGCCTATGCCAGCAGCAACAACAATAACAATAGCAACAACAACAACAACAACAGCAACAATAACAGCAATGGTTTGAGCAGCCCACTAATGCTGTTGAAGGCAGCGCATGGTGGCTCTGTGGGTGGTCGTCTGCTTGAGGCGAAATCATCGGCAGAGGATTCACCATCGACAACGCCACCGCCGGCATCGTCACGCCTACACTCGGAATCGTCGCCCTCGCCGCGCTACGAGCACAACTCCAGTCCTGGTGTGGATAGCGCCAAATCGTTTGCATTGAGCCAGCGCAGCAGCGGCGGCGAGGATCATTGCCAGAACAGTGAGTCCAGTCCGCCGCCATCGGACTACAGTCCCGAGAACTTGACCAGTCGCAAGTATCAGCATCCGAATAGCGGCCTCAATCCGCTCAGCCTGCACAACAGCAACAACAACATTAACAACAACCACATTCTCAGTGGCAACCATCACAATAACAACAACAACAACAGTAACAACAATAACCACATGGAGCATAAGTTGCCATTGAGCTTTTTGGGTCCACCGCTGGCGGCGCTGCATTCAATGACCACAGAAATGAAGACTGCACAGGGCATCGGAGGCGGTGGAGTGGGTGCCACCGGCAATGGTCTCGTCTATGGCCACAGTCCCAATTCGCATCTGATTAGTGAGCGTGTGTCGGGCTCCAGCTCGAGCAGCTCCACAACAACAACAAACACACACGGTGCGGCCAATCCGCATGGCATCGATACGATACTATCGAAACCGCCGCCGGTAACATCGGCGGGTCTAAGTGCTTTAACGGGAGGTGAGTAAAACATTATCGGATCTTGAACCAATCTCAAGAAAGTGGCATTATATTGAGATTAACTTGGAATGGAATTTTCAAAGCTATTCAGCAAAAGTTTTTTTTATTTTATACTAGATTCTTGTTTTAATAAATTCTTCAGTTTTCTGAGATCGTCATTTTTGTGCTCGATATTGAGTATTTTATATTGCTCCGATTTTTTATATGGTATTGCTTTATAAAAGATCAAAAGTAAAAGTATCTTTGAACTATTTTTATTTATTTCAAAGATGTTCGAATATCTTAAATAAATTGTTGATCGGTATGTATTGAGATACTTCTAGGAGATAGTACCTCCTAGTCGGACTCCTTTAAAAGAAGGAAAATAGCGTAGTAAACATTTTCCCTAACCATAAATGATAAATAAGAATATATCTATTCCTAAATATTCCTTTGATCACGGTTTGGTATTTAGATTAACTATTTTTTTTTAGTGTAAAAGCTTATAAATATTGTTCTGCAAAATCTAGTATTATTAAAAATAGTTAACATGTGCTTACATTTTAACAAAAAAGTTCTCAAGCCAAATAAAATCCTATAATTGTAAAGTTTTCTGTTTTATTTCAAAAATGTTCTCACATTTTCCAAGGCTGTTTTTGGTTAAAAATAGACGCAACAACAAAAAACTAATATTAAGTTCTGGTAAATTTAGATGGCCACCAATGAATGATATTGGCCACATTACAAGTATCGTTTTGCCCATCATTATGCAATCTGAATGTATTGAAACGACATTAGACATGGCCCCAAAAATGGTTTTAAATGCTTTGGGAACTGGTTGATTCAAAAATGCCAACAACAAATGCCTTTTTTGTGCACGAATCCGGTTTGACATGATTCCACAATAAAATGGCAACAATAACAACAACATGGCAACAACAGCAGCAACTACAAACAATGTTGGCCCCCTCTTTCCCGCCCCCTGCCCCCTCCACAGAGAGTAGAGCATTTTATTGGGCACAATTTCCAAAATCATATAATATCAAAATTGCAAAATGACGCAAAACGTAATGCGATATTTAAACGTTTAGCAATTAGTTGTCAAATTGTTTGTAATTAAATCAAAATGACACACGAAAAGAGCAGGGAAGGTGAGGAGGATGGCCGGGGGAGGGGAGAGATACAACATACATACATATATGTACATATGTATGACTTTGCCGTTTTACTAAAATGATTTCAATTTTTGACAGTTAAATGTAGCCCAATTGTGCGCCATGACAGAGCCGACAAGACTAATAAGGAGTGGGTCAACATTTTGTTTGAAATTACAAAAAAAAGAGTGGGGCTCAGGGGCAGGGGCGGGGAAAGAGGGGGGTAGTGGAGCGATCTTTGCGACGGGGCGTTGACAATTTACCATAACATTTTTAATTATTTTTAACGAGGGCGTTTATGTGATTTGATTTTTTTTTTATTTTTATTTTATTTTGGTTTTTTTGGTTGTTGTTAACAACAAAAACAAAATAAAATGTTTTTCATTCTTTTTATGACAAATTATTTAATGGCCTTTAATTAATGCGTTCAAATCGTTTTAATGGGCCAACTTCTAGGCACAATGAGTAGGCAGATGTTTGAAGCTGTTTTTTATTTTTTCCCCATTTTGCTTTTCAACCTGGCAACAGAAGCTAATGTGAAGAATATTTGATTGTAGTTTAGATGGTTATAAAGTTTATATAAGCTTTACAAGAAAATGGCTACATTTCAAAAAAATATCTAAAGATGTAAGACAAGTATGATCTTAAGATTTGAGCATTAAAGAAGCAGCTTTCTTTATGAAATTGAGCTCATCTGGAAACCCTGTGAATCTTTGCAAGGAGAATTAGAAACAAATTTTTCTTGACTAAAGCCCAAAATATATTTAAAGTGAAGAGAGTGACAAAAATCTAAAATATAGAATATATTCTTCCAATCAACTTCTGTTGTATAGTGTAATGGAATTTATTAAAAATATCCCTGATTTGAGATAATAGATCTTATTTTGAGGTTAAGGCAAATAGCTTCCATTCAAAAATGAAAGATTCTTGAAATTCTTAATTATCTTTAAGAATTTAACTTTAGTTGGTGTATCTTTTAAGACATCGTTAAATATTCCTTTCGACTTGAATAATTAACAGTTATTACTGTTTATTGTCTACCATTTTATTCTTATTTTATTCTTAAATTGAGATTGTAGTTCTTAATTTAAGCTTTGATTAAGAATGAAATATTGCTTAAGATTAACCTTTTTAAATGTATTTTTGAGTCAACTTTTCACATTTTGCAATTCTCCATCCACAGCTGGCATACCACGCTTCTCGATAGCCGCCGCTGCGGCGGGCATGGCCCAATATCTATCGCAGAGCCAGGGGGCGCCACTGAAGACGCACGCCGGACACATTGTGGATCGCACGCATCTGTATTGGCCGGGACTGCAGGGATTGGTGGCGAATCCGATAGCGTGGCGTGAGCGATTGTCAAATACAAGTAAGTAAACTGAAACGAAATGAAATGAATTGAATATGTGCACTAATTTGCAAATAAGAGGCACTCAGCAATCAGTGCATTCAGTGGCACGGTGGCACGTAATTTGGTTACAATTGTTGCCCTCCGATGATTTGTCAACAATGAAAGCCACACCTCAAAATCCATTTATATCAGTTGTGCAGAGGCAGAGCTGGTTGCCAACTTCCTGTTGTTGATACCGTTAACAAAGCGCAGCGAATGAGGCAGCTGAGGCAGCTGCCCCTAATGATCATGGATCGCTACTCAAGTGATTACCAATATGACGCGTCCAATGTGCTTAGTGCAGCCCCATCGCGCATTGTTCGACTCATTAAAAGCGAGCTGGCCACAAATAAATAAAAAAAAAAAAACAAGAGAGAAGAAAAACACAAATCAAGAGAATCACTTTAACACGATCAGCGATCAGCGATCGGCAATCGGCAATCGACGCATCCAACGATCCAAGCCCAGAGCTGGGCGATGACTTCACATAAAAGATAATGTTCGAACTGCAAAGCATATGAAAAATTAATTTACTCGCACGCTTTCGAGCATCTTTCGACTTCTTCTGAATCTCTGGTTACTTCATTATTACATCTATTTATAAGGCACTGAGCTGGCCATACCCGATCCCGATCCTCCCCTCCCCCCTTCATATTCACTTCACACCTAAGCTCATTAAGTAATCGCCCAACTCCAACTCCAACTCCAGCTTCAACTCAAATTCGAACTCGTTTTCACATTGTTTATTTATTTAAACACCCCTCGCCCCCCGCGCTCCGTCTCATTGCTATAGTTATGGTTAATGATCGTTCGCATTGGCAATTGATTTGATTTGATTTAGTGTGTTGTGGCTACTGCCAACCAACCAGGCAGGCAACCAAGCAGCAGGCAGCAGCTGGGGAGCAGTTAGTGGAAGCAGGCGGCAGCTGGGGAGTAGTCAGTGGAAGCAGGCGGCAGCTGGGGAGCAGTCAGTGGAAGCATCAGCTGCCGTTTGCCTTTTAATTGCGGCCATGACTGTGCACTTTTAGCCGTTTGGCGACTGGGCTTAAAGTCGGAAATTGAACATAATTTTCTTATTGAATTAGTGACGAGATCACCACAAGATCGTAACAGAGAAATGTTGCATCGTGTTTGTTGTTGTTGTTGTGTGTGTCTTGTTTTTGATTTGATTTCTGAAGTGTGTCGTGGAATGTTTGGTAGCCAGCTTCGATTAAGTAAATATTATTTCAATTGATTTGCCAAACATTGCTGGACTAGTCTCAAGTGGCAGTTAAGTGCAGTAAGTTAGGAAGTGGTTATAGTTATATCTGTACACAGCTATAGAAAAAACTGAACCTATTTGTGGTAAAGCATATTTCAAATTAAACAACTTCGACCAACTTTCTCTTAAAATAAGAAAATTGTGTTAACTTCTAAGAGACATTTTAGAGAGAAAGGTAAATAAGTAAAAATATAAATTATTAATAGAAACAAAAAGAGCATAGGTGATAATTAAAAATGTAATTTACGCTTAATAATATCAAACAATAATTGCAAACATTGCTATATTGCAGCTACTGATTGCTGTGTTTGCACATTTGATTAGCTCTGATAACTAACCTATCCAATGATGAGTTTCTATAACTAACTGACTAAGCTGACTTGCAATGCGATAAGTGCAAACGATAACGACTCAATTAATGCATTTATATGAAGTTCTGCCCTTTAGTGGGGCACTGACTAATCAAACAATTGCCCATAAAAAGCGTAATGAACTCGCTTGGAATTGGCAGTTATGCAATTGGATTTAATGAATTGCATTGCAAATAATATAAGCAAATAAATAATGATAGAGGCAGATGATAAATGCAAAACCAGTCATCATAAACCAAGTGTGGCAGGTAATAAAGCAAATAAAAAAGAAACGCCACTCACAATTAATTAATGTGCCACATAAATTGAATGCAATAAAATGCAGGTAATATTAGCTAATGAAATGCTATGGCATTATTAATACCAAATAAAGAACGCAATCACAAACAACGAATAACACAATAAAAATCAACAAAAATGAAAATCCACAAAAATGAAAATGAAATCAGAACAAAGTAGCAACCAAAAAACATGTAGCATACTTTTGTGCGCAGATAAAAATTTAAATGAACGACCGCCATTTTTGGTGCGATGTCCTCTTTGCGCAGCTTTCAAATAAAACACTCAGTATACCAAAATACAGACACACACACACACACACTCACACACATAAAGCTTTTGCAGCCTTGTTAACATGACAGCCTACAAGCATATAAACACACACACACACACACCACTAACTTACACACACGCACAGCTGCCCCATTTTGGCATCCCCTGCATTGAGTGTGTCTGAGTCAACCCCCATCGTGTTGTTTGTAGGTTCGCTCTGCCATCGTCTAGATAATAATGTGGCAACATATTCTCGCAGCGTCTGCGTCTGCCTTTATCTTATGCCGCCCACTACCCCCCTCTACATACTAGTATATATACGGCCAACATTTATATAGAGCAACACACAACAACAGGCGCTTTTCCGGTAAAAGTTTTTCTTTTAGGTTTTTCTTTTTTTGTTTTTTTTTTTGCTTTTCGTTTTGTCTGGCTGAGCAGCTGTCGCATATTCGTCGACGTCGGCGGGCATCTTTCAGCCATAAATACGTGTATACAAATAATAAATAAATAAATATACAATTTTTATGTAAATAATAAAGGCAGACACACACACTCTCTCTCTCTCTCTCTCTCTCGCACTCACACATACAAATCAATTTGTGTTTGTGTGTTGTGTTTTATGTAAATGTGGGGAATATATGACAATGTTTTGGCTTGGAAAATGATGTGGAAACGATGACGAAAAACCATTGACAAGCAAGTAAAACGTGTTTTCTCAACTTGGGTTTTGTTTTTTAAATGGAATTTATGGCATGTGCACCACAGACGAGTGGCGCAAATTTCTTATTGATTTTCCCACTGAAGAAGTTGTTGAGTTGAAAACATAATGTGTACTTAAATCTGCCACATCGATATCGGAAACAGTTGGTAAAGTCAGGCTATATTTCTGGGCTCATTTGAGCTTATTTAAAATGGTTATTGAGTTTTGTTTGAGGAAACATAATATTTTAATTGCAGTGTGTAAATAAAATAATTTAAAATATATTTCTGTAAACAATACTATGTCGCTTTTAATGCTTCACTCTCCCTCTCTCTCTCTTTCTGTCTTTATCTAACCCGTACGCTAGTTCTCTCATTCATATAAAGCCACATACTGTTAGTAAAATAATTAACTTGCATATAAAAAGTAAATACGAGCTTAAAAAAAAACAAGCAATTAAAAATACAGTCAGCTATAGTCAGTATAGCTGTCAGACCTGCCCAGATAACCAGAATACAAAATGGCTGCACGAATCATGCAAACAACTAAGCAACGAACCAAAACCGCAGTCTGCATTTGACACAATTCATTAAGCTTAATGAAGACAGCAAAAAACGAGGCCCAAAAAAAGAACCCTACAGCTGCCTGGATTGAGGCAGTCAAGAGAGAAAGAGAGGCAGTGTAACTTATAGCAAGAGAGAGAGAGAGACAACAGATGGATATAAACTGTAGCTCTTCTAGCTGTTGCGTTTAATTAAAATTCAAGTGGCATTTTGTGTGTCGGCGTCGTTGTTTTCCTCCTCATCCTCCTCCTGCTCCTGCTCCTCCTCCTCGACGCTAACCAGCAAAACTTGTGCTTTAAGCATATAATCGGGCATAAAACAGGCCATAAAACAATGCAATGAAGCCAGATGCTGAGTCAAAGTCAGAGCCCAGAGGGTAGCATACAGAGCAAGGACACTTAATGAGTCCTGCTACCTATGGTGAGGATTATAAAAGCTCAAGATGAACAGTCGAAGGGCGGGGAAGCAAGTTATGTCAAGCTATCGTTAAGTTTACTGGGGTAAACAAGCTGCTTATCGTGTGTTTTTTGGAGATTGACATAAAGATATTTCAATATTGTAATGAGTTATTTGTAAGAGACACAATAGGAAGAGGAAGAAGTCAATGTTGTGTTTCTTTCAGAATGCATAATATTCTATTTATAATCATTTGTTTAAAGTTAAGGTAACTTAATTATCAGATCCTTGATAAAAGAGGAAAAAATAGGAAAAATCCTGCAAGTTTAAGGAAAAATAACCATTTTTTTTTCTTAATAACTATAAACATGTGTAATTCAAATTGTAGGATAAGTAAATTATGATAATGGTAATATTCTCACTTTTTAGTTAATATATATTTTAGTATTTATTATTTGCTTGTGCTTATATATATACATATATAGTCCTCGTCGGCTTACCTAGACAATTATCAAATATTAATGATCTCAGTAGTTACAGGATTTTCATTAACCACTGTTTAATTTCGCGAACATTTTTCCCACTGTCTATTAACAGTTGCTATTGACGACTGATTCAGTGAATGATTCGCTACCTTTTCGCTATGCAGACACAATCCCGTAACAAATGACTTTTTAATATTTTCAATAAAGCGGCATTGAGCCAAAACACAACACGCCCACCTGACACGCCCTCTGCCACACATTATTAATATCAATACAGAACAAAAGAGGCAAGCCGATACCCAAAATATTAACGCCATAAAAAAGTGGCAGGCAGAGAAACAAAAAAAAAACGTATTTGAAACAGGAAAAAAGAGGAGAAAAGTGCAAATGCAGCGTTGGCAACAGGGTGACTTATGCGATTATAGACAACTGCCGCAGGGAAAACCAACTGTTGTGGGGCGGAGGGAAACTGGCGAGGGTCGCTCCAGAAAGTGAGACTCCTGCCATTTCCATTGCCAATTCATTTCATATTGTAGCGCTGCGTGAGGGCCGTGACATGAGCAAATAAACGCTTCATATTTGTCGGTTATTTATGAGGGTCCTTGGGACGCAGCTGCAGGCCCAATATACCTAGAGAGAGGGTAGGGGAGTGGGAGGGGAGGGGTATATACTCGCGACAAACAAAACAAAAAAATAAAAAAAATAAAATTATCACTGCTACAATTTTTCTTGCTTGGGATTAAGCTTGTTACGGTCCAGGCTTGGCCCTGTTGTTAAACGCCGCCTCGCCTTCCTCAGCAGCCCCAGAAACTGACAGGAAATATTGACAAGTGTTGTTGTTGTTGTTGTTGTAGCTGCTGCTGTTGGCTTGTTAAGCTTTTCAATTGTCTGCGAAAAGAAAAATCATAAATTTAATGACACATATTTACGCTGATGCGATTGCATTTAGCTTTTTGTTTTATGAAAACCAATTGTGCAGCTGCAGCTGGGAAAAATAAAAAAGAGGCTAGAAAATGATGTCTGTCGTGACATTTTAAAAAAGTGCCTCTTTACTTGCATTATGAATAAAATATTAAAGTCTTTCAAGACCCCATAGAATTAAAAATGCTAACAGTCTTGGGAATATAATATATTTTCTGAGTGGAACTCCTTCTTCATCCAACTATAACTAGAATTGATATTAATATTATTACATTAATTTTAAACATATATCTATATCAGAATATGGACTAAGTATGTGTGTGTGTGTGTTTTTTATATAAGTTCCATTTTGTTGCCACACATTCCATGTCCTAACTGCTACAATTTAAATTAATAATTTCCCAGCAACTGCACCAAAGTATCATAAAGGGACCCAAGTTTCCAAAGCAAACCAGTCACAAATAAAATAAAAAAAAGAGTCAACCTCCCGTTTAAAAGGCAAATGCTGAAATAAATTTGGTGTCCATACAGAAAGACAAACCCAGCCGGGAAGAGCAACCCTCGAGCCCACTAAGACCAGCACCACCCACAGACTGTGTACGGTTTTGTGGCATTACCTTTTCCGACTAGCGCCAGGCGCGCCCTGCGCATATTTAGTTAAATCATTTCACATAATTAGGGATCATTTAATAATGGGGTGACATTAATTGAAAGCATACACACAAGGCATAAGGATGCTCTGCCTGCAGCCACCCACCCTGCAGCTCAACTTAGACCACCCATCCACAGAAACAGAGAAATACAAAGAGAGAGAAACAGAGAGAGAGAGAGAGATGGAAAGAGAGAGTCGACTGCTACCGTTTAATTTTATGACCACCACCAACCCAAGCCATGTCCACTTGACTGCCTTTACGAGCCTTCAGGGGGTCGGGGTCGGTGTTGGTTGTGGGTGGAGGTTGTGCACGTAGCGCCCTCGAGTGGGGGGCGTGGTCCCTGCTTTTATTGGCCTCTTGTCGTCATCGTCGTTGTCGTTGTCGTTTTGGCTAATTGATTTTAATGAAAGCCCGAGGAGCCCCATTGGACCCAATGTTTAGTGGTCCTCATAAATTGTGTGGTCAATTTGGGTTTGTTAATTGTCGCAACGTGTGCTTAGCTCCGCAACATTTTCTTTCTTTCTGTCCTCATTTTCCCCAACTACCTCAACCTGTAATTAGTGTCTAATTATTATGCGGAAAATATAACAAGAGTTGTCCCAAAATGAATTGCCCAAATTAATTACAAAATTTGCATTAATTTTGTTCGCTGAATTTTCCGTAATGGAAATCAATTTGACAAATAATTGCTGTTGTTTTAGACGCAACTGAATAGCTGTAGTAAAACATGCATTTATTTGAGCCAAGTACACACAAACAACCCCAACAACCCACAACAACAACAACAACAAACACTTTCTCAGCTCTCAGCCACCTCTTCAGGATCGCAGCTGTCGCCAAAAGCGCGTCCCATAAACAATTAATAAATGTCAAAAAACTTTGCCACAACAGCAGCAGCAGCAGCAGCAACAGCCACATCCTCATCCCACTTGCACCTTTCCAACTTGCCCCTAAGTACAATATAATCTCGATAAATTTTATTATTTCATAATTAAATCATGAAAACTGCGACAACTTTTGCAGCTTGTAAACACGAGTCTTAAAAGTAAATTTTATATATTTGAAAAGTTTTATGGGGGAAACCGTTTTATTATTGAGCGAATTGTTGTTGAATTTTACTAAAATATATTAATTGATATTTATATTATTTTCAATGAATTTATGAAATTGTTAAGCATTTTCAGTATCTCTTTGACATTAAGTTTATTTAAGAATATATATACATTTAATATAGATATTTTTATCGATAACTGCCTCAGTTTTTGAATTATCGATACATTTCGATTTCCGATAGCAATAAATTCCACAATTTAAGATCCAGAGGGTTCTAATTCATACATATTATGCTTAAACATATTATTGATCAGTTGCCAAAATTTCATTGAGTGTGCGATTGCATGTGTGAGAAAGAGATGGCATGATAATCGACGCTAGCTGTAGTAGTCCGTGTGTATGTATATACTTGTGAATAAAAATACTCCGTAAGAAATGCACATTGCAGAACTGAACATTTGAGTGCAAATCATTTGAAAGGGAAATTTGCCAATAAAACTAGAATATATTTAACAATTGGGTTAAGGGTATATCGAAGTCGAGCTAACTCGACTACATCATCTTACTTGTTTTTATATGTTTATTAATCGTAGATCCCTTTTGATAAATGAATAACTTATTCTTTTAAAAATTATGCTTAATTAAACATAAATAAATGTTCCCATTTTTAACTTGTTCCAGTCTAACAAAACATATGTGTTCCATTTATGCTTTACAGTGTCTGCCAATTTGTCACAATCCCATCAGCATCATCCATCGAGCGATAAGGATGGCAAAAAGAAACACACCCGCCCAACATTCAGTGGTCAGCAGATATTCGCGCTGGAGAAGACCTTCGAACAAACCAAATATCTGGCTGGACCAGAGCGTGCCAAGCTCGCATATGCCTTAGGAATGTCCGAGTCGCAGGTGAAGGTAAGCATCGAGAATCCTTTTACCATTTACCTTTTTGCTTTTACTTTTGCCCCATGCGAGTCTATGCAAATTAAAAGCTCGTAAAAAGCGCCGCAAAAGATACGAGCAAATTTCCATCCACTCCCGCCATCGACTTTTGTGCCAATTTGCATTTTTATTGAAACGCAAAGCTCATGGATTTTTGGTTTTTCTTCTTCTTCTTTTTTTTTGTTGTGTCGAATCCCGAAAACAAAATGGCGCCAAAGGTCTGCCACTAGGGTAGAACAGTACCCCTGTCCGTCCCAGTGGGTTATGCCCTAAAGGCTTAGTGCACATGTCAGTCCCTTTTTCCCATGGCGAAAAACAAAAAAAAAAATTGCTTTTAAAGTTTTCACCAAAGGTTGTTTCTCACCCGCAATTGTTATCAACAAATAAATCCTTTGTGTCGTCAAATTTGTCGAACAGCATCAGCGTCCATGTAATCCTCACCCGAAACGCACGTGTCTCCCACAGTTCCCCCAAAAAAGTCGCGTTCTATATATGCATATATATATCGTTGTTGGGGTTGTCATTCAAATTAGTCATAAGCTCTGGCAGTTAATTGCTTTTGCGGTGGGTTCCATTTTGTAAGCAGACCGAGACGACTTAGTCAAATGGGTTTATTGACAGTCGCTGAAAAATAGAATTGAACCTGTAATTAATGTGCTTGAATTAGTCAGATTGTCAAAACTAAACTGAAACTGACAACGAATATATAAGAATAATGTTTAACATGATTTTAATATATTAATTATTATAAGTGATCTCAAATGTGACTCAACCTAATTAAAGTTGTTAGTACGCATCTTTAGTTGCTTCAACTAGCTGTTATTTGCTGTAACAGACAGAACAGATAATCTGCACAGATTTGAAATTTCATTAGTAGACACTTGATTGTCTCATTTGTCGGCCAATTTGTAGATTGCAACCCTGTGTGCACAAATCAGGGTCTCAGCCTGGCCGATAGGCGAGTGAAAAGAAATCACGTTTATGATGAGCAAAATGATTAATTACCAATGAATGAGTCCGTTGGCATTGCAAGGCATACGAAGCAGGCAACAACAATTTCTATGTACGGCCAAATCCAGGCCCAGGTCCAGGAGCGGAAAAGGCGAGAAAGAGATAGAGTCACAGGATTGATGGCTTGAGCTGCAGCTAAATATGCGTCATTTGTGCAGGAGCTAAACAGATACGGAAAGAGGAAGACAAGGAGGGGAGGAGGTATGGGGAGGAGGTGAAAGGACAGCGCCTGATGACGAGTACAAATGGACAGTGAGATGGATGCGAGTGCTGGGCAGGATTGGGTTGGCCTCTGTCTGATAGACATGCCAAATGACTGCATGACTTTTGGGTGAGTGTAAATTAAATTCTGTGCAAGGACGCAGCAACGACGACAACATCAGCTTCATACATATTCAATTAGTATGCGTGTGTGTATGTGTGTGTGGGTGTGTGTTGTTGTGCGGGCAGATATAGCTCTCTCTTCTGGAGAGACAGATGAAAAACAGCCATGACGATGATAGTATGCAAATTGACAAACAAAAACAGAACAAACACTGCAAACAGCCCCAAAATATGACAGACACACAAAATGCAAAACAGTTCAGAGACTGTGTGTGTGTGTGTGTGTCTGTGTGTGTATGTGTGTGGGTGTGCCTGCAACTGGGCGCATGCCAAATGATCTTGACAAGAATAATTGTGCTGTTATCATAATTAAAAGCGTTTTTGGACACAGGACACAGACTCACACTGCGCCCGACAAGTAAACCAGAGGGACATTTCCGTTTTAGCAATCATTTAATGCAAATGGTCGCCATTTTGTACGTTCTTGTAACGGTACAACGTCGCCCACTCTTTCTGTCTCTGTCCCTCTCTCTCTGTGAATTATAGCGTCTGCGGCCATTATTAATGACATTCCAGCTGGGCGTCTATATGGACTCGTGTATTTAGTGCCACAAGCCATAATATTATTGCATGATTCGTTGTTATAGCTTTTCCGTGATTTCCCTTTTGCATAAATGTATGAGATTTTCACATTGATTGCTCAAAGTACATCTGTATGTATGTAAAAACATGCGATAAAGGGATGTGTGCTTAGCCCATGTTATTGCTTAGGTAATTTTATGTGTTTATCCTTATTGCATATTCGAAGTGAAATATTCGTAATTCCTCTCTAGTAATTCCAAAATTATGCCTTTATTTAAACTCACAAGCTACGAAAACAATCTCCAAATAGTTAAATGTTTGTTAAATGTTTTCTTCTTCAAGCAACAAATTACAATAATATATTAATCTACAGCAAATAAATAAATGAAGCCAATTTATGATATAGCTAAATTCAAACAATGATATAAATTCATTTTTATTATGTACCCATTGTTTACTTTTATTATTTCTAATGGGTTTCAGATGATTTTAAAATGTTTATTTTTTTTTGTGGAATCGTAATCAAAACTTGCCGCATAATTAGCACATATATAATGAAAGCTTATAGACCAAATCGAAGCGTCTGTCAAAGGTAACAATGACAATGGCTTCAGGCTTGGCTCTGAGTGACAAGTCGACAAGTTGACAATGGGCCAGGCTGATCATAAAACTTATGACAGATATGCATATGAAATATTGTCTAATTGATTTTTGGAATAGACAAATAGAACACCCAAAATACCAGCTGGCCTGGCCCATTGTTGTCAGCTAATGGATTTGATTGTGTGTTAATGAATGGGAGACGAAGAGAAATGCCAAATGGAAAGAATTACCAATGCTAAGATGGAGAAGTCTTCCATTAGGCAACGATATCAGCGACTGCGCCATTGCTCCACACTTTTCGGCTCACAATTAGTCAAATAAAAACACACACACACACACACAACAACACACACAGTCACACACAGAGAGACATTTTATTATTCAAGTTGATGGGCTACAAAACGCAAATAAATCAGAAACTCACATAAATACCTATTCCGAATACCGTCATATAAAAGGGAGGATGACTCCGTAGTTCAAACTAAAATTTACGAGCAACTCTTAAAAGGCAACAAAACAGAAAAAAACAGCAACAAAATGTTTGTTAACCAATAGGAGAAACGCAACTGCAACTTGTCAGTCGATCAGGGGACGGGGTAGTGGATGTTTTTTTAAAGGTGTGCGCTCAGCCATGCTGTAAATTTTCCTGACTTTTAAGTACCCCAAGCGAACCATTCCAATACGACCCGATACGACCCGATACGATACGATCCGATCCGATCTGAAGCAAACAGGACCGCGCGTAAACAAATAAATTTCCAATTTGGTCAGAGTCATATATTTGCCAGCGCCGAGACACAATGCATACATAATAGTAGATGTCGGCAAAACCAAAAAACAAAAATAAAAGGTATGATTTTGACATCCGTTCCTACGAAATTTACATAACGCTTTTCATCCTTATCTGGGACTCACCGACACCTGACGGACGCCCCGCAGTGGTGCCAAAAAAGGAACACAAACTGACCAAAACATCGACATATGTTTTATAACTATGCATCCGTCGCATCCTGGCCGCAATAAATAAATCCGTATGCTCGAGATGCACACAGAAAACCAATCCCAATACCCAATCGGAGCGTAACGTAACGTTGCCACATCAAATTGATTGCCACAACATTTGATTGACTTTGACATGTTGCCTGTCATAAATTTCCTCGACTTCTGCTGACGTTGCACCGCCTCCGCTTCTAAGTTGAAGACGACCCGATCTCGCTGTGTGGTCATAAAAACGTTGCACATATGCATATGTATGAAGCAACTATAAATATATATTTTTCTTTAATTTATTAATGTTATTATGAAATTGTGGTATGTTTTTATGAGCACAGTCAGAAGGTGTATTTCAAAAAAAACTGTGACATTATCTCCAGAATATGTCTAGCATTTATATTTTTTACTTGCAATTAAATTAAAGTTATAGAAAAACGAAGAGCTTATTCGATTTGTCTGCCGATTAGGAATATGTTCAGTTTTATTTATTATTTTTTAAGGAACATAAGTTTTTAAGTAGGCTTACCAACACTGGCTTCGAAAGCCTCAATATGTGCGTTTCTAAAGTTTTTTAAGCGTTCAACTCTCGTCTAAAAAAAAGAAGAAGGAAACCAAGTGACACATCCTCAGTTCAACAGTCTGTTGCCTTCCACTTAGAAACTATGCTTTAGTGGGTGCTAGATGACGCATACACCATCGTTATGATGTTGCAAACAACAGGGCTGCTGCCCAAGTTTCTCCCCCCCAACTCAGACCAACGACAAGTTCACATTTTGGCCGAGCGAATTCCCAACAACATGGACACAGCTGTTACCAAAAAATAATGACCATGAAAAGCAGCCTTAATGATGCCAACTAATGTTGTTGTTGTTGTTGTTGTTGTTGTTGTCTTGTCTGTGCTGGGGCAGGGCAAAAAAAAAAAAAAAAAAAAAGAATACCCCAATCTCTTTTTGGTTTCTGTTGTCTTGGTTGGCATTCGAGAACATGCCGCATGCCACACACGAAAAAATATTAATTGTATTTTTATTTCGCATAATGTTGCAAATAATAATTACACAAATGTGCAAATGAAGTTGTAAATTATGTTGTATCTGGTTTAATTGCACCGCTGGGTCGTTTGTAACGGTGATTTCTGGCCTGGCCGGCGATGTCTGTTTATATTATAATTTGTATTAAAATCAGACAAAGGCAATTTGCTTAATGAGACCGTTTTTTAAAAGACAACCGCACTCAATTAAAGCCCTGACAAGCTAAAGCAACTCGAGAATGAACAATCAAGTATAGATTGGTTAACATAAAAAATCAAGAACTGAGATCTCTCGAGCAATATAAATAAAGTAAAGCAACTCGGCTTGTCGATGAGTTAGCAAGATTTAAACACACAACGTTTACATTATGCTCTTATCAAATTGATTCATTTTATTCATTTTTGTATACTTCAACTACAGCATGTTTGGTGGCCGCTTGATGAGCTCGTGTCGTGGGCCTGTCAAAAGTGCTCCATCATCTAACAAATGTTAAAATTATGCCCGATTTTGCAGAAGTAGCAACAGCAGCAGCAGCAGAAGTAGCAGAAGTGGCAGCAGCAGCAGAAGTGGCAGCAGCAGCACACGCCTTGAGAGGAACGTGTCTAGGCCTATGCAGCATAATCCCCCATTTAGGAAAGAGGGCGAGAGCACGATCAGGGTGGGCCATGCAACATATGTTGCCAGCGCGTTGAGGCTGTTGCAAAATGGCAAAATGAAGCGCAACCAAAGACGTTAGTCATGGTTTTGCATAGTTTTTGCTGCCGCTGCCACTGCGGCTGCCAGTGCCACTGCCACAGCAACAGCAACAGCTACTGTTTGTTGCCTTGTGTAACTGCTGTTGGGTAACGCCAACGCTGTCCAGGGCTTAATATTGTCTTAATTGAGGGTTAACCGGCGTTGATGATGCGACTTATGGGCTGTGAGAGACGGGGGCGAAATGGGTAATGTTCGCAAAACGGTGCCTCGACTTAATGACTTTGACAATGTGTGCCTGCTCTTGTGGACTGTGCCTAATTACACATGAAACTTGGCCGGCAGCTTATTTAAAACTTTAATTGTCAAACACACACACACACATAGAAATACATACACATTTCTAAAGTTTACCATTTCAATTTGGAATTGTTGCAGGTTTGGTTTCAGAATCGTCGCACCAAATGGCGCAAACGTCATGCGGCGGAAATGGCAACGGCCAAGCGGAAACAGGATGACATGGGTGGCGACAACGATGGCGACTGCAGCGAGACCATGGATAGCGACAATGAGAGCCTGGACATGGGCGAGGCACCCACTCAAAGTAAAAGGAGTCGCAACAGCAGCAGCAGCTCCCAGCAGCAGCAGCATCAGGATAATTATCGTCATTAAAACGAATTTACCAAAAAAAAAAAATAATAAAAAACAAAAAAACAAAAACCACAACAAAACAAACAAAACAAATAAAAATGGCAAGGATTAACATTGAAAATTAAAACAATAGCGTTAGCTAATCAACTACAACACTGTGGAAAGGCTCTCAAAACTTGTCGGCCATTTCACTCTTTATATTAGCTACTTACACAGAAAAACAATAAAAACAAAAATAAAAATAAAAAAATAAATAAAAAAAAAACAACAAATTAAGGTTTTGCCACTTTACAGTCTTCTGAAGACGTCAATTTTAAGGCTACGCAACTTAAATTCTTCCTCACAAGTTCTGACCCTTGTTTCACATGTAAATATTTGTGTTAATTATTAAAACTATTTAGTAATTAGGTACTTGTATTTTGTATTTAATAACCGGGCTCTTAATGCTAAGTCGTCTTTAAGTCACACAATTTCATGAATTTATTAAATATTGTATATTTAGTTTTATTGTTTATCGAGAGAAAGAGTTGATTGAAGGCATCCCCAAACATTGTAATTAACTGACAGACTTTAGGTTTTATTCAATTTATATATATAATAATGCGAGCAAATTTCAATTGATATAATAATTGATTAATTGATTATTGATGCTGGTGATGAAATACTGCAGTAAATTATGTAAAATGTATTTAAATTAAATTGTAATTTTAATTATTTCAAATTGATAAAGAATAAAATGATAAAATAACAGATACTCCAAATATTTTTATTGTGTTGTACTTCAATGTCAAAGTAAGGTAAGCTAACAAGATATATTTGAAATGAAATGGAGGTAAATACATTCTGGCCAGAACCGCAGTTAATGTTATTATGTACAGTAAAACCCACACACAGTGGACAGCCTAGGATAATAGAACAGTCGAAATCAGCTCAGCAACACCCACAAGAGTAGCAACAATAGTTCCAGGGGCTTAGGGCTCATAACAATTACCCAGACCGGAAATCTGCTTATACCAGTCAGGGAGTCAGTCAATCAGTCAGTCAGTGAGTCAGTCAATAAGTCAGATGACAATCCGTCAAATTTTCCCAACTGCAGTCAAAAGGATTAACTCAAAGAGTTTCTTCTCCAAGCAAGGTGCAGACAAAACAGGAACGGAACCGAATTGAATAGAATCATGTGTGAAAAGAATCAACCTATCCATAAAATCCATAAGATTGATTAACTGTCAATCAAAAAATTGTTGGAGAAACTTGGGCAAGTAATGAATGAAATTGAAACAGGTTAATGGAACAATGAACAATATCAAATTATGAATGCCATGGGGGTTCGAGCACTTGACAAATACATATACCCATATGTATTGTGCCACATACACGTATGTGGCAGATGTGAGGAGTGTGAATAACTTGAAAAGAGCAACAAGCAACAAGTAGAGCTGAGGGCACAAATAACCACCTCGGAGTAAGCCTCTTTTCAATTGATGCACTTCAACAATTAACTATAGTGTTTGGGATTTCTCCATAACATTAAACTTACCCTAAATAGCAAAAATAATTTTTAGTTTTACGATTTTATTTTTTCTTTTTAGAGAACTACTAAAATCGTTTTAAAATACGGCCACAAATTGTCTCTACTCTATTAAATATTCTTTTTTTCGAGTGTAAGCTTGTTAGGGTAGTCCACTAATGACTCTGTTGCAATCTTGAAATCACTACCGAACTCTCATTGTCCAACAATGTCTATATATATATCTATGCCTAATGTAGCCACATTAATCATACTTTAAGTTTCTCTAGCTGTGCAAACAATAACCTCATAGGCTCCATAGAGGTAAGTAGAGAGAGAGAGAGAGGAGAGGAGACCCGACTATGACCTATTCAAAATACCATTAGCATACCGCCGATAATTGCCTCGACGAGCCATTAGCAGACTCATGCGCTCCAAAGTAAACAGCCGCCGTATTACGTTGTGAAATTCCAGATCAAACAGCACTTGTATTATTATTGCTCAAACACTCACTCGGTTGGCATTATTCATTCACTCCGATCGGGACAAACTGCAAACTGCCAACTCATCCAAAGAGCGACCCACGCACGTTTCCACATTTGCAATTCTTTCGATGCAAGAAACTTCCGCACACTTCCTTCCGCTCCAAGGGTCGGTCTCCGCTTCGGGTTATTGTCAGTGTTTTTGTGTTTTAGTACGCGCCTAAAGTCAACTTCCAGCAATTGACAAACGAGTGTGAATTGCCATTGAATTTGGCATTTAGTTCCAGCTGCGCAGGCGTACCAAATATCTTATATGACATGGCATAGTCGGGTGGCTACGTGCCCTGTTCGGGATTTTGGACTGTGGCGATCGGCTCGGTTTCAGGTAAATCCTCATAAGCCGCTTATTGAGCCTGAGGTTAATAGATTTTCGGTAACACACAATAAACTGGTCGCTCGTACGTGTCCCTGGTGAGTATCATTTGAGTTAGGACCCTGTTAATCTGCTTGCTGAAAAATTGCAAGCTGCTGCGGGTCTTTTGCTTTGGCGAATTCAACCTGGGTCCGGGTCTCTTTCGCATTGTTTGTGTGTTTGGTATGTCAATAAAATTGATTAATTGCTTTATTGTTGAGTTTTACAGATGAATGAGGCCAAAAGGAATTGCATAAAAATGTAGAGCGAAGCGTTTGAAAGATTAACGTGATCTGTGAAATACCAAAGACGGTTAAGAATTCTGTCTTATGCCTTTTAAAACATATATATCGAATAATTAGGAAATATTGTGATCTTGTTATTGATGTTTATAGTTCCTTCTCTATATAATAGCATATATAGTTATTTTCTGTAAGCATCAATTTCAGATCTACTGCTATTTCTCCAGTTATAAATCTATCTTAATGAAGCTTTGATAAAATCATAATTTTATCTAAGACATCATAAATGCTTACAACTGAACAACTTAAAAATTTAATTAAAAAAATAAATGAAATTGTTGTAATGCTTGTCAAAACAGTAATATTTAATACAAAATCTTAAATTCCACACATATGTATATATAAAATCGAACCTCCCTTATCTACAAACTGTAAAAATATGTATGTAAGATCAAAGAATAAAAGTAGTTTTAATATTAGTTATAGTTTATTTAATAAATGAAAAGACCACAAACCAATAACTATTAGCAACTCTGAATAAACTGAATGCTACAAGCTTAATGCTTCAGTTTCTAATCCAGTTTTAAAGTGCGCCCATAGATCCATTCAACAAAGCGAGCAGCTTTGTAACAGCAAAATGAGACGAGGATGCAAGGATATGTGATGGTCATAAATAGCCAAATAGTTACTCGTTGAGAGTCGCCTACACACACAGAGCAGGCCGGAAATGTACTCCACTGTCGGGGCACTTAGCCTGACAGTGACAGGCTTGGCCAGCTATGCCAATCCAATGCCAATACCAAAAACGCATACAGCCAGTCAGCCAGTGAAGTTGGCCATCAAATTGTTTGGCCTGCAGGCGCCGCAGACCCGCAATTCAACTGACACCTCATGAATGTCCGGGAGAGCTGAAACCGAGGCACACACACACACACACACAGAAAGAGAGACACATTTGGTAAGGGGGTCTACTAAATTGTCCCTCGACACAAATTCGAAATCGATAAATGATAAAAATCAACAGAAACTTCATGGATGGTCTATTGCCTGCTCGCTCCCACACACAGGCACAATGGCAAATGGCGGCAATGTCGCTTCATGAAGCTTTTATTGTCTGTCTATTTCTAAGCTTTGTACATGGACTTCCCAAAATGTGTTGCTATCCCGCTCGAAGGATTACCCTCGCTCCCACTCACTCACTCACATACACACACACATAGACAAAACACACACACACACACACACAAACAGTGGCAGTCGCTTGTGCAGCAAATTTTCGAAAACTTACCAAATTGTTTTCGTTGTTGGGGTTTGCCGGGTGGATACCAATGCTGATATACGAGCACTGCAACTTGCCTCTGTCTACTTTGGGGGATGTCCACACACACATACATACATATGTATATGTTTAAATATGTGTGTGTTTATATCTCTCTGTCTCTGTCTCTCTCTCTTTATTTGCGCTTTTTGCAGACAGACAACATTGATTATGCCGTGTTTTTTACTCACTTTTTTGCAATTTACATTAAATTGAATTATTGTTTATGTTTATGGCTAAACAATGTATGTATGTCTTTTTAATGACCATCACAGCTATTTATGATCACTGGTTTGTATTAAAGTTAATAGAGCTGCCAAATGATGAATTTGCATCGAGAAAAAGTTGATTTTATTGTAAGGTTTCCAGTTGAGAAATTGCATACGATGATGGGCAGTCTAGTAAATAATAATATGAATATAATTATTATTTTAATAAATGATTATACAATTGTAACTATTAATTACACAGTAAATTGCATAAAATATTCATATGATTTGTGACTAACTCGTGAGTCAATAATAAATCATATTTTAATAAATCAAGGAATTCAAAAGCTTACAACTCATATAAATTATTTTATTGGTTACAAATATATGTATTTTGAAAACTTAAATATTCCGAATATAATAACTTGAACTTGTATTAAGTGAAGTCGCAATTGTAAAACTTTTGCTCAAAGCCGAATTTCCATTTTAAAATTTTTAATTAAAATCTCAAGCAATCGCAATCAACTTGGACTGTTAATGAGCTACCCCGGAGCGTTCGGTAGCCTATTAAAAATGCAACAAACACGTCGCAAGAAAACAACCCAAAAATATTCCCCATTCCACAACAAAAAAAAATAAAATAAAAAAAATAAGTAGAGAAGGTCAAAATGTAATCAAGCCCAAAAGGCAGCGGGCTCAAAGCAGCTTATTAACTTCACCACACGCAACAAAAGAAGCGTTGAAATTGAGTGAGTGTTTGAGTGCGAATAGCTGTAAACTCTGAGTTCTTTGGCCACGCCCCCCAAAGAAACCAAACTGAGTCATGCGCAGAGCTGGAATCAAAATGGCCATGTTAAACGAATTCTTGTGTTTCAATTCCAGTTTGTTGTATGGGAACTGCGCATGAGATGCCGCCGAGATAGAGAGAGAGAGAGAGCGAGAGAGAGAGATCATGAGCGTGAGCGAGAGAGGGCTAGTGAGCGAGTGAATGAGTGAGAGTGAGTAAGTGAGTGGTGGGGAGAGTTAGCTTTTTAACGCGCTCGACATGAAAATGAGCAACGAAACGTGCGACAAGCGATGGAGTCCATTTTGAGTTTATTGTTTGATGATTTGAACATTTTATACATACAAATATAGTATGCGTGTATCTGTGTGCCTGTGTTTGTGTGTGTGTGTAAGCATCTGTAGTTGTATCTCTTTTAGTTGTGTTGTTTTTGTAATTGCCTGGTGTGCGCTAGTTACTTGGCTTTAACTTATCTACTTTACTTTGGTTTTTGTACTGTCCCAATGTGGATTATGCAAAGGATGCGAATAGTTTTAGTAGCAATCCTTGCACTCTCTATGTGTTGTCTCTCTCTCTCTCTCTCTGTCTGTCTGTGCTGTTCTCATCAACAGTTTACTGTTATTTAGAAGCGGCTTTACTCATTCATTGGCATGCCCTCCAGCTGGCGAATTTATTGCTCTTTGATTGACAATTTGGCAGAGCGGGGCATACAATTAATTTGCCATGTAATGCATGCGTTGCAGGATCTCATCAATTTCTATTGTTTAAACGTTTGTCACCTCGCCCAATGAGCTGAGCGATGCGCCACAGTTTATTAATTGTCCATTTTTATGCCTCGAAATCGAAATCGAAAGCAGCCCGACATCTATTGTTATTAATAGGCATAAAGTTTTTAAATATGACTGCAACGAATTGGGTTTTTCTTTATTGTTATTAAAGGTATACGGTTCTGGAGGGTAGTTGAAAGGCAGACGAATACTAATTGAGTTGACTGTCAACTCAGAAATTTAAAAATGGTAATAATTTAGTTGGTTTACTTCTGTTAGTAAGTTTTATAACACTGGAAAATATTTTCGAGCTTGAACTGAATGAAAAGCGGTTAAGTATTATATGGAAAAATGGAAGGAATGCAGAAATATTTTTTAAACTACTTTGTTCAGGTTCATAAATCTCTGCTTAAACCAAATACAACTTCCGTCACCCATAAAAATGAATTTAAAAACAAGGACACCATTAAAATCACTGTCACTTGCTGGTAAACATATTTTCTTACTTAATTAAAGCTACGTCATGTGAATCCGTAATAATCCACGCAACATGGCATTCTGTCCGACTTTAAGGTAGCTCCACAAATTCAATGAAAAACGCATAAAATAGTTACCGAACTCAATAAAACTACCCAACAATGGAGTAGACAGACAATCAATAGTAGTTGATGCAATTCACACTGGCTGCGAAAATCTTCAACTGACATTAAAGCCAACTAATTTATGGCCTTTTAATTTAATGGGTTGGGCTGAAAACTGTCCCTCATTTAGCAGCAAGTAACTCAATTCCGGGTGGGTTGTCTCCTTGCCAAAAAGCGAACTCATAAAATCCTGCCACACATTCCGTCTCTTTCTTTGTCTCATATGGAGATGGATATGGGTATTGATGTTGTTGTGTGTGTGTGTGTGTGTGTGCGTGTGTGTGTTTTGCTGTTTGCTACTGTTTCACCATTTCAAGTTCATAATCTATCACATATGAGGGTTGCAACCAAAAGAAGGAAATAAGAGCAATCCGAAATAATCGAATAAATTTATGCTACAAATGTTTCGTCCTTTACAGTTACTTTCTTTTTGTTGCATATTTTTTTTTTTTTTTGGGTGCTTATGTGGAAAATTTTTAATCTATAAATATCTATAAAAATCAATTTTGTGTTCACGCGACAGTTTAGCCCTTAAATGACATTTTGGGTTCAGTTCGGTGAATCAATGAGAAGCGACAGGCGGATTAATTGCAGATGTTATGATTTTTTGTGGAAATGCGTACAATTTTGCGATACATTTTTTCCACACCATTTGATTTTGCCTGCATGGCGTTTTCTGCGTGACTGAATGCGTATATTTTAAGGATATATGTATATATATTTGGCACTTAAATGACGCAACTGTAGATATTGCTTGAAATCTGCAGCTGCATTTATTTTTTAAAGAAAAGGAACGTGATGTTGCTTAAGATACCGCCGATAAAAATCAACATATCATAATGAGCACAAAGCAATCAATTAATAAACAACAAACAAGACGATAACTAATTATAGGATCTATGAACTGAAGTGAACAGAGCCTGTTTTCAAAAACGCATTTATCACACTTTAGGCTCGATTCGGTCCCTGACTGTGATCGAGTCCATCGTTTTGCTTGTAATACGCTGCCAGGCTGCGCAATTAAAGATCGCCCAAAAATGATAGAAGCGAACGCATTTCCAAAGACCCATTGAGCTGCGAAATTAGCAAGGATAATGGCAGCGGTGACAACACACACACAGACAGGCAGACAGAGAGACAGACCAGAACCAGCAACTGGCAACCCCACCAACTAGGGGAACTCAGGTCGTGCCAAAAGTCGACTCAGCTGCCTCGCCTGCTATGCTTCCGTTTTTCTGTAGAGGAGGGATTCATTGCCAGCCAGCCAAATGCACAATCTGGTTCAGGTACCCAACAAAAAAAAAAAAATACATTCACAAACCGGAAATCGGTTCATTGAGTTCAATTTCAGGTTTACGAGCGACTGTTGCTTTGACAATGCGACCGACTCTTGGAGAGTTTGTCTCTCCTCTGGTTGCTACCATTTTACTCTATTCCATTTTTTTGATTGATCACCGTCACCCAATTAGTGTAAATGCGATTATGTATATGAGTGTGAGGACATAAACAATTGCATTTTTCCACTGGAGAAAGTAGCGGAGAATTTGTCGTGTATATGCACTGTAAAAAAGTTTTGTGGCACCTTGGAAAACTTAAATGAAAAACACAAAATAACAAAATATGTAATGCAGTTTTTAGGCAGACTTTTAATGTAAATAATTGTAAATATATTTATCTATATAGAAAACTATTTCATAAAGATTTTATATTTATACAAATAATATAAATTTAGCTTAGTGTAGACTGCAGCAACTATTTCGAAATAATTGACGAAGATTTCTCAAAATAATTTTTTCCAACTATTTTATTTTTCTACTGAACATTCTCTCCTAGTTTCTTGCAGTGTATGTGATCTATTGTATAGGCCGGCTTATTAGTGCACAAATTACTTTTCACTGCCACTGTCAGTCCCTCATCAAAAACGTGGCAAAACACTCGGCTGAATGGGAAATACAAAAGGATTTTGCTAAATTAATTTTTCCCAATTGACTTTTGGACATATACAAAAAGTCAACCAGAGGGTTGATCGTTAGCTCGCTTCCTCCTTCCCCTTCACCTACCTCTAGTTATCTCTCTTTGCCTCCCTTCAGTGCTTGGTTGCTCTTTCTTTGCCCTATCATTAACCGATCATATTTAGGGTAAGCACATAATTAGGGGTTGCTTTTCATTTTTATCATTTTTGGCTATACGACTTTTGGTATTTCTGTGAAAGTGAGGACCTTTAACGGCATAGGATACCATAAAAGATCTGCTATAATTAACGCCGGAGCACTTCAAATACATTTCCATTGAGTAAATCACATTTTATATTGGCGCCAAAATGCAAATTCTGCGAGACACTCAAATGAACATTTAAATGGCCATTAATATAAGTCAGTTTGAGGAGCTACATATGAAAATTAAGATGGGGCACTAATGGGGCACAGCGCTAATTAAACCAACAGCTCCCACACCAAACCTTAACACACACATGTGTGTGTGCGTGTGTATGTTTGGGTAAGGGGCAGGGCGGGGGGTAAGTAATTAGCGAAGTCCTCTCATGTCGTAATCTACGAAATCGTAAAAATATGTTCAACGACAAAGTCGCACGTTATTATTATTGCAGCAGATTCACAAACAGAGACAGAAATAGACAGATAGAGGTAGAGGGAGAGAGAGAGGCAGAGAGTGGGAGGGAGATAGAGCTAAGCGAAGAACCCAAATGCGGGCACCTAAAAACATTTAAGCAAATTAGCTGGAAATGCAAATGTAAAAATGACGACGACACCAAGGATGCTACCAGTTAAATTTTACAACCCTCCGACACACACACACACACACAGACACACACACACACACACATGTACACAAACACACACATGTCATCTGCTTTTGTAATCCACACAAAAACCATCTTGAGAAATAATTAAGATGTATGTAAATGGAGAAAATGCTAAAATTGTTAAAAGCATAATATTTCTTTGGCTACCACCCCGAGCAACAAATCCGCACCCAAAAAAAAAAAAAAAATGGGAACCCAAACTCCAAAGCCAAAACCAGTCCAAATGATGTCGCACATGTGTTGTATTTTCTGTTTCAGCAAAGTTATGGCCAAGTGCTTGCGTGTGTGTGTATGTGTGTGTGTGTGTGTGTGTAGACGCCATATTCTAATTCAATTATCACTTGGGCAGCAATGGGAGGTCCTTCTGGTTTTAGGGAGAAGGGGACATTCCGAGAACGGTTTCAAGTGACGCTAAAAGCTTTGTCAGCGACTTGTGGTAATGCATGAATACGTCAGTTTTGGGCGCTACCCCATTTGATATATGGCCCTACTTAGACATTTGCGAAGCTCTACGTTATTTAGTAGTTGGCCAAATGAAATATACTTGAGCATAAGTTGAGTGAAAAGCGACAATACATAAATCAACGAATCTATTTATACCAAAAGACCATCACTTCAGTTTAAGTTGTGATAAATACCAAAATGCTTTCTTTAATCTTAATCATATGAAGGCATTCTCCAACTTTATATTTTAGTTTTAACTATGTATTTATATAAAATATCCAATCTGTGTTACGATATTCGAAAATTTACTTTTTTAATTAACTACAAGTTATGTTCATCATACGGTTTTCATTAAATTTAGTATTTGATTTAACTATGTTTTTGAAGGCATTCCTTCATTTAACCAAATTAACCTTAAACACAATTTCCAATCTGTTAGTTAACTTCTCATATGAAGTATTCGAGTATCTAAGTATTTCTTAATTGTTAACTCATTTTCCAATTAGCGAATTGGGCTACACCAAAATTCCTTAACTTACTTATTGCCACAAAATTTTCAATTATTTTCGTTTTGGCAAATCTCTGACAAAAATTGTCGCATTCTGCAGAACATTCAACCGCAAATGTCGAAAGTTTTGTTTGCAAAAATTTGCCAAAAATCTACCCACATCCATAAATTGAGAACTTGGCTCGCATCTTTGGGCAAACGACACCGCAAAATAAACAAATTGGGTAAATCAGTTTCTAATTGCAATTAGTTGGTGCCACTTCCACAGATTAGATGAGTTATTGGCCATGGGTTGTTTGTTTCTTTGTGGTTTCCAAAGATTCGAGGTAAACAGGCAAATCAATGGAAGTGGACGGTTCCAAAGTGACCGCAATTTGGTTTAATGGTTAACAAATTGTCGAGAAATGCTCTTCTGGTAATCAAATTAATTTTAAAACAAGTAAGATGCTGTAGTCGAGTTGGCTCGACTACGATATACCCTTAACCCAGTTGTTAAATATATTTTAGTTTTATTGGCAAATGTCCCTTTAAAATGAATTGCACTCAAATGTTCAGTTCTGCAAGTACATTTCTTACAGAGTATTTTTGCTCACAAGCATATACATACATACATACAGATATACATACGTACACAAAACAGTACTTATCGGGGCTCTGCAGAATACACACAAATATATTGACGCTAGCGTCGATTATCATGCCATCTCTTTCTCACACATGCGCTCGCCTATTTATGCATACAGAAAATGCTTGCGGCTGCTAATAGAAATTAGATCAATATGAGAATATCTTCGACTATAACTTTTGTGTTTCTTGTCCGATCTTAATGAAATTGATCAATAATATGTATATGCATATTATGTATAAATTAGAAGCCTCTGCCTCTTAAATTCTGGAATTTATTGCTATCGGAAATCGAAATGTATCGATAATTCAGAAACTGAGGCAGGTTTCGATAAAATAAAGCAAACTTGATCTGCGCCTGTAACACGAGAACTTATATTCCAAATTTAAAGTCGCTAGCTCTTATAGTCCCTAAGATCCGCGTGTTCATACAGACGGACGGACGGACAGACGGACAGACAGACGAACAGGGCTATATCGACTCGGCTGTTGATCCTGATCAAGAATATATATAATTTATGGGGTCGGAGATGCTTCCTTCTGCCTGTTACATACATTAGCATTATACTCTTTTTACCCATTTTTAATGGTATAATTAATTCTCAATCTGAGACTGTTTATTCTTGAGCTGTACCTATTTTCAATGTGTTGAAGTAGGCATCTCTGAAACCAATATATATTCTTGGTTATCATCACTAGTCGAATCGATAACTATTAACATCAGATTACCAAGTTAGCGTACATAGGAACAATCGGTGCATATTTTTAATACTTATAGGGAAATATACTTGTCGGCTCTTTCAGGTTATTGTCTCTTTGCTGTGCCCAATATAGCCGCTATATCACAATTTTACAGCTAACGCTCTCAAATATTTATTAATCCATCTAAGAAACTACATCAGGCGATCTATTTGTGTTTGCCAAAAATATATACAATTAATTTATTTGCCACATAAAGCATTTTAATGTGTCACACATAAGGCACAATAACAGTCCGAAAGTCCAAGTCGGACGCAATATTAACCGATATTTTCGATGGAAACATAACGGAAACTATGTTTAATTTTGTGCTTACCAATGGGAAGCATTTCACTTTTACAAACAATTGTGTGCCACATGAGAGGCACACACATGTGTTATGAACGACAGTTAACGGAAAATCGCAATTCACACACAAAATTTCTAATTCTAATTACAAACAATAAAAGGAAAATGCTGCTTAACTGGCAGCCGTATAAATGGCCTAACATTTAACCATATAAGAGTTCATAATCCATTTTCGACATCGGGTCGAAATTAATATTCAGATTTATGTATTAATAACATTACACGGACATTGACAAGGACACGGATACGGACACGGTCACGGACTTACTCTATACTATATAGTATAAATATACTTGGCCATGCGGCTTGGTAAATGGGGTGCCACATCGGGTTGGGGTCAATTTGGTCTTATCGCATAATTAGAGAAACCGAGACTCTCTGCCATATCATCATCCTCATCATCACATGGGACCCCCTCACTGGAAATCTGTGTGCGCGGCAAATAGCAAAAGTCGCATAATTAATCTGCTTATGTCCCGGCCAAATGGGCCAAATGGGCCAATGGGCTGTACGGGTTCGGGTGTGACTAAGTAATTGCAAGTAATACTCGTAATATTAATAAAACAATTTCATTTTATGCCCGTCCCACCGGAGCTTGTGGCAGTTGCTTGTGGTGTAAATCATTTTGCATATAACTTTATATGGTAATCAAGGAAGCCCAACTCAAATGGTTGACTATAGAAATCATTAGCAAAGAAATTGCAGATGTGATTTAGTGCAAATCTTGAAGCATACGAAATGAAGTAATGTAATTATTGTTGGTATGCCGAAATGAATTGGGTTTTTATTATGAAAACACTTTTAATATTAAGAACCTTTAGCTTGTTGTGGAACGGAATCCAATTTCAAGGAATGAAAGTACTTCTCATATTGAGAGCTTTTAGCTCGTGCTAGAAGCACTTGTAAATATATTAAATTAATTTGAATATTATGTTATCGTTCCATGTACTATATAATAAATTTATTTGATCTAGTTCTGAGTATATACATTTATTTTAAAAAACCATAAAAATGCCTAGAAAACCACTTGCTACAGCGAGCTTTTTGGCAATCGCTTCATCAGGCATAAATCATACAGGAAAAACGTAAAAAAAAAACAGGAAAAACAGAGAAGAAGAAGGACTATCACACAAGTTATAAGAATTGGCAAGCTACACGGCGCCAATAAATAAACAAAAGGCGTATAAGGTATTGCCGTTTTGTATGGTTGGTCTCCAAGGACGAAACTAGCCGCCCACCCAAAAGGCCACACCCTCAACCCATATTTATGAGCCGCCATCGAGCGGCATTTGCATTTACATGCCTGTGGAACAGGGAACAGGCTGAGCAAATGACCGGTGCTCTACCTTTTTTTGGCCACCCATCTGGAGAGGGAATGATGAGGGGGTGCAGCTTTCGCGCAATCAAAGGCCGTCTAGCGATTTGCCATTTTCATACACATGCGAGAGTCGAGCGACGCATTCGCCATTCTTTTTTTTTTTATTTCGAGAGGGAGGTGGGTCTCCAACATTTATCATTGTCTGGACGAAACGGAGAGAGACTAAAACCAAATGCAATGCATCCCACTCCCAGTCCCAGTCCCCGTCCGAGTCCAAGCGAATCCAGCGAATCCAGAGCGAAGCAACCTGCCGTCGTTTTCTGATTTATGATGCTATTTAGATTCCACGTGATTCGTTTTCAATGTGCGCGTCCAGCGCGTAAAGATAGAAAAAAATTGCACACAATAAATCGCGGCCAGCAGCAAAAGAGTCTAAAATTGAACAAAAAAAAAATAAAAATAAAAAAAAAACAAAAAAAATGTACAAATCGAACAGAAAACGAGTAGAAAAAAAAATAGAATAGAATCTATGCTAAAAATTACAACACACAGCTGCGTGTGCATAAATCTCGGCACAGATCTGCCAATGCATTTTTTACAAAAATTAAAATAGCCTGACGACGCCCAGCCAAGGGCCAAAGCAACCCATTCAAAATGCAATAAAAATAAATGCCAGATTGAGCAGATTTTCACGCTATGCGAACACTTAAATACCCTAGCATTTTAGTTGCTTCATTCGATTTATTATTCTTTTAAATTATTTTTAAACATTGCAAAAAATACTACTAATAAAATATGTTGTGATATTTGATATTTAAAGATCTACAAAAAAACTCACAACAATTTCTCAAGTTAGAAAAATAATTTTCAATTGACTTTCGTCTTTTTATATACCATAACTCAAATAAAGAAATCTGAGCTTATTTATTTATTGTCAACTAAAGTCAGTCGACACCAAAAATACAAAAATTAAAAATTTAAAATAATACTAAAAATATAAATAAATTAATAAATACTAAAATATTTATAAGACTTATAAGATTTTTAAGATTTCTATGATTTCTGGGGGTAGCAAACAAAATGGTCCAAAATTTGTTGCATGAATTGGGGAAAACCCAGAAAAACCCAATCAGACTAAAAATAATTAGTAAGAAAATAATTGGTAAAAATTAGTTAAGATCCTGAATTGATTACATGATATAAATAAGATCAACACCTAGAATCAACTGATAATAATTTATAATTGAATACATATATTTATATATGTATATGTAGACCATTAACTCACTTGATTTATGATAAAAGTAGGGTAACCCTTTTAGCAAGGGTATTCAAATTGGTTGCAGCCACGGCTTAGATGGCAAAATTGAATTTGCATCTTGCGCGCGGCTTTTTTGTGGGCTTATCAACTATTAAATGCAAACGGCGGCATATTTAGCATGAAATTGGCCAAAATGAAAATGATATTGGAAATCCAGTTGTCCCGCGATGCCGCTGGCCAATTTCAGTTCAATTTCGGCTGTGATTATGACGCCAGCAATTCGCATTCGATTTGCATAGATTTTGTGCGTGTGGCATGAATAATCGAGGCCCAAACTCCCAATCTATTATTATTATTATTGCGACCCTCGCTGCGACATGAGTTCATGAGTTGCGCCGATTGACTTTGAATATTAGCTGTGAGAGGGGGTGGAGAGAAGCGGGTGGGTGGTTGGGTGGTTTGGGTGGTTTGGGTGGTTTGGATGCCATTCGCCAGCTGTAATTGACATGCAAGTTGAGCGCATTTCGGGCGCTGATTTGATTTTGCAGAACGCATATGATTACTGAAACTCATGCATTTGATTTGATTAATTATTGTACTACAACTGCTTGACTTGTTGTTGTATGTATGTGCGTGTGTGTGTGAGTGTGTGTGTGTGTGTGTGTGTTAACACAAATTAATTAATGTGCGCATATTGCGCACAACTTTTGAGAGCAACGAGACTGAGATTGATTGTAGTAAATCAAGGATTCGCCCTTAAAGTCTTAGAGATCGTTTTTTATACTTAGTTGAGACTACAAAAATATATCAATTAATTTAAATTAACTTAGTATTTTTGATAATTACGATGTTTTCATTTTATTATTATTTTTGGTTCTTTTGCGCCATTTTAAGCCATTTCTCATGCCTATTTATTTTTTCCCCCATTATAAATGACTGCCAGACATGTCTCAGTGCATTACATAACACGTAAATTATCATAAACAAATTAAAAAAGTTCGTGATATGTCATTTTGACAAACGCACAGAGAAAGATGATGGGTTGAGGATTGCGGGGTGGATGTTACCAGTTAAAAGAAGAAGAAGCCCTAAGCAAACACTGGGCAAGATTTTAATGTTTTTGAAAAGTAATAAGCAAAGCCTCGTGGGCGGTCGACTGACGAGTCTCCGAAAAGCCCAGCGAACCCAGCAAATCCATGACACCCCACTGCTCCTCCCTTCCCTTTTTCGCCTACCCACAAGGCCTCTAAGCACAAACGTAAATCCAATTGGAGCACACTGAGTGGGTCTCAAGTGTTGAAATAGAAACACCCACTGGGACAAGGCCTGATGCCAAGGGACTGACTTGGGTAAGGACGTGGCTGCGGGTACCCGGGGTATCAGCATTTTAAATATAATTTATTTGGTCGCCCCAAAGGGGTTGCTCAAGTGAATCACAGCAGGCGGGCAGAAGGGAGATGCCGTGCGACAAACAATCACTCAACATTTTGGCAACTTGACTTACTACTGACGCTCTCATATTATTTTCATAATTTGATTACACTAAAAGGCACAAAACACTAGTCAAAGAATTTCATTGACATATGCGCCTTTTGTATACTCTAAAAGAGAACATATTAAATAGTGAATATTAAAATAAATATACAAAATTATGGAATATCTATAAAATATTATAAAATTAAAGAAATATAATTATATGACAAAAATTATACAGAAGTTGCTTAGAAATATTCTTAAGCATTTTCCTAATAAGAAATTAAATTATCGAATTTAAAGAAAACTTCATAAATATCCAGGACTAGAATTTAGAATTTATTTATTTATTTAATGTGAATAAATAACAGATACCAATTTGTAGAAATGGTTTTAATAAATAAAAATTTTACATTCAAAAAAAATTAAATTATTAATAGAAAATAAAAGAAAACAAACTAAGAAATAAAATTGGGGTATTATTATAATATTAAATAAATTAAAATACAACAATTACTAAGTGACTTTTCTGATTTTTAGTAAATTCTACTTATAGTATAAATCTTTAACATCTTTAACAAATTTAATATAATTTCACATTTATAAACCTGCTTGGAATCATAGCGCAAACTGCTTGATCCAGTCGATAGGGTCTACTTTCTTTGAGGCATCGTAGACGGAATAACTTGTAGCATTTTGTTTGTGGCCGAATTGAGGACACGTGACCAGGTCACGTGGCACAGTCGGCAAAGTGGCAAAGCGGTAGCAGAAAATCGGCGTGTCAACTCACATGTAATCACAACAAAACATGTGGCAACATGAATCGCTCAGGCTATCAGCTATAACTGATATCCGGCCGTACAATGAAATTGCCATTAAGCGTTTAATAGTTGCCTGTTGGCATATCCCACGGCTCGCCAGAGGCGGCAAGCCGGAACAGGAAAAGGGGGCGGGAAAAACAGGCAGGGTATCTGCGGTTGGCCGCGTGCCGACGCCTCATCATTCATGTGGATGTCGTGGTTGGCTGCTCGTTTAATGTTCATGTAAATTATGCGCCAAAAATTTAAATTCCAAGCATTAGAGATAACATTTTACAGAGTTTACAAAATCATGGGATTTGTTTTGAGGCAACAACTGCCATTAAAAAAGTGGGCACAACAATGCCCGGGTTGTTCCACCTATTGAGGGTTAGGGATTGGCCTTCTTTTCCTTTTTTTTTTTTTGTTTTGTTTTGGTTTTGTGAGGGGTGTCAACCCAAACACGTGCTGAAATTTGTTGATCAGGTCTTAGATACAGAACTTAAAATGTTGACCATAAGCTGGGTATTACAAATTTATTGACATGTGCCGTACAGGCAAAAAAGTATCTTATAGAATTATATTTTTAAATACACACTGACAAACAAAACAAATTTTTATTTAGCAACATTTGATTTATGAATGTGAAATAATATTTTAAATTGATTATCCTTAATTTTATAACTACAATCAACGGTATGTTGATACCAATAAAAATAAATTAAATAGCCTTCAAGGTGCATATTAAAACTGCCTGCTTAATCCGATTTTCCCGCTGATGTCTTTCTAATAAATTTTCCCGGTTTTTCCTCTTATCCCCTTTAAAAACATACTGCACATCACCCTATGAAAGAAAAGGCAACAATCAGCGGAAACATGCATAATTTTATACAATACAACAGCAAATGCAACTTTGATAGGCAAACTGGGTCGACATATTGTAAAACTATAAAAATATATATATATATATACATAATTCGTGCAAATCTCGAATCGTAAAAATTGCGCAAATTTTGGCAATGCCGAAAAACCGCAACAAATTGCGAAGGGGAAGGCGGCAAATTAGTTCAAAATACACGCGAGAGAGCGCAACATAAAAATGCGACATAATGTGGCAACATGGCTCGGTTGTGCCGCATACCTCCCGCCCATCGTCCGGTGTCGCAAGGAAAGCTCATAAAAAATTATAGATTTTCATCTTTGCATATTTAACTTTTATCGCAGGCCGTTCTCATGTGTTGGCCCCCAAAGATGGAGGCCTTTATGCGGCCACAGCCTGAAGTTGGCATAAAACAAATGTCATACTCAGGAGGTGGTAAGAAATCACACACATACAAATCCGACGCAGCCATAAAGGTGCTGAGTGTGTGTGTGTGTGTGTATGTGTGTATGTGTGTTTTTGTGTGTTGTGGATTTTTGCATAATCGTCAATTCTTGATTTTAAAATTTGAGTGCACAAGGGTCGCTTGAGGTTTGAGTGGCTTGCCGGCATTTTTCCGTCTTGGTCAACAATAAAAATTCATTTTTATAATCTTCACATATGTTACATCAACAGAAAACGACAACAATAAATATTTATTACTATTTTACGATTGATTTTAGTTTAGGTTTCAGGTATTGAGCTATTTGCCAAATAATATCGTTAAAATAGGCAAAGATTTCATTGGGCACATGTCAAAGAAAAAGTCAACACACGTCAGACCCTCATTCGATAAATATTATATAGGCATGTAAAATTCAGTTTATGTTTGAAATTTAAAAGGTATCCCCAATATATCCAGTACCATTCTTAGACAGATTTCGATAAGCTTTGCTAGCTATATTTGATTATTGCCATAACCCAACGAATTGTGCCTAGCAATAGGATTTTGATATGATCCTCAGCGTCGCGGGCCACAACAAATCCGTCCACAGAAACAACAACAACAAGCTTCATTGCCTATGTAACTTGATGGATGATTGCTGTAAGTTAGCACAAAATGTAAAGAAAGTATCCCAAGGAAAATCACTTTTCAGTTAATTAAGCTTTCTCTGGATGTTAGCCTAAATTACGTAGAAATCAATGTTGTTGAAATCGCATTACAAATTATTGAAAACACTTACCCAACAAACCGAAATCATAGCTTTGATGAAACAAGTAAGAAGATGTAGTCGAGTAGTCGCTCGAATACGATATACCCTTATCCCAGTTATTAAATATATTCTACTTTTATTGGCAAATTTCCTTTTAAGATGATTTACACTCAAATGCCCGAATTGAACACGAAACAGTAGTTATCGGGGCTCTGCAGAATACACACAAATATATTGACTCTAGCGTCGATTATCACACCATCTCTTTCTCGCACATGCGCTCGCCTATTTATGCATGCAGAAAATGCTTGCGGCTGCTGACAGCAAGAAAACCAATATGAAAATATATTTTCGACTATAACTTTGGTGTTTCTTATCCGATCTTAATGAAATTGATCAATAATATGTATATGCATAGTATGTACAAATTAGAAGCCTCTGCCTCTTAAATTGTCGAATTTATTGCTATCGGAAATCGAAATGTATCGATAATTCAGAAACTGAGGCTCTTATAGTCGCGTGTTCATACAGACGGACGGACGGACGGACAGACGGACAGGGCTGTATCGACTCGACTGGTGATCCTGATCAAGAATATATCTACTTTATGCCTGTTACATAAATTTGCACAAAACTAGTATACCCTTTTTACCCATTTTTAATGTATTAAGGGTATAAAAACAAACTGAAAATTTGCTGCAATATTTATTTTTACTCCACAAAAATATTCGAATAGATTATTTTATAAGAAAAGTTATAAATATTGCTCATACCTATTTAATTGCAATTTCAATTTAACTAATGGTAAATCGCTTAAATGAAATAATAAATAAATGACAACATTGATTTACTTGCGTCCACAATAAAAACAAACATTAAACAGAGTGCGATTCCATGGATAACCCTAACCGGGCTCACAAACCATGGCGAATCCGCTTAAAAACTCTCTCATCCTTGGCCTGTGCAGTGGAGCGTGAAGAGTGGATGGGATGTGGAAATTGCGCATTAGCCTTGCATTCGGGGGGGGGAAAACACCGAAAACACGGAATGGGAATCCAGCAAATGCGCAATAGCAAACATTTAAGGTTAGAACTTCAGTCCGACTAATCTCATCGATCTGCATAAATGGATAAATAGTATGCAAACGGAAACGGAAATCGAGCATACACTAATTAGTGTTGTTCAATGTGCTGCTAGACTCAGGTCTCCAGCTAGAGGATTCACAGGTGAACACAGTTGCCGCACCGAATCCTTGCCATTAAAATGGCATTCAACGCCACCCATAAAGTGGCAATTAAAATCTTATTTTCGCTTATTACATTTTACCTTCGCAGCTGCAGCCGCCGCCAATAAACACGTGTAAAGAGTGTTCCCATGCCACGCCCACATTTCAAGAATTGGTCGCCCGCTTTGCCACCTGTTTCCATACTTTTTTTTTCATTTTCTTTATTTTTTTTGCGCTTCAGTAATTGAATCATTTTAGCGCCATTTATTTTGTTGCCACCCACTCCTGCCTCGGGGCGTGACATTTGTGAAACAATTTCTATTTTCAAAATAAAATGCGCATGAACAACAACAACAATAACAACAAAAACAACAACAACGAGAGCAGGCACATAAATAATAATGCGTTAAATTTATGCGCTGATTAATGTGAAACAGTCGATCAACCGAAGCAAGCGTAAACGGAAATGGCAACTTTTTATGCTCAGGTGTTGCCAGCATCCAATGCGAAAAGGTCAAATGAATATTGCGCTAACATTTCAAAAACTTTGTAGTTGCCAGCTCAAATAATATAAAAGTATCGATTTCAATGCATAATAAATAAACAATAATAATGTAAATAATATGTAATAATACGTAAACAATATGCGAAAAGTTGAGCTTAAAGAAAATGTATACAAACAAAAGATTTTAATTAATTTTAATTATTACTCTTAAAATGTGCGCTTATATCTACTAGAAGGAGGAGGAATCCTCAATGCACATCCTAGCAGAGTGTGTAGCCTTAGCAAGGAAGAGAAGCAACATCCTAGCGATGCATGTCATGATGAGCAATGACATAGTAGCGCTAGTATATATATATATAAATCTGAATGATACCTGGTATTCACTAAACACACAATCGACTTTGACTAGATTACTAATATATAAATCTATAAAGAAAACTATTGAAATCGATGTTCACAAATGCTTTTATAGGCAAAACTCGTTGATTACTAATCAATTATATCAACTGGGTATCCAGCATTTATTAATAAAGCTCTCGTCTGGCATACCTAGCTTTGATCTCTTGCTTGTAACTATTATGTAACTATCTCTCACCCTAATTAAATTCTGTTCATAAGCTAATAAATGCCATATGATTAATATTTTAAGCTGTTCAACTGATTTGCCGACAGTTTAATACGATCGTCGATCGCCAGTTGTTACTGAATCATCTTATCTAAAAGTGAAATAGGGATATTGCTTCCCCTATATACATATATATATAATACTAAGCTTTGAAACTTATATTAAGCCCAACAGTTCAGTTACAGCAAAGGAAATTTATAAATGTTACTTTGCAAATTAAAATGCAGTTTTGATATGAGAAAGCAATTGATGTTATTGGTAGTAAGAATATGGTAAGTATATGAAAACAGATTCAGCTGGATTTATATCTGAAAACACTAGCCTTTTATGACTTTGAAAATAAAACTGTTACAAGCGTTAAGAATTTACCAAAGGAGCCCAAAGTTATAAAATCATCTTGTTAGTCCAACTTCAATATTCAAAAGATGTTAATCGTTCAATTATAAAATTTTTCAAATATTTCCTAATTTTTCTTCACTTTACACCGATTGACGAGTTGTAAATTTGATAAGTAGTGTGGATCCGTATGACCCAATTGCTTGTTAGTACTTGATTATTTGAATACCAGAAAAACTAGATTCTAAATGTGAAGAAACTTTATCGTGATAAAAACGATTTAACAATTATAATAGACAATGTAGATAAAATGTAGAAAGCATGGCAAGTGAGTATAATTTGAATACGATTGCGAGACATTTTTCAACAGATAATACATAGTATTTATACATCTATAATGAAATCGTAACTAGCTGACCCTGTTTTCTTTACTAAGGAAACCAATGTTTAAGTGTGCACTCTGCTGTTCTACAGCTTAATAATATTCTAAAATGAATCATAAAAATTGACTCCCTCCGCCTCTGGAGGCTCGAGAAATGAAGCTGTTGAACTGGTTTTGCTAAAGCTAAGTGCGATCGAAGTCGACTACTGAAGGTAGTTGGCTTATTGTAAACAGAGCTTCTAAGCTGGATGCACGTATCGAGCAGCGTTTGCTAAACAATTAAAAAGTACGAGGAAAATGTTTCACAACAACTCAGCTGTGTTTACCAGTGTATATTTACTGATTTTGTTCACATTTTGCAATGCCTTCCGTGAGTAGCACATTAATTATCAACATTAATTTACAATTTAATTCTATATACTACGATTTCAGCAAAGGAAATTCAAAAATGTGCATTCGGAGATGACAAGTGCATGGTCGATGCAATAAATAACATAATCAAAAATTATTCAAAAGGAATACCTGAAATTGGCTTGAAACCAATCGATGTTGTCGATGTTCCGGATGTGAAACTTGTGACACAAAAGAATGATACTTATTTTGCAAACATTAATTTGATTAATCAAGTTAATTATGGTTTCGAAAACGCAACGATAACAAAAGTTTCGGGTTTCACAAAAGATCCAACATCATCAGTTATTGTAATCTCTGGACGCATACCCAGATTGATTCACAAGGGAGACTATAAGGGAGTCGCACGACTCTGGTTATTTAATCTGAATTTAACCGGTGAATCGACGTCTGAGTTTCAAAATATGCGTTTTATATTGAAACTGAAAGTGTCACTGGAGTTTCGAAATAACAAACGGTACCTCAAAATTTACGAGCTGAGTCCTGTTGTCAATTTAAAAAGGTGCGTATTATTGGACAAATATATTTGGCATGCGAAAAAAATTACAAATTATTTATCCCTAGGTGGATATTATGGATGGAATCACTTTTTCCTGAAAACACCGATCTAACAATCTCGATTAATCAGGTGTTTAATGAACGATGGGTGGAGATCTGGAATGAATGGGAACCGGTGATTTTGCGTGCATTTGCGAAAGTCTTTCTAAGCTTGATTAAACCCACATTCGATCAAGTTTCCTACGATGACTTGTTTCTGCCTGGTTATGTACAGGACTAAGTTTTTAACTGATCTTATTTCTGTGTACTATAAGAAATAATTATAATAAGCTTTTCTTATATGTGATTTCAATTAAACTAATAACAAGTATGTTAAATAATAGAATCAGAAAACAACATTATTTTATAAAAATTTCTTTGTTTGCGCACACCCCAAATTTATCGAGAAGCTCATTAAATTAAACGATACGTTTCCCTGTCGAGCGCCCCTGTTGCTCCGTGCCAAATACGCCGGCATTTAGCGAAACGTTTATTTCATTATTACACTTGAGGGGGGAACGGGAAAGTGATCAAAACACTGCAGTCACCCAACTAGCAGGCAACCAAATGCACAAAAGTCAAATTGAAAAAGTCAAAAAGTGTTTCCGGCATTTGAGCGCGAAACCCCAAACAAAAGCTCGAAGGGTGACTAAAGTGGGCTCTCCCAACCCACCCAACGGGGTTGGTAACGCTGGCTAAGAACCGTAAAGGAAGTACTAGCAGCATAGCCAGAAGCAACCAGGCCAATCCCACCACCAGACCCAAAAAAAAAACCAAAAAGGCTCACACTTGGTTCTTTGTGCCACCACCACCCACCACCCCCTCATGAGACGACCTCAAATCACATGCATAAGGTTTTTAAGTTTTGTGCTTTGTCATACAAGTGCGTGGAGGACGATCTGTAGATACAGTTGTAAAGATATGGTAACAGGCGCGTAATGTGACAGCATTGCCAGGCGGCAGAGAGGCAAAGAGGCAGACAAACGGTACACATCACATGTTTAGGCGTTGCCAGTCGCTGATTACAATTGCTCAGCAATGTTCTTGGGGAGGAGTAGAGACTATGACGTAGCTCGCTGTGTGCGGGCAGCGAGGGTGGCCAGAAGAGAACGTGTTTGAAATTCGATAACATATATTGTTAAATTAGCTAATCTTATGTTTGTTTTATGGCAAAAAAATTTAAATTTAATGTATTGAGGAAATTAAAAAAATAAAGTTAAGATCTGTTTTTAATGGAGAATGTTAATTTGGTAAGGTGAAATAGTATTTGCTCTCAAGAAATAAATGTCATAAGTTATAAAAACTTTTAAATAGTTATTTATTTGGTAATTTCACGGTTTTAATATTTGGATTTTTGGCTAACTTTAAGAAAATCTTATTAAAATCATCTTAAGCCTTTTGTAGCTTTCTTATCTATAATATCATGGATATTAATTGTTTATTAACAAGTTTCCGATATTTGATAAATCAATTTTTTGGCTAAATTTAGAAAAAATCGAATTAAATTCAACTGCGGCTATTTTCAATCCCTTTTTACTCCCATAAACTTTTTGAACCACCAAACCAGAAATAAGCTTTGGTTGCCGACCCCTCACTTAGTCCATAGCATCTAAAAGAGGCATTACGTGACAATGTTGACATTGGCGCTCTGTTTACACGAATCGGCCTTTGCCACACCCCCGCCCTCTTCACATACAAAATTTACAACATTGTATTGTTTGGATACCATTTTGCGCAAATAGATGCAACTAAAATTAAATATTTGGCAAATAGTAATTGGTACGTTTATTTACCATCCACAGGACGAAATCAATGTTGCAATGTTCATTGACAACCTCCAGGGGAAATTTAATTAAGGCGCACAGGTGACAATGCCGCACGAGTGGTGTGGGGTTTTCTGGGAGGAGTGGCAACAAGTTTGCCGTAGGCCATCATAAATCAAAGTTCAAGTGGAGAATAAAATGCGGGGAGCAGGCAACGAGTGCTGCAAGTGTCAGCAACATGTGGCAAGGACGAAAGAAGTAAAGCTCAAGAAATAAACGCAGCGCAGCAAGCACAAAAAAAAAATTCAATAAAATGGGAGAGCTTTGCAACTTTTTTTTTGACATGGTCAAGTTTAATTGAAAATATAATACAGCAAAATTTATTTAAAAAAAAAAAAACAAAAAAAATAAAACTGGCGACTTTTGGCTTGACATTTAACGCTGCGCAGCTGCTCATAATTAGAAACTGTAGCCACTGAGAGAGCGAAATTAATTTATTCTTTTTTGCGTTTTTTAATTGAAATTTTCTTTTTATTTTCATATTTTTTCATCTATTTTTAGCTGCTGCAGATAATTTTTAATAACCTGTCCTGCACACGCCGCAGCGAGTCCAAAGGATGCGCCAGTAATTGCCGTGGCAAAGCGGATGAGCGACAGAGAGAAGACTTCACATTTGCGGGGGATGAAGAAGGGTTTTCTCCATTTTGGCCATCGTTTTTATTAACAAATTTCGCTTAATTTACGCTGCACGTTACGTTCTAATTAATAACGGGCCAACGGTAGTTAAAAATCCTTGCGCAGGTTGCACGCCAGTTGATTAAATTTGACACACTTCAAGTTTACGTGGGGGGAGGGGGTGGTGGGTAAGGTGGGTGATTCACTTGCCTTTTTGGGTTAGAAAAGGGTTAAATTAGTGGTTGATTTTTGGTGACATTTATGGGAGTAATTTATGAAGTTGTGACCGTAAGAGAGCAACAACGTTTCTCCCATATGATGCAATTTAGGAATAATTGTTATCTATTAGAAATTATCTTGAAACCATTTATATAATGGTTGAAAGTCCCTCAATTGTTTCAAAAATATCATTTATACTATTTTAAGGGGTTAAAGTTAGCCGCAAATTATACACAGAGGATGTGGTCTTCGTCCTCCAAGGTATGAAATATTTACAGAGCCAAAGATATCTTTTTCACCATGATGAAATTCGAAGTCCCAAATAAGAATATCTTTTTACAAATTAAAAATTCACCACGCTCTAACAGTGTTGTAACTTAACAGCCATGTTACGAAAATAACATAGCATTGCTTGTTAAATGGCTGGCATCGCTAGCAAGGACACAAGTTAGCAAAGACACTTACGATTCGGAGATGCTTGCTGGTTGGTGTCATGGGAAACCAATTATTCGATTTAATATCGAATCGGGTGCATTAATTCGAATGAAGTTTCAATATAGTTTGACAAAATACTCGTAAGCCAGGAAGTTCAGAGGTGATTCACAAACAATATGAATTCACCAATACCTCTGCATTATGATTCCTCATTCCTGCGAACAGTAAATAAGCTGTAAGAGGCTTGTCTACGACCAACGACTTGAAATAGCTAATAATAGCGCATTAAAAACACTCCCAAAACACGTCCTTTGGCACCCAGCATTCATCTTGACAGTGCTTAATTAACAGCTAGCAAAATATATTTTCCAAAAGGCTAATTGTAACGATCCACTGATTGACAGACTCCAGAGCTGATTAAAGATGAACAGAACATAATCAAACTTATAAACCATGTATAGAAATATAATGCAGACGGGAATGCAAACTAAAACTGATATTCACATATTAAACTGCCATTAAATTGAAAAATGTAAATTTATGTTTCAACCTGTCTCCTAAATGAAATATGAATATAGTCAAATCGCAGTCACAATCTTTTCTCTTAATTTCTACTATGTCTATATACTGTCTTTATTCTCATATTTGAGCATAATATCACGGGCCAATTTCATTTCATCGAGCAGCGCTCCCAGCTGGGCGCATTCAATGTTTACAATATGCGTGGTATCCTTCGGTAATCCATCGACTAATTCCTGCGAGATCTTCAGTTCCAAGGTGGCACAATTTGGGGGCGTTTCGCCCAGCGAGTTAACATTTCGTATGCTTTGCAGCTCATTAACTGAAAGTGGTGTTCAGAGTGGGTTTAAATAGATGACATTATGTGGCAAGTGTAACGAACTCACTTCTAAATGCCTTATCAATAAGCGTCTGTCGTATCGCTGTTGCATGCGCTTGCAGAACGCGACACATGGCCGCCGCATGATCTTTGGGCAGGCCAAGCTGTTGGATTTCCTCGCCAAAGATCACATCGGTGCAGCTGTAACGTGCCGCACTTGTCAACATATAATGAATGCACGCAACGGCTGTTTTTCCATCATTCGTTACCTTTGTGGTGAGGGATCTGATAGCAGCTTCCTGGAAAAAGATTCAATTAGGCTACATATTTAATATTAAACCATATTCCGTTTCGATCTGCACTGATCTTTAATTTGCATTAATAAAAGCAATAGCAATAGCAGCAAGAACGGGAGCAGAGCGAGAGCTGCTACCAAAGATACCAGAACAACTCAGATCAGACCAAAAGAGCAATCACTTCAATTTTTTGCTATTTGCTGTACTACTGCTCTGTTATAGCAGTAGCAATAGCAAATGAATATTTGGTAACTTACCTCAAAGGGTTCACCATTAATGCGCCTGGCCACCAGTTGTGCCAATTTTTCCAAGCTATCGACGCTCAAGTTGGATAACGTGGATATGATTTCAGCTAAAACCCAATCAGGACAATCGCCATCGCCACAAAAACGAAATTTCTGCAAATATATCGAAAATAGAGGACATATTTAAGGAATTCAAGACTTTGTTGTTGGGTGCAAGCAGCTAAATTTGTAACGCCTACACACATTTGTCATGGCTTCGAGTAAATTAGAGAGCATGAGCATCTTCAACAAGTGGGCTAAACCAAAAGTTGGAGTAAAAGGATAAAAAATGGAGAAGGGAAAAGAAAAAATAAATAAAATGGAAGGATACTTGGCTATTTGCATATGATTAATTTCATACGCTTGCCTGCTAATCAGCGAGCAATTTGTACAACTGGCTACAAAAAGGGGTTGCATGTGGCACGTGGGTGTTGGGCGTTGGGTGGTTGACTGCCACAAGCTAATGAGCAGTCTGTGTGTGTGTGGACATAAAGGGAACGCGTAGCGCACTTTCGAGTACACGTCACGTTTATCTATGGGACAGGATTAATAAATTTCCAACGGAAGCGCTGGCAAAAATATGTAAAAAAAAAAATAGAATCATTTGTTTCAACAGTCAGCAGCTTAAGATATTTATGACACTTGTTGCTACAGTCGCCACCACCTCCCAAAAGCCGCTGTGCTCATTAAGAACTTCTCGCTCTTTAGCCGTGTGCAACGGTTTGTAAATGTAAACGACAACGCTTATTATTTTATGAACTTAAAAGTTGACAGTCGTCCTGGATGGGTGGATGGTTGGCTGGCTGGGTATATTGGGTCCTTTGGTGCGCATATATAAAGCCACTGAAAGTGAGATTGGACTGCACAGTTGTTCATTGCCTAGCTCCGAGGACGGGCGTCCCGATCACAGTACAACACAACTCCAACGAAAGTTACGCGACAAACTAAAAACAAAACACACAAAAATGTTGCCAATTTGGCGCCTGTTGTTGCTGTTGAGCATTTGCCGGCAGCTTTATGCATTGCCAACGGCGCACACATCATCCGGCGCCTCGACGGATGTGCAGCTGGAGCTGAGTACCTGCGAAATGCAATTGGCCAAATATCGCAAATTCATATTGCAGGCCATCCTCAGTTTTGAGGATGTGTGCGATGCGTACACAGCTCGTCCAATTACCGCAGATGATGCTCAGCTTGCGGATGTGTGGCCATTTCATCAGTATGCACCACCGCCGACATCTCAGCGTGGCGAAATTTGGGCGTTCTTCAAGCTGCTAATGGGTCAGTTCAATGATATGGAGTTTGCAGCCATTATACGGGATGCGGTCATTGAGAGATGTCGAATTCGGGTGCAGCGGGACAATAAACGCGATTCGGTTGTGATCGGCAAGAAGCAGCGATTCCATTCGTGGGGTGGCAAACGTACGCCTGGTCAGGTGGCCTCGAATGGAGAAGCACTTCTTACATTGCCCGAAGCGGTATCGGCAGCCGTTTCCGACGCCGGATTGGAACACAATTATTATAAGTAATCAGAGACCTTTGTAGTTGAAAAAAAAGATTCAACACTTATTGTATCATGCCTCATTCCAGAAATGTATGAATCTCAATCTATCAATTAATTACAGCTCTAAATGTTGAACAAACAGAAAACAATATAAATAAAAGAAACGCAGCGAGAGGTTACTTACCATCCTTATGAAATGTTTATCTTGATTAAATTGTTTATAATTTTATGTTTCTTCTTGGTGTGGGTGCTAAGCTAGTATAAATGCTGGAAGAAGCAGCGATTTAACATCGATACACCGATGTTTTGAAATTAGTTTCAGTCATCGATGTTTTTCTGCCGATATTTCTGAGATGCAATACTCATTTTGGAGGGAAAATCTAGTTTTTAAAATAGAAAAAGACTTGAAAGATTCCAATGGCAGAAGACATAATAAGCATGCAGCTATAGTCTTATGATATATAATTAAATTTTTGTAGAAGCTCGATTGAGTTGGATAGTGGAACTGAATTATAATTTAAACATGTTTTATGTATATTAAAGAATATCTTTTTTCGCAGAGTTTGCTTCTCGTTTTATCCGTTTAATTTGATATTTTTCCATATGTTTGTTACTTATTGTGTTTAATAAAAATCATATAATATGAAAAACAACATTTTAAAATTTAAAATGTTGATTACTTGTGACTTGCATTTGCAAAACAAAAATAAATATTTATTTATTTAAATTCACAATCGCTTATACAACATTCGCCATTAGTCGATACATCGATACATCCATGTCATTAACGAACAGAAATTGAAACTAGCTTAATCGACAACCGCCACATAAATATCGTTAAGCGAGATTTCATGGACGTGCGTACGACAGTATTTGTAGTTTTTGTTTTGCTTATGGCGCTCTATTTGAAATGTAAATAAAATATATAAGATATATATTGAATTTATTCTACTTGTCGGTTAGCAAATCACATGAATTTGCTGCTACCTCGGCTATTCTATTTGCTCTTATGTGTAAATAGTAAGTTGATTGTATGGGGAATGTCGATAGTAATCTACGATCAACGCCTTTAATTCGCTGATAAGACATTAAAAACACGCCCAAAACACACCCATTTGCACTAAGCGTTCATCTTGAAACATTTAATTGCATAAATATTGCAGCTTAAGGTGGAACATCGGCGATAAGGATGCCCGGGTAGACAGACTCCAAAACTGATTAAAGGTGAACAGAACACAACAAACTTATAAACCTTGTCTATAAATATACCTCAGACGAGTGATTGGAAGGCGGGTGCTTTGGAAGCTGTCACTCACAAGGCATGTGCATTAAGTTATCTTATCTCGGCTCTGGGGTTCAGCTCAAGCCTTTGGCTACTGTACACGCTCAAAACAAATGTTAACTAATCGCGCCTGAGCTACGCTACAAATCTAAATTCGAAAAATCATTAAACCAATTGATAATAGAAAAAAAATGAAATATAAATTGAAAAATAAGTAAACTGCTTTTTACTGATTTGCTTAGACAGACAAGACTTAATCTGCTGGGAAGGCCTGGGAAGCTTGTAATTATAATGAAATGATAGTGCATTGATTAGGTGGGCGGGTTTTCAATAACAAGTCGCTAATTAGTCCAATCCAATAGGAATTCTAAAAATACTAATGTGGATTGGTGAAGCGCATCTATATTTAAAAGATCGTGTAAAATCTGAAGCAATCTAATAGCGGAACTAATCCGCCAAATCAAAGTCTAATTAGGTCTTTGCATTCCAACTGAATATCTCCCTTGAACCCAGTAACAACTCACGATCCGGTCAGAGGCTATCTACCACTCAATTGGTATATATACAACAAGTCAGATAACCCAAAAAAAGTTAACAAAAGTCTTATCAGAAGTATATATTTGGAAAAAAAAAATAAAAATATTATACAAATTTACAAAAATTGAGGACAATCCAATCAGCAAATCAATAAATAAATTTGACATATTTTTAAGTACAATTCACAAATCTTAACTAAATCCATAATTGAACCTGTTTATTGGACCACTTTTGCAACATTTTTGTAAAAACAGATTTTTATAAATATGTTGTGGGACGGATTCAAATTAAATTTGACTAATTGTATAATTAAATAATAATTAAATCCATCCAGTTCACATACGATCTTCGTTATCACTTTTTAAAAATCCGCTTAGACCCCACCTATGCCTTCCTTGAGGTTGTCCATACGATTAGGTCTTGAATTCATAAATAAATTAATAAATCTTCAATTTAATGCGCTTTAAATGTGCATCAGAAATCTTATTACGTATGCATCTGCTTATTGGTTTTTTTTTTAAAAAAAGGTCAGTAATCGGCGACAACAAAAAAAAGACACCGACAAAGATTTGGGCAAACAAGAGAAAACAGAAACCGAAAAAAATTTATGATGATAATAGAGAACGCAATAGGCTGTAAAAAATACAAAAGCAAAATAACAGACAAAAAAAAATAATAATAAAGAAATTAATAAACATTTCTTATATGCAAGATTATTTAAATTTTAAATGTTTGTTCAGCGTTTCTTTTTTTATATATACATATGTAAATTAAATTTTGACTCTCTTAGCTTATCGCAACTCTCGCTGTCTCTCTCTCTCTCTCTCTCTCTTTCTCGCTGGGCATTTTTCAATTTCAAAAGCTTGGCCCTCACATAAAAAACTAGGGCAACATGTACATAAAATTGATAACACGTTCCCCAGCAGCTGATTGAGCATAGAAAAAAGTAAAAAAATTAAAATAAACAAACAAAATACCAAGAACAATAATAAAAAAAATTACTTTTAAATATAGTCATTGAACTTAACATTGGAAGAGCCACAGACTAAAATTAAAATGATAATAAAGATTGCATTGTTCCACTCTAGTCGTGCGATTTACTTGGCAGCAACAAGATATCCGAAATTAAATAGACCCCCACTTAACTTTACCAAGATTAGCCCAAAGTCCCGATTAGCTACCGAGATTAGAGACGCTAATGAGCCAAGAAATAAAAGCGACAAACAAACTTAAAATTAGGCTCAAATTGAAGTGACGCCCATGCGCTGTTGCTTCCTGCCGCCAGATGGCGCTCGCGAGTGGGCGTACCAGCATTCCACCAAAAAAAAAAAAACTTAATCTTAACACCGCGGGAGTTGGGACAGGTTTTCAATTGTAGTCTTGTGCATTTTTCAGCAACATTTTTGTGTGGGCATTATAAGCTTCAGGCATTATAAAAGAGTAAAAGAAGCAATAAATCAGATGGAAACTATAGAAAAAGTATTATGATCAAGCGGGAAAACATTTTCCAAAAGGAAACGTTTATTAAGAAACTATAAAAAAGAAACCTCAACAATCACGTGCCTTAAGAGTGCTCTGTAGACTGCGACACCTACAACTTTTGTAATAATTTGCATTTTGCTGTCAACCACAGACGGAAAGTCTGTTCCATTGACGTCACATTTACAACATTCCGGCTTACAGATAAGACCCGTAACCCTTAACTTGACTTGGAATTATACTGCGCACGTTTTCAAATGTAAGAAAATTCTACAAGAATTCTTACAAACAATTATAATAAAACTTTATTCGATGGAAAATTTTTCAATGCATGAAAAGCCAATGTTATCGATTGCAAAAAAAAAAATAAAAAATAAAAAAAATATTATTATTCAATCGTATCGGTAGTTATTTATATACAGACGGCCATATAAAGTTAATCAGCCTGTTTAATGCCCTGATAAGCCAAAAGGTGACCCAGTTGAGACTAATGAGTGTTTGAAAATGGTCACGCCTGAGAGTGAGAGCTGTATGCCATAAGGGGTATGCAACAGGTATGGATACCCAATCTGTTCAAATTGCAGTGACTCCATGCCATTTCTTTCCGCTTTTCCACTTCATCTTGAGCTACCCACAATGGGAAAAGACAACAACAATCCTCCAGACACGATGCAGCTGACAAATAAACAAAACTATTTGCGAGACATGCAAATAACTGAAATACACAAACTAAATGCAAATTTCTGTTGAGTTTTTCTCGGATTAAGCCACATACATGTATATAGGGTTCAATGTGCCGAAAACTTTTCTCGATTTGCACTCAATTAGTTTTTCATATGATTTTGCAATTGGCAAACAAGTTTTTACTGACCTCCTGCTAGAAGGTTAGTTAAATTCAATTTGTATCTAACACATCGAAAATTGCGTAGCGCAATTGTCTAAAATTAAAACGCAAAACAAAAAATTAAATATTTACCTGTTAACACGCTTTACAAACTGTTTGCTCGACTGACTCATTGGCTTTTGAATTCTCTACGCGCTTCTAGCGACAACTATCAGGCTAGCTAGACACAGACACAAACACAGATACAGTTGCACAGCCAGCAGATACAGATACAGATACTTTTCTATACATGTATATGTGCGGTGCAATGCACGCATGCAACATTGAGTGCAATGCTCAAACATGTTTTATGTTGCCTCTCGCTCGCTCTTACGTTAATGCCCCATAAACCGGAACCGGAATTCAATTCACAACTGATGCTGTAAAATTTTGTGTGTTCAAAGAAAGGCGGAATTACTTGAGGTCTACTATTTATATTTGCCAAGATTTATTTATTAGTGTTCAACGTTGAACATTTCTATTTATTTAATAGCTACAAATATTTAGCAAATATTTATTACAAATAAAAAACAATGCAGCTTCTAAATTGTTTATCAGAGCTTCTTTGAAACCTAATCAATTAGACGCCATTTTGTTATCATCGCTTAACCTTCACAAGAAAAGTACATTTCAATTTAATTAAAATCTTGACATAAATTCTCAAAAACAATGAACAATGAAATAATTTATAAACATATGTATTTAGAGTCGCCTAATTAGTGAATGTGTTTATCAAACTGATTTCAAGCCGGTTTTTTTTTATTATTGTGACTTCTCCTAGCAACAAAACAAAGATAAGAAAGTTTCAACAACATCTGTTGCGATAAAATTGTTTTTAAAGTATAGAAATTTTTGTGGAAAAAAGTTGGTTAGATAACTAAGTGCACCGAAACCAAATTTTAATCTAATAGAAGTCAAATGCTTGCTTCGTTAAATATAAATAAACGATGATAAAATGTATGCAGTTGATAAAAATTACGATAAGATTGTTATCGATAATCGATAATGCATTTAATTGTTATTGGAGATTTAATAAATTTGATCTGCGAATGATGGTTAAGAGCTTAAATTCCAAATTTAAGGTATTTGTCTCTTGTAATTAGATAGACGGAAATGGCTAAGTCGACCCGTTTTTCAATGCTGTTCACATAAAATATATATATATATATATATATATATACATATATATATATATAAATTCGAGGAGGGTCGCTGACATCTGTTTCTACGTTTTAAAACTTTTGCATAACTCCATTATACATTTATTGATTATAATTATAATATATATATTTTTGATCATTTTTATTGGACCTGTTTGATGCTTCAATATATTATCTATGCAAACAGCAAATCCAAACAACAACGAGAGCTAATCGAATATGTTACAGACCTAAAAATAATATAGACAAACAATCGTCTCGTCTGCCCCGATGTAGACTATAATTAGAGACTCGCCGAGCCAAAAATGAAGAGCAATACAACTAGTTCGGGTCTGCTGATAAGCCGCTTGCTGATTAATATTCTTTTATTTTTTGTTGTTTTTTGTTTTATTTTTTTGAGGTCTTGGCTATTACAGGCTGGGTAAATGCATAGTATGTTCTGGGTGGAGTTGGTCGCTTATCAGCAGACACAATGGGCCATATCATAATTACAGGCAGACGTCGCGTCGCTCAGTTTTTCAAAGTACGACTCTTGTGTGGAAGAGTGCCACAAGTGTTAAACGTGATCAGCTCGTGAAACCACAAACAAGACTTGCATCTTTAAATAGACATAATAAATCGCATAATTAATGGAAAATTACGCGCCGCACACTTATTAATCGATTCGATTCAATACACGAGTGCAGATCACAGATCGCAGATTCGCAGATTCGCAGTTTTCTAAGCGCCTATTCATTGACCCTCGCATAAAACGATCATATATATATATATATATATATACATTATGCATATGATTAATTATGATGATCAGTGTTGCAGCTTTGCACAAACTAATTGTATAGAATAATTTTTGCTTTCTATTTGTTGTACTATTTTTTGCTTTTGGTTGCCAAATAGTTGATCACGCCTCGATCAGGTGGTCTAGGTCAGTTACGCCATGATTTTCGACGTCTGCCAAAAATACACGCAAAGCTATATATTTATGAGATTTGTGTTTAGTTTATGCTGCGCAGTTTATCAGCTGGCTCCCCATCATCCAACATCCCACGTATAAAGCTAATGTGCGCCCGACTACATTGATAAGCACTGAAAGTCGCACGCCTCTCATCTAAATTTAAACATTTAGTCGCATATACTTATTTACATGTGTATTCCAAATATACATACATATATACTTATGTACATACATGTATGTAAGTAGCAACAATTTGTAGTAATGCCTTTTTTTAATCACTGATAATCTTTTCACTTTTGGCGCCGCTGATGTGGCTGAAAGTGACAGCCCTCAACTGATTTAATTAGCTTGTTGTTGCTATTGCCCTGCCCACTACTCCCCCCTTGGTTCCACTCACTATTCGAAACCCAGTTCCAGACAACGCTTGCTACACTTGTGTCCATTTAGTTTGGCTTTCTAGCATGATATAGTCAAGGCATAGCCTGGAGTTTAGATTTGTATAACTATTATACGAAAAATCAGTGTCAAGTTCCACAAATTAAAATTCCATAAAAAAAATATAAGAAAGAACGGTTACAAAATATGAACATAACAGTACACATACATATGAGTTAAATTTGGATTGGATATCTTGCTAAAAAAAAAAGGTTTTGCAATTTTTTTATGATCTATGATCGATCCGTAAAATTATAGTATATTATAAATGAATTGAATGTTTAGGATGTGGTACAGAGTGAAAAATAAAAATGCTTGACTGAGACAGTACCTGAAATACCTTCTCCTATATATATTTTTTTTATTATTTTATTTAAAAAACATAATTGTTTAGAAATCGGTACCAAATGCTCCTCCATATTTGTTTATTATCAACAAATGTTTCTTCTGTTTGCTTTCTTATAAGAATTTTGGCCGACATAATTGGTAGCTGAGGTTCCTAAGGCGCTTAAAAATGCTCTGGTATTTGGTAACAAAGTAGCAGGCCCGAGTTACCAATCAGGCTGGAGACTGAGCTCGTGGCCATAACAGTCAGTAAAATATAAATTGCAAGTCTGATACCTAATAGCTATATCCCGTGCAATAAACAAAGATTTGAGTTGTCAAGTAAATTGCAATAATTTAGTAAATAACAGTATTTTGCATGGTCTATTAGAGATCGGCCTGATAGGCCGCAACTTTTGGCGTAGAAAGCGACAAGTAAAATGTGATGTTAGTGCTAAAACATGTTTTAACCCGCAGGCACTAACTAAAATACTAAATCATTGGTACATCATGTGTGCCGTGTCCAAGAGGTAACCCACACGCATGCCAAAAATGGAAAGTCGTCTGTTAAATAATGCATCACATCCGCTGCTGCTCGCTTGAGATCGCTTTCGTACAAATATAGTATGAAAAGTGTAACAGAAATAGACAGACAGCACTCGATCTTTATACATATATATATATACATACATATATATGATATACATATCTGTACAAATATTTGAGTAACATTTTCGCAGTGATTTCAAGTGCAGTTCATAATCAAGATCTGAGAATTGTGAATGCCACATGGCGAATTTTTATACGGCCAGTTCAACAATGAGGCAGAGAGAGCCAGACGAGCAATGAAGATCAGCACAACTAACTAAGGGGAGTCTATGGTGTGTACACATATAGTATTTATGTAGTATATAGACGAATGCTGATGAAGTGGCCGGCAAAAATGCAACGAGTCACTCCAGAAACGATGCATCGTTAAACCGGCTTTTAGCCACAGCAAGCGGTTCGTTGAGGAGGGTGCAGTGGAGCGGTTAGGAGGGAGGGATGGAGTGGGGCGACTAGGTGAACAAGTGCCGGCCGGCCGGCCGGCAGATCTGCGAGGCGCATTTACAAAAGCCCGCCGGCTCCCAAAAGCAAATAAATTACTTGGACTTGAAGCGGCAGCAGCGAGTGTGTGCAGTGTTTTGACTCACTCCCCACACACACACACACACACGGGCGCACAGAAGTGCCACCCAATGAAAGTGGCACAGTGGTTACGAATCAATTGAGACACTTGAACAGACATGTCTTGTGAACCCTTCACACACACACACACAAACGCCCGCAGATAAAAACTGCATTATCATATTAGAGGCTACAAACAGAGATCACGCACTCGACGGGCATTTCTCAACAACTACCTAAGACCCGACTGGGACTGGGACTGGGACGAAAACACAAACCTGCCCGCCATCACTGAATGTCAACGAGTCACGAACACCATACACACACACACACACACACACACATGCATACGCACACACGCATACTTTCTATGCACCGTGACAAGAAATAGATTCGGCGTTGCCCGAATCCAATGACACTCGGGTCGGAAACCGTCGACAATTTCACAGAGTTGTCGTTGTCATCTATGAAAAAGATGTGGGTACTTCAAATGAAAGCACTCGCAAGTCACTTCATGTTGGTTATTCAATGGAAAGCACTGCATAAATCTGAAGTAAACGCTCACGCACTGTGCATACTAATCAAAACAGACTATTACAGTTTGACTACATTTTCCCATTTCTGTCAGTTAAATGCATCGCTTTTCACATATTGAACAACAAATTTTGAAACTGTCTGTCACTAGAATAGGTAATCCCCCCAAAAAAATTTAAATGATTTCTGTTTTGTATTTTGAAATCAAACAGTCTGTTTATATAACCTGCAGCCAGCTAAATACATATTTTAAAATTATAAAGAGAGGTCAGCAAAAACAAAAATAACTAAATATTCAGTTCAATTTATTGTCATAAATCTAGTCCAAGCAATATACCTGCTCAATTTTCACGTAGCGCATAAGAAAGCCGATGAATAAAGTAGATTACATATCTAAGCATCAACACACAAATTCCCCCCCTAAGGGCAGCATAATTGATTTAGAGCTGACAACCCTCGACAAAGACAACGTGAAACAAACATAAATTGCATCAAGAAAAGCGTAGGATGTTAAGGTGTTCAGGTTCAGGTCTCCGATTGTTGCAGCCACACAACAGCGAACAGACCCTATAAAGAAATCCAAAAAAAAAAAGCCACTCAAAAGACTCGAACCATAAAACGTCAGCAAGTTATTATGGGCACTCATTGAGTTGAGTTAAGTTGAGTTCGAGTACTTATTCAGTGAGTTTCTCTCTCTTTCTCTCTCCTCTCTCTGTTTTTTTGTTGTTGTTTTTTTTTATCAGCATGAGAAGATTGAAGCTAATGCGAATGATAAGATAAAATACAGCAGCTGTTTAAAGTCGCAGAAGCTGATCGCATACAAATAAATAAATACATATGCGCGCTTATTCGCATTTAATATTAAAATGAATTTTGTTTGACAAGACAAGCGCACGAGCTAATAATCGTATTAATCTGTACGATGATCTGATCTGATCATGTCCATCAAGCCTGACACTTGAAGTGACTTTGCCTCCGAGGCACACGGCGCCTAAAACTAAAACTAAAGCAAAAACTAAAACTAAACAATGATTGCAGCGAAAACTAAATTAAAACCCACCCCAACAACAATCAATGCACTGCACTCGCTTTCATCATTAAAATGCAGTTGTGTGCAGCGAAAGAGAGAGAGAGAGAGAGAGGCCAACTGAGAATGATCCCGAGAGAATAACTTCTCGAGCATACGAGCAAATCGTATGTCGACGACGATGCTCTCTCGTTGATCGCTGTGGCGCCGTTTGCCTGACTGGCTGGCTGGCTGGCTGGCGGCAGGCAGGCAGTCTTGACGGTAAGTTGCCCTAACAACGACAGTTTATTCGTCTCTGTATCGTCGAGGCGTACGGTACTGAAAGCCGGACAGCAACAGTGCAATAACAAAACGCGATGCGGTCCTAATTTCTTCGTGTCCGTTTTAATTACAAATGACATAACAAATATAACAAATAAATCAAATCATATCATAAAAAAAAACGCACAAAAAGGAAAAGGAAAAATACACTTATATTTTTTCGAATTATTTGTTGTAAAATTAGCTTTGTCGATCGTCGTTTTGTTTTGTGCGGTGCTGCTCAAGTTGTGTGTGTGTGCGTGCGTGTGTGTGTTTGAAATATTCAACACAATATCAAAAGTTTTCACACAACAAAAATGTTCATTGTCTGACGCGTAAGAAGAGAACGCGTGATGCACGTATGAAAAATAAGAATACAAAAATAGAGGTCCATAAGAAAGTTGAAGAAGAGCAGAAAGAATTCAAGAAGTAACAGTGATACCTGAAAAGTTCCTTAACACACGGAGATTGCCAGATAGTGAGAGAAAGAGAGAACTAAGGAGAACCACAACAAAGTCATATACCAACTAACGGTAAGTACTCTGCATAAACGATTACACATAATAACAATATACACAATACAATGTACACATAATGCTTGCGGTCATATTACTCAAATACTATTGAATTTAATAAAATATAAACATTTGCATTCGTACAATTTGTTTATAGGCAATTCCAATTAAAATTCTTTTTACGCTTGGCGCTTCGCTTAAACATTTTTCTCACCTTATCAATATATATAAATAAAAATATATATTTTTTATTCCAATTTTCAGGCCTTTGCTGCTAATTACAACAGCAAAATATCAATAATAGTTCCTTGTTAGCGATCTACGCCCATAGAAAGAAAGCAATCTATAAAATGATTTCACACAGTCCACCCATATTCAGTCACAGTCCACCCGTTAGTTTCCTAGCGGACTATATGAGCGGACATCAGCGTCAAACATTGAAGTAAGTGCACAAAAATGATTTTTGTAAAACTATTATTAACATAAATTGGGGGCTCAGTCAATCTGTACTGGTCACCATTAATTGGCTTCAATTGGAAACGCGAGTTTCGGCAACCAATTTAAATTTTTTTTTATTATTATTATTTTGTTAATAAATTAATAACAAGCTTTTGGCTTTAAACAAATTTCCATAAAAATCGAATACATTCTGCATCTTAAAGCTTGTGCATTAAAATCCTACTCTGGAATTTATTTTTTTATCATTAGATTAGCACAGTGTATTTTCTGATAAACCCAAACAGCTGCGTACGTGATTTCGTTAAAAATAAAAAACAATAAAGAAAGAAGTACTGATTAAATATATAATAATGAAAAGCTCATATCCGTTAATAACATAATCGATAAATTATATTGTGATCGTAAATAACTTCAATAAAATGATTAAGCGAATCTTAAAAGCGCTGTAAAAGCAAAGATTTTTGATTACCTTTTGAAGAGACATAACAATTAATAATAATAATAATTAATAATAACATAACTATAAATTCTACATAGCATACATTTTGACAATTCGAGGTCAACATATTCCAAGATGTAGGTTATATGTATTCTGTCAATGCAAACAATAAACAATATGTGGGTAAATATCCATATTTACGTGTCAATCCACCGAAAAACAAACATTTCACAACACATCGGAAACATATTTTCACAACACATCGGAAATATGTTGAGTACAAGATCAATTGTGTGTTGAGTTATGGCGAGTTCAGGTTAAATATCGGAAAATCTTAATTTAGCATACATATTTTTGCACAACGTTGAGAGGCACACACTAAAAATATGCTAAGGTTGCTCTGGTTGACAACAAAATTGCGAAAAAAAAAATTATTGAATGCCGTCAAGATCAAGGCAAGGAATGGAATGATCAAAACAAAACTTTCAGTATTGCTGTCGCCAGACAAAAATAAAGAGATTTAGAAAGTCGGGGAGACGCCTCAGCGAGGGGGGGTTTTTTTTGCTTCTTTTCTTTTACTGTGGGGGACCAAATGATGCTGACGGCAAAAGAATTTCGCGTGGCGCTTGAAAAATTAAACCTATTTCGGTTTTTGACAATTATATTGGGGAACTTTGGGTCTTGACGCAATTGATTTCAATCATGCTTGTCCATATGTGCAGAGATTTGGTTTGGATCATAAAAATATATATGATACATTTTAATTAAATCGCATATAAGCTAAAAATAAAATGGATTAGTATCGCATATATATTTATACGAATACACAAATTTCTAAAGAAATAATCAAAAAAAAAAATTAACATAAACAATATTAGCACATATTTTTTGTTAAACTTGACTAGAACTAAGTCAAGTATATAGATAAGAATTAAATGAAGCACTCCAAAATCGTATAAACCTTGTTAACATTTACCTAATAAAATTTAAAAAAAAAAAACAAATAGCATCAAAAAAATTGCCTTATCAGACATTGACCTCATAGACGAGAAAAATAGTATTTGATATGAATCAGCAAAAAAAAAAAAATCATATTCAATGATGAATCATGTGCGAAAGAGACCACATACGAATATTGTGAATACTCACAAAATAGAAATAGCAATTCAAATCAAACAAAATTCATGAGTGCGATTTATTTCTATTTAAATAAAGAGCGGAGGTCGCTCGAAATATATTCAACAATTTCTTTGCTTATCAATGCACAGAAAGAAGACCGACGCTATTTCTTTATAGATAGTGTAGAATTTATGTATAGCAACTGACTGAACAATGCCATGCTAAGTAAATGCCAGCTGTTATCACCACTCAAAAATAAAAGACAGCTCCACAATATAACGGGAATATCTTATCAGCAGGCAGCTGATAAAAGGAAAGTAAACGTGAGCGCCGCATGGCCCCTAGAGAGAGAGAGAGAGATACAGATATATAGAGAGATGGAAATCACATGGGATCTATAGATGTAAATAATGCGCAGATCTTTTATGAACATACATATATGTGTAATATATATAATATGAATTTATATATTCATTAGTGAATCTTTATCTGTTTACAGCTACAATGATGATCCAAATAGCATAGCATCACGCTATTGCCGTCCACAAGCGGTCACATTGGCCTCCAAGGCGATGGTCAACAATGCCTCAAATGCCGCCCAGGGCCAACAGTTGCCCACTAAGACGGGCGGCACGCCCCTTGGCGTTGGCAGTCGTTCCGGTCGCAGCTATTTGGAGCGCATGGTCTCTGCCCCAGCGCTCAGCAGACATCCCAAATCGTGCCTCAGACGCAAATCCTGCCTGCACAAAAGCAACCAAAGTTCCAACAACTGCAACAGCAACAACAACAACAACAACAGAACCAACACCAACACAAATGTTGCCACAACAGAGCTGGAGAACAGCGATGGATTCGTGACACATTCGGATCAGAGGTGAGTTGGCCAACTGGGTGTGCTTGCATAAGGGTAACCAGAGTGGGTCGAGTGCAAAACACCGCAAAATGATTTGACGTCAGTTTTTCGGTTGACGGTGGCGCCACCGCAAATTGAACTACATTGCAATTGGCTTGGGTGTGTGGTTAAAAAGTGACACCCAATAGGGTAAATAGAAAGCAACCAAAACAGTCTAGAGATCGTGAAAATTGTCTATAGTACACATATACATACATATATAAATACATATATTTCAGCTGCATTCAAACCAAATTTGGCCAGAGATCAAGAAATAGATAAATCTAAACATTTTCGTTGGCAGTCGCTACAATTTTTATAGACGTCATCCGCTAGCACATGTCACAGGGATAAAAGTACACTCGGAAAAAATACACCTTGAATTTTGCAGCCAAGGCAAACTCACCTTATTAATTAGAAAGCATTTTTCTAAAACTGAAGGTTGTGTCTTTCTAAAAACCAGTGTTTTACTTTGCTATAATTTAGAAAAATATGTATATTTCCAGGGTGATCCTCCTTTACTTTTACATTAACTTTCGTGAATAATGTTAATAAATTATTAGTAATTTAAGTATTTTAATAATTCTAAAAAAATTTTAAAAGATCTCAAGAAATTTGTTTAGAAATTACTTCTAAAATCAAAGAAAATGTTGTGGTTTGTAGAGGAATGGTCTTAATTGTAAAGAGATTTTTTTTTTTAATGTAAATATATATATTATAAATATAATATAATATAGCATTTGCACTTAAATGTATTATAAATATAATAGAATATAGCATGTGCACTTAAATGTACCTAATCCCATTTAAAATATTTAAAGTGCTGAGTGCAATCCTGCAATCCGGATCTTAACCTTTTCTGAGCTCTCAAAATAGCTAAAACATGTTTGTATGTTTGTACTTGCCTTATAGAGATAATAAAAGACAAAACAATTAATTCCAACATGTAGCGATTATTATATAACTTTCCCTTCGCCCCACACCTCTCTTAATAAGATATATGTACAAAGGAGAACTTTAATCTTGAAACAGCAAAATTAAACTAGAAGCTTATCATACCAAAAACATTTCTATATAAGACTCATACGGTTGTGTTGAGGCTGTGCACTTGAATTTGACATTTTGAAGCAGAACCAAAAAAAAAAAAATGCCTAAAAATACAAAATGAAAAGTGCAGATGCGAGCAGACAACGAACATCAGTTCGAGATTGGATGCGTCCACATTTGTAGATACAGATACTATTTTTGGTTGGGCATTTGTCTAGAGTCTAGACGGGGATTGCCACACAGCTGATATCACCTAAAGGCAATAACATTCATGTAACGCACACATACACACACACATACAATCATTATCAATGTAAACCAGACACATACACATACACATACATATAAATATATTTGTAAATTTTGCGGTTGTGTACAACAATCAACCACTGAGAAAAAAAATGTTGCGGTCAAAATAATAATAATATTGCACCCCTTTCTTATTGGTTTCGATTTCTCGGCTCATTTTACTCCTCTTTAACCAATCTAATCCTCACACCTTAAGATAGGAATGTTGTTTCTAAAAAAAAATAACAGTATTTCTGTTTTAAAAAACCCCCCCATCAGCTTTGCCAACTCAAATAACTCGAGGGTTTGTAAAGCAATTGATATCAAAATTTGAAAATATGCACCTAAAGGTGTAAGAAAGTGAATTACATTGAGTTAGATAAGCATATATCTATATCTATATCTATTTCTATATCTATATCTAAAGATTCGACTATATTCAATATTGTAGCCAATTTATGTTGCCATTCATCAATCACAAACGGACAAACGGACTTCCTACCCCAAGTGATGCGTGTCAAGCAAGACATGCCACACTTTTAATTACCCCTCACTAAATAAACTCGACAAGATCCGAGTGGGCACTAAATAGACCCGACAAGATCTATGGCAGCGTACCAGGTCACGCCAAGGCCCCAAAATGTACGACAACCATTTCAAACGAAACGCGTGATAATTTGACTTTATTTTGTATTTTTTTTTTTTGGGTGTATACTAGTTTAAAAATGATTTCAAAATACACTTGTATATATGTACATATATATATTTAAATGTAAAAATGTGAATAATCTCTCGTCCAACTTATGCAAACAGTTCGAGCATGCGTTAATCACGTGTAAAAATGTGTGCTTGAAAAACAAAAAGATTTCAAAATTCATTAATGTGTAAATTTTGAAAATAAAAAAAAAGTAGAATATTTATGAGCGGACAAATATAGCATTTATAGAATTTTAGTTTGACCAATTTGAATAAAACTAATTTTGTATGCTATTAGTGTTATCAGAGGGAAAGAGAGGGAGAGTGTGTGTGTGTGTGTGTAAGCAGACGGAAACGCCTTGTCATAATTATGAGTTGATTACAGACGGACAACAAGGCTATGTGTAAAGGTCAGCAGACTTGACCATCAGGTGACAACAAATATTTGACAAGGTCAGATCAGAATTTTATGGCTTGGTTAATCTTTATACAATGGGCTATTGACTTTTACAAGTCTACTTTTACCTACCTTAAAGGTATTTGGTGCTTGTTGATAGGGATAGTTAATGTATCTAAAGTTTACACCTATAGCATAGCTTATCGGTTGGTTTTGGGTGCTTTTGTAATCCCTTCTGCAGGAAACTTGTTTCTTTCACACTTTTCTGTGCATTGCATATTAAAAAGTATCTTTTGGGGACTGTTAATTTTGTTGGTGCCGCCTTCTTGTAAACCGGACCCATATAAATTATGCAGTTATATTTTTTTTTATTTAAAATGAATGCAGTGAGAAAACAAGAAAGAAATGCAAAACCCGTTTCAACATTTCTTTGGCTTCCTCCAGCCAAATGTGGCCTATAAAAGCCACAAATCTATGAAAAACTGAAAAGCTGAAAAACTAAAAAAAAAACTATGTAAATTTTTTTGTTAAACAACTACAAAATTTATAGTTGACACAGACAGCATTTGGAGCGCAGGAGAGTGCGTTTCAAAAACGAGACCTGATTTGAGGGGCTACAGCCCCCTCCACACACACGCACACACACACACACGCACACACACACACGCACACACACAGACACACACAGATACATAAGCGAGCAGCGATCGTTCGATCGGCTGATTAAAGAAATGAAATACAAAAAACCTGTTGAAGAAAATGCAGCGTTGACGATTGCACGCCTCCGACGCGTGATCGGCAAACGTTGGCAGCGAAACGCCTCAGATCAGCCCAGCCGGCTGTTTGATATTGGTTTCGAACTAATAAACCCAGCCAACTAAGCAAATAGCCGCAATTTCTGTGTATTGGCCACGTTTTAATATAGAAAGTAAATAAACGTTCATATATATATATATATTTGTATATATATAATACTAAAAGCTCTCAGTGTTTGTCATTCATTAAAATGTTTGTGCTGAGAATATTACGAGTAATTTACAAGTGTTTGTTTAGCTTTTCAGCATTCCCTTTGCCACAGTTCTATTTATGCACTGTGACAATAAAACAAGCCCCTAATAAATTGCTTGATAAATTTATAAATATAGTACATAAAAGTGCAGTAAAGTAGAATAAAGGGTATCTAGAAGTTGTGTAACAGGCAACAGAAAGTATCTCCGACCACATCAAGTTTATACATTTATAAATATTAATAGTATAGTAATATAATAACAATAAAATCAAAAAGTTATTAAGTTATATATTTATATTCTGAATGCTAAAAATCTACTATCAAATCAGTATTTTCAGTATACGACTTAGCATAGGTAAAGACTTCGATAATAAAATCTAAATAATTATCGATAATTTTATTTCACATTTGTTATTCACATACATTTGTTTTTCAGCTCGTGCCTATTTCTTCAGATGAATAATTTATAATATAAGGCATTTGAAATGGGCGTGTTTTATTTACATCTCAAGAACCGTGGGTGTCTGGAACCAACACAAAATATCCATATAAATATCAGAGATATACTGTAAATAGTAGACATATGCTCTCTCTCTCTCTCTCTCTCGCTCTCTATCTTTGTTTCCCACTCTTTCTCCTGAATCCAAATTATCGGGCATATATTCTGAAAACGCTACGTGCCGACCAAAATAGAAACAAATTCAAAATCATTTTTCTCACACTCCCCGTTGCAGTGTTTGTGTATCCAAATATTGTGACGCAAAAAAAAAATGCACAACAATTTTCGAAATATGCGAATAAGAATCAAAATTGTTGTCCTGAATAAATCTCAAATCATTTTCGTATACAATATGGGTGTGTATTTTTTATCGAAAAAAAAGGAAAAATCTGGCAATGGGCGCTGACAGCTTCCGATTGCTGGCAAACCTGATCAAAAAATATACCCAAAATAGCCAATTGATCACTTGAGCTTGTTGGCAACACTTGTTTGTCAAATTTAAACATTGATTTTGCCAAAAATAAAATATCACATGAAAACAACAAATACAACGTCGCAGTTAGAATATTTATGAGATTTCTATTCAAATTGAATACAAACAAAATCATAAACGTTTTTTTTTTAAGCATAAATATAGAAATCCTTAATGATACTTGACTTGTGATGACCCTTGAACAAAGATGTGTATAATTTTTGTTTTGGGTTTTTTTTTTTACCTCACAGCAAGAGAACAACTGATAAGGCCAGGTTCAAGGCTAAAATTGCATACGAAATTAAATGACTGCTCTCGAATATATACATACATATATATATATTTAGACGTCATCTATATAAAATTACTTATTCTCTTTGCCCGCATTTCTCATTTCTTTTGCGTCTTTTTTCTCGATTGCAGTCATTTGCGCAAGAAACATGTGATCTTTGCCGATGATGAAGGTCTCTCATTGACGGAGGTGCGCGTCATGTCGGAGCCCTCGAATGTGCCACCCTACTGGAGCATGAAGTTCCTGGAGCAAATCACACAGGGACTGGTCAGCCCGCATCCGCCAGATCAGTGGACCGTCGACTTTAAGCAGCCAGCATCCGATTATTTGACATTTAGGTGGGTTATAAAAATGGAAATTCAATTATGCATGGCCAAAACTAATTTCATCTTCAAACAATAGACAAAAGATTGAGCGTGATTTTGTGTCGCTGGAGAATGTGATTGTCAAGGATGAGGAATCGATTGTGGTCGGCACCATCAAAGTGAAGAATATCGATTTTCAAAAGGAGGTCGTTGTGCGCACCACCTGGGACGACTGGAAGAGCCAACAGGACATATTTTGTACATTTGCCCGGGCCTATGGTCCAGCCACCTGTGCCCACGTCGTCTTCGATACATTCTCATTCAAGATCACGCTACCACCATCGTCCAAACGTTTGGAATTCTGTATATGCTATCGCAGCAATGATACTGAATTTTGGGACAATAATGATGTGAGTTCTAGCCGAAGAATTTCAACAATTAACAGCTGTTTAACAATCGTTTCTATTTCTTTATTCAGGGCAAAAACTACACCATCAGCAAACGTTCGCCCTTTTACTACAACGCCCTGTCGCCGTACGATAAATCACAGAATCGCAGCTCCAGCCAACAGATGCGGTCCACCCTGACGGATGCACTTGCCAAGGCGCAGAAGCAGAATAGCCAGGAGGCTGCTACACCATATTGGTAGATGAAGCGAGGGTAAAGCTAAAATTGCTATAGCTAACAGAAAAGCAGGTCCTGTGGCTGTCCGAGGTCCTTGCGGCTGGAATAGATTTCCATTTGAAAGAAACAGCAGCTCAACCTATCCTAGCATTGGTTCCGAAGAATCAAAAAAAAAAAAAAAAATGAAAAGAAAAGAAGTGAGGATGAAACTCATAATTTATCTGAAATCGAACACAATTTTTAAAGCCAGAACCTGGTACAAATCCAAAGGTGCCATTGACTTGAGGTTTATTTTTCTCTACGTACAATCAAACAGAAACTACTTTAAGTTCTAAGCATTACTGAGTTTTATAAAAACCAACTCATTTGAATTTCAAGTTCATATCCTTATCTTACCACACACACACACACACACATATCTCTTTCGACAAAAAAAAAAAAAAAAACAAAAAAAACTAGTAGTTGTATGTTTGATTGTGTCACGATATCAATATCAATTTTTTACTATTATTGTCTATTTTATGTTTGCCTGTATGCCTGTGTGATTGTCTACTATATAACTGATATTAGTTTAAACACGAAACAACATAAGTAAAAACAAATACAAAAAAACAAAAACTAAAACTAAAACTAAAAGCGTGAGTTATCCTAACAAACCATTATTTCGAAATTCTTCACATGCAAATAAAGAAACAGGAACAAAAACAAAACAAGCAACAACAAAAAAAACTAAACGAATATATTTAACAATTTTAGCAATTAAGTTTTGCATGCAAAATTTTTATAGAATTTCTCTTTCTTTTTAACATATTTTTATTATTATTTTGGTTATTTGAAACTCTAAGACTGAAATGGCTTGTTACGGAGAAAACACGTTCTGCAACACAATTTATTAATAATAATCACAATAAAAATCATGTGAAAAAACATCACATTAAAACAACAACAACAACAAAAACTCCAGTACGTCTCTAATTGTTCTTGTGCGTGTGAACCCGACTTTGAAACTTAGTCTTAAGCAATCTGTACATATATATATATATATATATATACATATATACACATTACATACATAGATAAATCATACACCAGAAAATTGCCTGTTAAATACATTTATATACATTTTAACTATGCGTTTAGTTTTGTAAACATATTTAGCTGTAGTGCTTAGAGGTTATTTAATTGTAAGTTCTTCCCCGTAGCCCGGAGAAAAAATAACTAACGAGAAAACAGATTTTTTTATCCATAACTTTATGATTATTTAGTTTTTAACAGATGCCAATTGAAAAACAACATGTACGCAGTGAAACTCATGATACAACGAGCCATTATACTAAATATACATATATATATATTATGCTCATCGGTCATAAAAATAAATATTTTTTGAAAAAAAAAAAAAAATGTTTTTTGTTTATTTTATTGAAACGAAGAAATTTAAATAATTTATTGAAAGTGGATACAAATGTTTAGCGGAATTTGATTGTGTTTTCTTTTTATAAATATTTATTACACTCCAGGATTTTTTTGAGATGTGTTTAATACTCCACAGCTGACTGGGACACTGACTATCCGTGACATATTTAAATTTTACGTCTTTTAATTATTTAATAAAAGCTTTTTTGTAAAATTATAAATGAAAACAAAAACACTGAGTCAGAAGTGATAAGAATATCCATCCTTTTAGAATATCTTTTTTTTGCCGTGAAGCTTGTAACGCTTTGAAGGAGACATCTCCGACTTCATAAATATATAATATAGTTCAAGACTTATCGTGATACGCCAATTTTGAATTGTAAACTAGACCCTCAGTATTGATGAAACATGAAATTATCCGATAAAAAAGAAAAAACAAATTATTACACAATTTTTCAAATGTGCACTTCAAATTATGAAAGTTTTAAATAACATAAAAAATATATAATGTAAAGATGCAAATATGTTAAAAAAGAAAATATCAAAAAAAGTCTAAAAATGTTTTTTTTTTGTCAGAACAATTTTATAGGTGTGCTATAATTGTGTTCGCAAGTGTATGTATGTCAGTCATCCGGATCCAATGACTATAACATAATATGTTTTTATTATGAAATGTAGATGTCTGGCAGGCTGAGTATGTTGTCTTATCTGTAAGAGTATCTTATCTTCGGAGTGCCTAAAATAGCCGTTCTTTCTTTATTCTTTATTTTATACAGCTAAATTCAATAAATAATCCATCATGAAAACTATAAAAAATTAATAGCTATTATTAATCCCAAGTGTGAAAACAATCTTGCTATATAGCTTTTTAAGAAAATAATTTCGTTGATAATCCTTTAAAAAACGAATTATAAGAACCATAAACTATTATTAAGAATCGCAGATATTTATAGAATAGTGGATATATTTATTTATACCATAATGATAATAAGGTATAAATAAATAATGATAATATAGGAAAGTGATGATGTGCTATAAATAATTATAATCTACTGTAAGCAAATAACCATTAGTAGTCGTAGACGCAAATGGAACTAGTATCACAAAAATCTTTTTGAGGTCAAAGGTTATCGCACAGTGGAATCGATATTATATAGTATAGCTAAATGATTGCAATTTGCAAGTGCAAAAGGCTTCGTAAACCGGTTAATAAATAATTAAAAAACACAACACAGTTGCATATAATGTTTCATTTTATAATTTAGTTTATTCAGAGGTTCTGGGAAATACTCTAAGTGGCATTCAAGTAGCGTATCATATCTGTTACATAATATCAAGCTCTCATACCCATCAATACAACACATACATACATATCGTTGAGGTTGGGAAAACAACATATTTTATGTCGACTTAAAATACACACAAACAATATTAGAATGGAATATTTAGAGTTTCGTTTGAAGTAATAATAAATTAATACCTCAATTCGAATGTAGAATATAGTTTTGCCGAGCAGTTTGTGAAAATGCATAAATAGTAATTGTGGAATGGCTAAAATAGTCATAGATACAGATAGAGATACAAATATAGATTTGGATTAACTTGAACAGAATATAGATATTTGATACTAAAATAATGTATGTTCGTTTCGCCAGCTCATCCATGCCACTAAATGTTGTTTGCCGCCTCGTTTCTTTGCTAATTGCTTGATCTTTACTCTAATTTAGACTTAATGGAGATATTTTCCAGTTGTATTTTTGGGTGTACCGTTTTCTGAACCACCTATTTACATATTTTGCTTGGCCTTCAGGCTGGCGGGCATCTCTGGTGGTGGTGGGCGCGGAATGCCCAAGGCGACCTTGACACCATCATAGATGAACCATTGCAGAGCCGTAAGCGTACCAATCATAATGATACGTGGCGTCAAACCATTCCACATTCCCATAAAGCCCAATGACTTGGCAACGCTTGCCGCCGTGGCGCCCTTGGTCTGGTTCAGCTTGGAGACGACCACATCGGCGGGATGCGAAACAACGGCGCAGAAGACGCCAGCAATGTAACCAGCGGCAAAGGTCACAATCAGCTGCTCGCCCTTAGTGCATTCAGTGCGTGGCTTGGGCACCACATACCTGGCAAAAAAACACACAAACATTAACAATAAATACAAATAAAAATTCATTTCATCCCGCAACTCACTTGTAGAGCAGTTCGACGGTGCGCTCGAAGCAAGCGAACTTCATCATGGTGTATGGGATTTGACGCATCCACAATGGCACCAGACCCTTGTAGAAGGCATTAATGCCCTCATCCTTCATCATCTTGGGCACAGCCTCACGGAATGTGCTGGCAAAGCCGGGCACGGTCTGAATCTTAACCTTGGCCGCCTCAAATGGCGACAGTGCAATATCGGCAAAGACCTCAGCCGACGCAGAAGCAGCCAGATACACATAGGTGCGATACAGATACGCATTCTCCTCGCCAAGGATTTCAGCGTACTTTACCTTGAACACTTCATAAAAACCGAACTTGCACAGACCCTGCATACATAATTGATCACATGGCAATTATAGAGTTGTGATTAGATAATTGTCATTGAACCCACCTGCAGCGAGTAACCGATTAGGGTGGGGAACCAGCCCTTGGCCAGACCACGTGCGCCCTCCTCGGCAACGGTGACTTTAAAGCCATGGAATAAATTCTTGTACTTGGCCGGATCGACCTGCAGACGACACTTGACCAAATCCAATGGCACCACAAAGGTGTGCGTTGTGCCGCAACTCAAAATGCCACCAATGCCGCACAATGCGAAATATTTGGCGCTGCCAAACTCACAAGAATCGGACGCCGATGATGCAGCAGCAGCGGCGGCAATTTCGCGTCCAACCACAGGAGCCGGTTGGCTGGCAACAGCTGCCGGAGTCACAGCCGACTGGCCATCATCGCACTGGACGCGGTTGAAAGGTGTCCGGAATGGTGAATTTTTGGCAGTTTGAAAGAATGACGAGAACATTTTTGTGGTTGTTGTTGATGTTACAGTTCTTCCTTAACTGTAAGAAAAAGCAAGAGAGATTAGTAAAATGAATATAATTAGCACACCGCATATCTAATCTAATTTGATCGATCAGCTGCTGCTGCTCTTGGGATTTACAGAACTTTTCACTTTTTTCGCTCTTCTCGTTTCTAGGTTACATAATGCGGTGCACTTGCCGAGTCTTGAGCACTGTGCAAAATGTGTACCATAAGCACTTTTATTATCTTACAGATATTTAGTATAGCACAATTTTAAAATAGTAAAATTTAATTTTTTTTCGTTTTGCTTTGAGCATGTGATTAATTTCTCTTATGCAATTAAAAGAATCATTTTGTTCTCACCTGGATTGCGGCTGTCCGTGGCGTGGCGAGGAGTCAGATTCAAAGAATGAGCTGTAGTATGACCGCAACTGGCTATCGAAAATACACCAAAGCCTTCATTTCATACCAAACAAAAATACCAAGCGTGACGTAATCGGAAGAGAAAATTTAAGGAAACTTGCATTTTATGCTGACAAAATGCAATTACTCTCACTTTAACTCAAATTAAAAATGCTCTTTCAAATATAAACGCCGGCTAAGAGTATAACATAAATTTCCAATTATCTTAACCCAGCCAATTAATTTAAAATATTAGCGCCGCTCAATTATCGATTTGTCAAGACCTTCATAGAAAACATCGAGCAATTATCGATTGCATCGCTCTTACAAAAAAAAAATTAAAAAAATAAACAAATTCGGTTTGTTGTTATGTCTTAATCTATGTTTTCAACAATATCTATTACTTTAATATTGTTAATATTTGTTTTAATCAATCTCTGGTTTCTTGTTCAGCTTATGTCTTGGAAATTTGCGGCCGTGGTAAAGAAGACGAGAAAGCTGCGCAAAGGATTTTGAGCAAGAGGCGCATTTGTAGGGACGCTCGCCAGTGTGAACACGAGTGTGCACAATCATATTTGACCTCTGTGAAAAGGTTTTCGGGCAGTAGTCACACTTGTAGGGACGCTCCCCGGTGTGGAGGCGAATGTGATTCTTCAGGTTGCCACGGGTGCTCAGCATAAAATTGCAGTACGGACATTTGTTTTGCAGGGATTTACTGCTGCTTTTGCCTTTTGTGTCCTTTTTAATGTTCGTTTTCTGTTTGGTTTTGAGAGAGCTTGTTCTTAGCCGAGTATTGTACTTTTGGGGCAATGATTCAACTTGTGAGTTGTTCGGAAAGCATCCATTCAGGTCCTCGATATCGATCATATCGCATATGGCATTAAGTTCTTCTAGCTCTTCCTTATTTAATTCCACTTTTCCACGCTTTACTTCTGTTATCCTCTTCTCCTCCTCTTCCTTTATTTGCACACCATTTTGGTTGCATTTTACAACATTGCGCTTGAAATAGACAGCAGCTTGTGCGGCATCAATGCAAGTTTGGCATATATATTGTGGCTGTCCATCAATGGTTTGTGTCACCATGTTGAAGCCAACGAGTTCGTTGATAAAGTCCGACATGCAGGATGATTGTTGCTGTTCGCTTATTGTGGTTATTGGTGCGAATATATCAATTAGAATATTTGAGGTTTGGGCGCAAGTACGACACCTTTTCGCCATTTTAAAGACACAACTTTCTTCCCACTAAAAAATTGTTTTAAATTAAAATTGAAAGGAGAATACGTCGATTACGATATTACCGATTTGTAATTCATAGTTGTATACAAATTATCGAGTTCTGCTGACACGCTTAAATGCCAATTATAATTTGCAAAATAAACTGATAGTAAATAAGTATATATGTTTAAATTATTTGATCTGAAAATTTTATTGTTCTTTTTGGCGAGCGCGCGATTTTTATTTTCTTATGCTTGACGTATCTATCGAATTTATCGGTTTATGCTCAATGGCGTTTTTCAACACTGCACATCATTTGAAATACTGGCAGCTGCCTGCTTTAAGCAGCCGAGCGAGAAAACTAGTTAAAATTTCTATAAATTGTCAAAATTTTCCAATATCGTTTTTGCAACACAATGTACACAGATGAGGTGCGTACACCGCACGCACTCAAGACACGATACTATGCCAGTCTCAACGAAATGAAATGCCGAGTGACGACCAGCGGCAGACGCAGCCTCAGCAACAACAATTTCTCAGCAACGGCGTCGGTATCGCGAAAGAATGGCGCCAAGGAAGCGAACAAAATGCAACTGAAAAGTAGTCCGCAAATGTGCACAGCAACAAATGTTTGCACACCGCCACCAAAACGATTGCAAAAGGTGCGAAATCCATTTGAGGGCGCATTAACCGAACGCCTGCATTTGCCGCTAATTGCCAGGTGAGTTTTCTTTTGTGTATTTATTCCCATCAGACAACTGCTTAATCCTAAATCATTCTTTGCAGTCCATCGCTGTTTCAGTGCCGTTCGCGAACGCCGCAGTTATCATCGACCCAATTTGAATGGGATATTGAGGAAGTGTCGCAACTTAAGCCAGCCGATATGGAGCCACATGAGACACAGTTTCATGACTCACCGGACGCCGAGCAGGAGTCCAAGGCCCAACTGGCCATCAGTGCATTCTTTAAGGAATCTCACATAGTTCCCAGTCCCGTGGACTGTCCGTTGCGCAAGCAACGTATTATACTCAATGAAATCGATGACAATACGCCCATCTCGAATAGATGCAAGCCCAGGTCGCGGGATTGTGAGGTGCAAACGGAACTATCGCTGCCGCCAGTGCTGCCCAAGGCGCTGGAGGAGGCATTGCGTCCGTATCTACAGTCTCATTTGGCCGGCTCATCGCGACGCCCCAAGTCTGGCAGTGGTTCGGATCTCTTTAACAGCTCGATGCGACGCAAATTGTTTGATCTGAAGAATGTGATTGTCTTGGGTGAAATGGAGCAGGAGCGCCAGCTGTCAACCGAAGACGAGGAGCACCATTCGCAGATGGTGGGCTCGAGTCCGGAAGCCAAACAGACCATGTTTGCCGGACGATTGTCCGATTCGGCGGGGGAGGGCTCCAGCAACTTTGGCTGCCTATCGCCCATCCGTAATCTGTGTGGCCTGAATCCGGGAACACCGGACGATGGCAACGGGTCGTATAGCGCACGGAAGCGCAAACAACAGCTCCGCGAACTCGTCGATTTGCCCTCGCCCATAGCACCATCGGAGCATTTGAGTCGGCGATTTCAAAGGATTGCGAGCAACAATCAGAGCAGCAGCAGCGGGGAACACGTGACGCTCTCGGAGTTGACGGGCACGGGGCGAGTGGCGTGTAAATTTACGCCGGATCGCAGCTCATCGCCAATGGCATTTGAGTACTCAACGGATAGCAGCATCAATCAGCGTGTGAGTCGCTTGCGAGTGAACAGCTCTCGCCAATTGCCAGCGAAATCGCTGATTGAGCAGGATGAGCTGCAAGACTATGAAACCGATCAGGAGGAGGCGGAGGTGGAGGAGGAGGAGGATGCTGATGCTGATGCTGATGGTATGCAATTGTCACAGCTGTCCACTCACAGCTTCAATTGCAGCTCCTCCAATTCGGATACGCCGCGTGGCCATCGTCGACATCGTTCAGCAAATCGCAAGAACTTGTCGCAATCCTTCAGTGCAAATATGCTGGATGAGTCGGACAAGCAGGAAGAAGAGCAGCAACAGCAGGCACCACAAGCTGAGCTAGATGAGGAACCGGAACAGGCTGCACCAAGAATCGGATTATATCGCACCGATAGCGGCTTCAATGAGACCAACACCAACACATCCAATTTCGCCTTCTCCCAGGAGCTGCCCAGCAGCAGTAATTACGATTGCAACTCAATGGATGTGTCCATGGTCTGCTGCTCGACGCCCTCAACACGTTCCTGACATCAACACCAAATCATTTCCATCTCCACGTATATATATTTTAGTTAGTTTTGTAGTTTATAATTTTAATGCAATAACCGAAAGAAAGACTCGTAACTGACTGCAATGTTGCCCACCGTTTAAATCACAAAGGCCTGTCTTAGTTTAAGTTTTTATTAAAAGTGTTTGTATTTAGTTCACGTGTTCATTCATGTCGTCTTCGTAGTTGCCAAAATAGTTGTATAAGTTCACATCGTTTGCAATTATATAGTAATCATTAAAATGTCCTTTAATTTAATTCATTTCGATTTCTTACAAATAAAAGAATTCAAATTTTGACATCTCCAAGTCCTATTGTGAAACTTGGGAAATATTATTATGATGTTATAGCTGTTGCTTTCATAGACATACTAAAATTATCAAGGGTATAAATATTTGTATTGAATTATAAATTCAAGAATTATATTTTTATTTTTATAAATCAATCTCTGTTCAGGCTCAAATGTTATTAACAATCTGCAGATCATGTTAACATTAATAGATCGCCTTAGCAGTAACATTACCAATTTGAGTATAACAGTCAGTGAGAGCGCAACATTTCTCCTCGTACACACAGTCACACTTATTTAGCAGCGCTTACAGATTATTTATATGCCATGGTTAGTTATTGTTTTGCCGCCGAATCGTGAGCGTTGTCGTCCGTTCAGTGCGTCATCTCGTTTAATAAATTATTTGAAAATCGAAATAAGTCAAATGTATGTTAAAAAATAATGCAACTAAACTGAGCGATAATAAGAAAGTGATCTTAATAAAAAAAAAGTTTAAATTACATACAAAGAATTCAGTAACGAATTGAATCGTTCTTAAACATAAATTTGAATATAATTTATACACATTCGCTATTCAATTATTATTTTTGTGTTACGCATGCGAAAATACTGTAATATCAGCAAACAGAAAACAGCAACAGCAAACAGACACAAAGAAAATAAGTACAACCACGAAATTGCTGCACTACTTTTCACCTGTGTGTTTGCTGTTGTTGTTGTTGTCGGCTACGTTTGGCTGGTTTTTGGTTTTCGTAGTATGTGTGTATATGTGTGGTATGCGTGAGTTGTTATAAATAGGCTAGAAAGAGAAAGAGAACAAGAAGAAAAAAAGATCACTTCTTGCAGGCAGTAAAAATACACAAGCGCCAAAAGAAAGTGCAAAACAAAAACAAACAAAAAACGAAAAGAATTAAAAAATATGTTTTTTTGTAGGCCAGCACTGAAACAAATAAATTAGAACACCGACGACAACAAAGAATTTGAATTAATTCAGGTGAAAAATAGTCAAATGTGCTCGTGTCTGTGGGTATTTTTTTTTTGCAAATAAAGGAAACAAATAACATAATATATATAATTAATGGAATGCCTGCCATTTGGCAACACTGTCCAAATTCCTGTTACAAGAAACCAGTTGCTCTCGCTCTTTCTTAATCCGTTTCCAGCTAAGTTTCCCATTTGGAGGAGTGAGTGCGTCGCCTGCTGCATCCGTTTTGAGCGAAAGTTTTTTATGACCGTCTCTGCGAAGTGCAAAACATACCAAACCCGCTTGATATTGACTATTGTCCAGCTGTTGATCGTTTCATCGCAGGAGGTACAGAAAGAGAGAGAAAGAGAAGTGGAAAATGTACAAACTGCAAAAATCTAGTCAATTAATTGTTTGTTTTGCCCGTGAAAGTGTGTGCTCAAGTCCATAATAAATTCAATTTTTTTCAATTGCAGTGTGATTTGTGTTTTGATTGAATGCAGCATTGAACAAAAAAAAAAAAAAAAAACTACCAACGTCAATTGCCGCTTTTTGCTGCATTTCGTTAATTGAGGTAAGTCTCTTTTTTATTGTAAGTTTTTATATGTATTCCAAAAAGTTTGGTTTTGGTATTTAATCTTTGATTTTAATTTTGTTAAATTGAGACACTTTCTAATTTTATGACTTATGTTTTGAAAGCCAATTGATTTTTAGAAATTTGAAAAGAAATTTTAATGCGCATCATTTAATTCTTCAAAGCATTTGTACTATTCAGAATTATTATTGATTGATATCATTGATATATTATCATTTATTTTAAAATACATTAGAAAATGCAACTTATCAACAATAATCTTATTTGTAATCAGCGTCGAAAAAGGTATTGAGATTTAAGTGAATATAGCCATGTCCGTCTATCCGTCCGTCCGTCCGTCTGTCCGTCTGCATCAACACGCGGATCTCAGAGACTATAAGAGCTAGAGACTTAAAATTATGAATATAAGTTCTTCTATACCAGGCGCAGATCAAGTTTGTTATATTTTATCGATAACTACCTCTGTTTATCGACTACAGCATTCTTACTTGCTTTCAACAATATTTAATTTAATAAATATATAATTGAACTTCTTATTTTAGTATTACAATAAGACATCTTAGTGTGCTTGGTATAGTGCGGGGTAGTAGTGGCTTTGACGTGAGCAAAGTACTCTTCACTAGTGATGGGTTTTTGAGATTGAGTCGAGTTGCTTTAGCCAGACGACGTATATGGAGAAGTCATATGAATGTTGAATGTATGATATGGGGGTGTGAATGAGGGGGTGTGTGTATGGATTGCTGAGTTGCGTTCGGAGGTCACCAGTCCCGGCTTTATAAAGCTAAACTGGAAGTACTTGTTGTGCGAACTCTGACCGGCGGACTAATCCGGTACCATGGGCGTCTGGCGGTTTCGGCTCTTAGCGCTGTTGTTGGGGATATCAGCTGACCGCCTAGGGGCTGACTTCGGTCAGTTATTGAATGCCGTTTGCGGAAGAGGAAGGATAGCGTATACTTTCCCATCTGTGATTTGGTGCTTACATCAATTCACATTCTATTCCATACAGTGATATCTTTTCTTTTTTCTGCGTCACCAACCCGTAACTGTTTTTGAGTTTGAATTGGTAGTACCTCTGGTACGAGGCCTGAAAAAAGTCTGCTTTTCGGTACCACGGGCAATCAGCAGCCTACGGAACATAGTTCCGTCCTGGTTTTTTGTTGCAGTCTTTCGGGGAGTATTGCGGTGGTATCTACCCAAATGCGGGTAGAGTGTTTAACTCGGCGTGTTGTTGCGCTATACAACAATGGTACTGTGATATAAATTGGAACCTGCGGAATATAAGTTCCAATGGGGCGACAATTGACGCTTTTTTTTTAGTATTATAATAAGACATGCTGATATTATAACTATTTGTAAATTAGAAAAGGTCTCGAACTCAGCAAAAATCTTTATGTTGCTAAATTGAATATTTTTTCAAATAAATAGAGATATTGTTATAATAGATCAGATAATACAAAGCGTGATTTACTTTAAGGATTATTACTGCTTAAATAAAAATGTAGAGATTTTATTAGCAAGTTTCACATCACGGGGTTTTCTATTAAATTGAAATTATTATACAATTTTAAAATTCTAAATGGAAACTAGATCTTATATTAAACTTTAGGTATTCAAAACTATATCAGATCAGAGAATAATGGGCGTGCAAATTAAAGCAACAAGATTTTTGACAATTTTATGTCAACTTTCAGTTCAGTTTTAAATCTTTTCGTCAATTAAAAATTTTTATTATTATTATTATTTTTTTTTTTGGTATTGTTCTTAAGCAGCTTATATAAAGCATCGCCAGGGAGTTCAACGAAACTTCATTTACGACCAAAAAGTTTTAACCGAAAAGCAACTGGGTAGCTTTATGTGCACGTATGTGACACATGTTTGTTGAACTTTTTGTTACATTATAGTTGTTATTATTTCTTGTCTGTTGTTGTTGTTGTTGTTGTTATGCGGCTGGTCTGTTGCGGCTTTTGTACAACTTCCGCTAGATGTGAATAGTTGTGTGTGTGTACGTGTGTGTTTCGTCGGAAAAAGTGTAATTAAACCAAGACTGAGACTGCGACCGAGTCTGGGCAGATCGTAGGTAGGCAAACAAAGAGTAAAGCACATGTATGTACAACAACAACAACAACAACAACAATAGTAGTAATAATAATAATAACAACAGCGCAGTCTGGGTAAACAATGAACCCAAGTTGCAGCAGCCACTCATGGGAGTCGCAACTTGTTGTTGTTGTTGCCGTTGTTTGCGGCCAAGTCCAAAAACCGGTTACAATAATCATGAGACTCGAAACAAACAGACACAAAAAATATTCTAGAGGCATTGCCATATGCACATTATGTTTGCCTCGCCTTGCCTTGCCGCCTATCAACTATTGACTTCCTTCTCGCTCTTTCTCCATCGCTTCCGCTCTTTCTCGCACTCTCTCCCTCTCTCTCTCGCTTGACTGGCCATGCGCCTGCGTGCAACTTGTTGCCAACAGCTGCTGCGGCTGCTGCTCGGCCAGCTAGATGAATATTTATCGTAGACCCTACTTTGTCGTGGTATATTCGGTCTGTTATACAGCTAAAGATGGCTTTAGATAGGAAAAATCTAGTTTGGTGTTTGCTGACCTCTTTTAATAATTTAAAATGAACTAAGAAAAAAACCCATATAACATTGAATATAACGCGGAGATCGGACCATTATAAAAATAAAACAAAAAGTCTAGACATTTCTCAATACTTAATTTCCAGACTAATTCAGCATACCTAAGACTTTTGATAAGAAAAAACTCTTACAACATTAATCGACGCTTAATTTTCAAGTTTATCGTCAAAACCAAGACTTTTGAAAGGAAAGGCAATAAAAGCATTTTTCTCATCAATTTTCATTCTTAATTTCTTTTTTACATAGCCATTAAATGCAAATTTCTCTCAGAGCCTTTAAGACATTTTCAACACTATTAAAATTTTAAACATTTTGCTTAGTTTACCTTATTATGCTAATTTTGATGATTTGTAAACAGTTATGCAAAATTAAAACACAAACTCAACTTATATTTAATTACAGGTATAAAACTGATTACTTTTGCAAAAATTAAAATTAAATATAAAATTATCTGTCTAAGTACATATCCATTAGGCAGAACTTTAAGTTAGTCTCTTGAATAATTTCTCACGATTTCTCGCTGCTAAAACAAAGCAATATTAAATGCTTACAGTAATTTCTCTCTTTCTCTCTCTATATCTCTCTTTTGTTCTCAAACTCCTTATTCCAATTAATATTTTAAACAGCAGACTCATCTCATTCACCTTAATGTTTGGTCGTTAAATTTCCTCAGGCCGAAGAGCATTCAAAGTTCGTTGTAAGTCATAATTCTCCAGGCGGACGTTACTCGTTTTACCTGTTTCTTTGCATACTAATTCCATTTCTAATATACAAAATCAAAAAACACGTTTGTACATCCTTGTGGCACACTGACATCTTTTATGTGGCTTTAACGTAAATTTGTCTAATTAATATCAAAAGCTTTTGCTTTCAGTCGTTGTCCGATTATGCCAGTCTCCCCAGCTCTCTCTTTCTCTCTCTGTCTCGCTCTTTTATTTTTTCTCCCAGTTGTGGTTTGTCCAGTCATTTGCATTGATTTGCCAATTTTGCTTGACGTAATTCGCTTTAATTTATTATTTACCAGCCTAAAGTCGAACGGTAACTAATCAGACTGGCTTTTGTTTTGGCCAATTTATAAACGACTTTATTACGCTGTAGTTGACGCTCAATCTCAGCCAAGGACTATTTCTTACATATGTACATATAAATTATATATGTATATATATATATAACCATATATACCCTCTGACCATGACTTTGTAATTCAATGCCATTGCATGCCTCGGACAGCTGTTTAATTAGTGTTTAGTGTTTGTTTGTCAACACTGGCACTGGCAACAGCTGCGTTTGCCAACTTACTCAAACAGAACCCAGAACAGAACACGCAGCAGAAAAGATAAATAATAAATAACCCAAAGTAATAAACAGAAAGGAAGGAAAAAGTTAAAGTTAACTGATCAAAGTCTTAAAAACAGCATTACTTTGGATATAGTTGCTAAAAGCTAAAAGTTGTAGTGTAATTCTGCTTTGTTATTATTAGAATGGTTTTACAATTTAAAGTTACTCAATTTTTACTTAAATTTTTACACAGTACAAATATCCCCTTGCAAATATGCAAAACACCCCAATCTCAACCCAAACATACTTTAATCAGAAGACTTTATTCAGACCAAATATCATCTAGAGAAATATTCTAAGCTCCCTAAAATCATAATTGCCAAACATCCACCAGAAAAATATTCAGACTTAAACCAGACCAACTATTCTCTAGAAAAATATTCAAACCCAAATATGATAAATCAAACTCAGTTAATCAAATTCAATTAAGCTAATATTTTTTTAAACAAAACTAAACTATTTACGCTTCAAAACTAAACAAGTTTAATCAATAAACAATAATATAAAAATTGTTGTGGTTTAGCCTATTTCCACGTAGTTTTTATACTTCCTATATTAATCTATCTGTATTTATCTATCTATATTTATTTATCTTTAGTCATCTACTCCAATTGAAATGTAAACTAAGAAATTGCTCACATGAGTAGGAGGACAGACTTTAATTTAATTGTGATGATAATGTCTTCAACACATTTGATGACATATTTGCCAGACATATTAGCCAAGACAAACAAAATCTTAGTTGGCTTAGTTGGCTAATTAAGCAGAACAGAACAGAGCCGAGCACACAGAGCAAAGCTAACTGCAAAAGCTGATTTGAACCAGGTACAAGTTGTTAATTGTTCACTTTGCATTATAGTGCTAGTTCATAATGTGTAACGGTATATTTTCATGCCCCCTTTTTACGAGAAAGAAGAAGAAACAACAGCAGTGGAAGTATTGGTAACAGCAGGCAACATTCATCGGTAGCAGCCTCAAAAGTCAGTCAACTAATTCAATTAGTGCCATGTGAATTACTTGCCCAAATCTCTTGTTGTGCCGGACATGTGGCAAATTGATGGTTGGTAAACGGGGCAAGGGGTTTGTTGCAACAAACATGACGTGTTGAAGCTATTGTGTCTCAATTTCATATATGCATATGCGTTAGAGGTGGAACTAAAATTGATTGAAGGCTATCTTAATTATTTAATGATAGACATATGGAATATTTTTCGAAACCTTAAACTGATGTTGATATTACTTTATTTAAAATTACTACTTACCAACCAAATCGTCAACAGAAAAGTTTTTTTTATTGTTAGTCCATAAAAGAACTGAATACTGAGCAAATTATTCGTTTCGGTTTAAAATCATAAACATTAACCTTAAAAGTGAACCCCACTTTATCAGTTGAGAAACTGCAAGTGATTCTGAACATAAACATCATAATAATAATCATATAATGGTAATAATAGCATCACAGAAAGAAAGTTATTCATCACAAAAGAAAACGCTGGAAAATGCATAGAAATTTCTGTAATTATCTTGGCAGTTGGAAAATTCTTTAGATAAATGCTATTTAGCAGGCAAATCATGATCAAAGCCAAAGAAATAATCTCTAATTATGTTTGACGTTCGCATTTCTTGTACTAAATTTATTCCCAAATCTCTCTCATCAATTTGGCACGTTCTCATCTCTAGCTGGTTTATGGGCAACAGTTTTGCATTTGCCACGGCCTGGTCTGAGTTTTTGGCCAACTGGACCGGCTCTTAACCAGGCTTATTATCTCACAGTCTCACACAAAGTGATGCGGAGCTGGCCTATTCAAAAGCACATTTCTGTGCTAGTTCCACTTTGTTCATTGTTCTCGAGTCGAGTCTCAACTATTTCCACACACCGCATCCACTCCGCCCCCACCTCCCTCCCCCTACCACCCACCTTCCCCCATTGTCTCAGCTCAGCGACTGAGAAAAGCAAGAAAGAACGGATAATTTAGTCACGCCGAAGATTAGCGTACCTTTGCACACCTGATTTAAGACCTGTGCTAGGATTTCTAATAATTATGTGATATCTTACCTAAATTGTTACTCTTTTTACTCAACTTATTTAATATGAATGGGGATTTAAACTATGACCAATATTAAGTCAGAAAAGGAATTTTGCGAAAACTCGACTTCATTTTGTTTAAGGTGTCAAACCGAAACCGGAACCCCAACTTTACCAAATGAAAATTTAAAATTTTTCAGGAAACACTTGCACAAATTGATATTAATAGATTTGTTACTGTAACGGAACCAGAATAAAAATTAAAAACAAATCCTAACATTTGCTTGACTTGCTGTTAGTGGAACCAAACATTACTATAATTTGGATAATGGGAGTCTATGGAATTTTCTTGTCCGATTTTGATGATAAACTCTAGAACTCAACCTTTGACCTATTATTCCTTTTAGCCTAAGGAATAAGTTCGTATAGGAACAGACAAATATTGCTATATCGACTCGACTAATGATGCTGACCAAGAATATAGATACCCTGTGGTTTCAGAGACATCTCTTTCAATATGTTGCAAACTTCTCTATAAAATTAAAATGCCTTTGGAAGGGTATACAAATTACGGCACAAGAAAACTTTTATTTGGACAATTTTGTGGGTGTCAACATTGCTGCAGCGGAGTCGCATAGACACACACACCTTCACTCCAAAAACATGCCACAAAGCAAAAAACAAGCAAAGTCGCAGGCAATTTTGCTTTTGTTTACTAATTTGTGGTTGATGTTGTTTTTTGTTGCTGTCTATTTTTGTTTTTTGTTGCTGTTGTTCTATTAGTTTTGCGACTTTGACTTTATGATTGTGTTTGTTTACTTTCTTTGGCTTGGTTTAGTTCTGCAATGTTTTATTTCGCTTTTATTTTTGTTTTTATTCTTTGTTTTACAAGTTGAAAGTTCATTTGCCGTTTTAATTGCCAACTAATAGCTCGAAAGTTACTCTTACTTTTGTTTCGAGTACAAAAAGGTTTATTGTTTTTGTTGTTGTTTTATTTTTTGGTAATTGAGTATTGGACTTTCTGTAAATTTGTGTTTTTGTATGCTGCATGGGAGTGGCTCAATGAATAATTATATGGATATTGTTTAAAATTATAAGATAAACGGAAATTGTTATTGCTTGGCTATTTTCTCATGCAAATTTACCAGGTCAAAACCATAAATATTTGTGCTCGGGAAAGCTTTAATTACTTTGGACCAAATGGAATTTAAACCTTAACAGAAAGAAGTATGCTTTAAAGTGTATAGAGATTTTAAATTTAATATGACTATTGCAAATTGGTAATATTTTTGCTTTATGCATAGGTTTATTTTTAGCACACTTTATTTGTTTAATTTTTAATAAATGTAGTTAGTTTTAGCCACAATCAATACAAATTTGTTTTCATTATTGAAAGGCACTTTAACATTTGTTATTGTTACTGTCAACATTTGTGATCAATTAAATAGGATAAATATTTGCCCAAAAATGCTCAATAAGCATGTCAAAATAAACAAAGTGCTATTGTGATAAATACTTAGGTACAGTAAAATAACAATGATTAATTGGATTTATATTTATAATTAGGTTGCTTCCGCTTAAGGTATTTCTCAGGAATTTGTTTTAAGGATAATTTACACATTGAAATTTAAATTAGAAGCTACTTGGCCAAGGAAGCTGAAGATACAGAATGTAAACAAACTGAAACAAACTGAACTTAGGAATCGGTTTGGGTTTCTCAGGAAATTATGCTTAAGATACCTGCAGACAGCTCTCTAAAAAACCTGATTTACTTTATTGACTCAAGTGGACAATTTGAAACTCGCCTTTTGAACTATGTTTTTTCGAGTGCGAAGTGTTTTTCTGTCGATCTTTGAAGGAAGTCATCATCAATGTACCTGCCAAGTTTAATAACTCTAGCTTCCTTAAGTTATCGCTGTTATCGATTTCTTATTGACTTCTACCTACGATATCGCAAAAGATATTGCATTTGTAGCTCATCACACAAAAATTGTTACACAATCATTATGTGATGGACATTTTTGTTTATAATACTAGACACTAGTTTCATTCATAATAAAGACTAGAGAAAACATTTGGTCAATTCCCATATTATTTTTGACAACATGTTAACAACGTGCTCGTGTCATAAAAAGAAAGCACAATTGGCAAGCGTCTCCAAATCGAAAAACACGCAACAAGTTGACAATATTGAAAGATTGAGAGCGAAATAAAATTGATGTATATGTAAAAATATACAATTGGCGATTGGATTGTTGGCATTCGAGTGACTAATTGGCTTGAAGGCAGCGCTGAAATACGGAAAACCCAAAGCATTAAATTTATAACATTTTAATGGCCAATTAGTGGCAGCCGTAAACTCGATGTCTTTCTCCCTGTGTGTGTGTGTGCTAGACCATACAAAATGTGGTCTAGGACAAGCAGTGCCCACAACACATACAGCACACACTTCTCCTCGCCTCGCCGCACCACACCTCATCCCATCTACACCCACATTCCACATTTTGGGGGGACGAATGGCAAACGAATCTTTGCCCGCTTTGAAATCAGACGCGTTTCCATTCCAAATCGGAAGCCAATTATCGTTTTGTGGCTGTGGCAAAATTTCAGCTAACTGAGCTCGTGTCCAAAATTGCCAATGTCATTAAATACCCAGAAATTGGCTACAAAATTTCGATTTTACCCAAAATAATTTGATTTGAACGCGAAGTTCTTCATTTTTTTTTTGTGCTCATTTCGAGCCTTTTTCTTAATTTGTGGTCTATTGAAAATGTTTAAAAAGGTCAAATTTGTTGACAAGCAAGTTGTGAGTTAGCATCTATCAATGTCAGGGTATCAAACCAAAACCAAACCCGTTGACCAATATTAATCAATTGAAATTCAGAACCTGAATCTCGGGAACCTATTCATAACCCTTTCCAAAGCCTTCGCTTGGTATTCGTATTTTTAATAATGTATATATATATATATAAAATAAATCAAATTTCTTCAAATAATATTAATCTATACAGGACTTTATATATGTAGTTCATATTGTAGATTTAACGATTTCTAGAAATTAATTCTAAAATTGAAAAAATTCAGAATTGTCTTAATTAGAAATACATATTAAGAAATGTTGGGGATTTTTTTTTCTAATCTTTGCACTTATCAGTATTTATGTGTTTTTTATATGTGTATAATTTTATTATGCCCATTTGATTAATGTGCATGTGTACAGGGTATAGAAGTAAAGAAAGTTTCTTGACAGACCCCTTCAAGCTACACATAAACTTAACTACTTTTTTCCTTCTTATGAAATTTTCTTTTGACTAGCTGCCTGAATACAGAGAGCACTCAGCCAGCTCCAAATTTTTTTCTTTATTAAACTCTCTTGATTTCTCTGTCTATCTCTCTCCCTCTCTCTCGCCCATTCTCTCCCACTTATTAAGCGATATATATCTATGTAGAATTATGATTGTGATTCTTGCTTTTGTTGTCGGTCGGTTGTTGAGTTGTTCAGTTGGTTGCTTTTTCGCTGCCAGTCACGGGTCTATTTCAGTTAATTATCGCACCCGCAGCAGGTTAACTTTACTGCTGCCCGGTACGAGGCGTAACTGCCCCCCATACGAACGCCCTACCTTCCCTCCCCTCGCCTCCGCCCAAAGACCCCTCGTAACGGGCCTGACGCAACTTGACTGATATTTTTGCTCGAATGATCTAATCAGACAAAAAGTTGATTTGAAAAGTTGATGTTGTTGCTGTTGCTGTTGTTGTTGCTGTTGCTGTTGTTGCTGTTGCTGTTGTTACTGTTGTTGTTGTTGTTGTGGCTATTGTTTTAGTTGCTGCTGTTCTTGGCGCTGAAAACATTGACGTTGTGTGGGATAATCGATTGCTGCTTGTTGTTGTTGTTGTTATTGGTTTCTATATAAAGATACCTGTCCGAACTGGTATGCATTTTAGGAATATAATCCAAGTACATAGGTTAAAATTGTAATTGATCAGATCAGATCAGATTTAGAGAATTTGACTGCTTTTATTTTCGTTCAGTATGTAGATGTAGATATAAATATATTTGAGATTAATTATGCACACCTGAAGAGATTTTCATAAAACCTTACGGCTTTTTGTAAGCACAATTAACCAAAATATTATTTAGTATAAATTACTTTGTGGCTGCTTTAAAGTAAATTGCCTGTTAAATACCAGAAATTAGTCGTCTGTTTTACCAAATATCTATTGAAAATCGATAAAAGGGTATGATGAAATTGGGCGTAACTACGAATAAACTCGGACTTTATTAGCCAACTCGTATTTTCATATTGAACATCAATCAACTTACTAAGCACAATATATATTTATTTCCTGGGCCCAGGGCACCTTCCGGTCGAGCTCTCTTGACTCGTGCTTTCTTACTTGTTTATTTTAGGTATAACTTGGAGTAAACTTGTGCAACTCATCAAGAATGCAAGGAATCAGTTTTTTTCTCTTGAAATATTTATTTAATAACCCAATGAGAAGTTATGCTCATATATATAATGGAGTGGTTAAACTATCACTATTGGTAGCTTATCGAGTGTATCGTGTGTTAAGGTAATTACTCACTTCCGTCATTTGTTTTGGCCGTCAAAGCCATTTACTTGTGACTAACCAACGTAGAACAATAAATAAACATGCTGTTCAATTTGGTGATAAACTGCGCTAAGCTATCAAACTGTAATCAAACGAGTCGAATTTATATCAAAATAAACATGACTAAAAAAAACAATTTAAAAAAGGTTGAGTCCCAATTTCAAACAGAAATCCAATGACATAGTCCATATCTATATAGCATATGAACAAACAAGCCTTTGTTTTAACTTGCAGCTAAATAAAACGCAAAAAAAAATACCCATCAAAGTGTGTTATTCAAACAGTTGGATACCCTTGAATATACAAATTATTGATAAACTGAAATATTAAAATGGACATTTTTTTTATATGCTATCTAAAAAAAAAATTATACAAACATCTGTATGGAGTAATCCATAAATTGTAGATTAAAGCAATTCGCTTTATATGTGACTTAAATGGCTTCCCCCACAGATTGCTTGATAAATTGATAAATATACCCGTTTTTTTTCACTGGGTAAACAAGAAAGCCAAACAGTTATAAAAACAAAACAATTCTATTCAATTCTATTATCTGCTGCCGCTTTTTGTTGACATTTTTCGACCATATCGCCAAATCAACAAATGAAACAAAAAACGTTAAAAGATATGGCAGCGAAAAGCGCTTAGCAATTAGAAAGAGCGTGAGATATGCACAGCCAGCAAAAGAGTAACTCACAAAGAGAGTGAGATAGAGAGTAATATGTATATAGTTAAAGAAAGAGATGGCAAATGAGTAGGTTGGGATTGCGTGCGGGGTCATCAACTGGTCAGTCGTCCAGTTGTCCAGTGGCCCATGATTGTTAGTGCCCCGAGCGATTCTCAAGCGCAAAAACTTTATGGCCATAACAATAATAAATAACAACAATAATACGCGTGAAGAAAATAGAAAAATGGTAAAGGAAAAAATAAAAAACACACACACACGGCTGAAAAATTGAACAAAGTCTAGAAGTTTGATTAATGGCCGGGTGGTTTTTTGTTGCCAAGTGCTTAGCCGCTTGCGGCGAAGGCTTGAAGCAGCAGCAGCAACAGCAGCAGCAGACAACTTGTGGCAAGTAAGTAGCATCAATTTACACAAAAAGAATTTAAGACAAAGCCCCAGCCAAAAGTGGCAAGAATCAAGTTGGTAACAAATTCGGGGTTAGACCGAAAATTGTTGCCCGCGGATATTTCAAAATCTTATGATTATATTGAGGCCAGCTGCCGGGTGAGATGAGAAATCGTTACTCCAATTCAAAGTGAAGCACTTTCTGAAGCTCATTGTGTCCTCTACCCAGTCGATTGTAGGTGGAAAGTATGTCAATCTGTATTTT